>OY987311.1:39978721-40507309 GCA_963920655.1 Geranium rotundifolium
GGATGACTGCTAATGGGGAAGTTTCAAGCTTTTTATAGCAGCCCCACATTCCTAATCTTTCTCAGATTAGGAATAGGAAGTCTCAGACTTCCTAAACAAATTAGGCAAGCAGAGTTGCCGCCTTTGCTGACGTGTTAGTGACAG
This sequence comes from Geranium rotundifolium, assembly GCA_963920655.1. Classification (NCBI taxonomy): domain Eukaryota; kingdom Viridiplantae; phylum Streptophyta; class Magnoliopsida; order Geraniales; family Geraniaceae; genus Geranium; species Geranium rotundifolium. The sequence goes on from OY987311.1 coordinate 39,978,866, forward strand.
CTGGAAGTCGCCTGGCCTGTTGACGTCATTTTCTTGTGCTCCAAGTCTTTTGTTGTGACGTTATTATTCTTTCGCTCCAAGCGACTCTAAATAGGAAAGCTTCAGACCTTTCCTAATGTGGAGCGTAGTTAGTCGCTCCACATGTCGTGTAACATGTTGCACTTGACTTCTTACTTTTGCGCTAAAAAATTATGCCAACTCTAAACGTAGCAACACTTGTGATTGATTGCATGATTATTCTTGTTTTAGCTCATGAACTTGTCTCAGAGGAAGCTTTGTGTGCGGAGATAGGTAGAACCGAAGTGTCTACGCTTGGCGCCCACATCTTGACTTAAGATTGTCGGGTATAATGTTGTTAGCTTGGAGACGCAACATTTATGAGGTGAACACACACTTTCTTTGAGTGACATTGTGTAAGTGTGGTAGCCCTCGTAAGATAGTAAGACTCGGGTTAATTAGGTCATTCCCAATGTCGAGAGACGTGTTCGGTATTTAATACATAGGTCAAATAAAATGCATGCTAGTTATCGATGTCTCTTTTAATTGATTGATAGTCTTAATCATGAGGTTAGCTCATTAGGTTCTCAAATCCTTGACTTCCGACCAACCATTTACCATCCGCTCCATTGACCAACACCTAACTTAGAGTAGTGTAGTTCTAGTGTAGATTTAGTTGCTTGCTAGTTTTAATCTAAAAATCTTATTCTCTTGGGTAATTTACTTTTTCGAGTCGTGTCGGGAAAGAAATCATAAAATGTCTAAGTAATCGAACCCTATTTGGTCCATGTGGATTCGACCCGAATTTTAGCTGGAATATAAATTTACTTGATAATGATCGTGTTTTGATGCACGAAGCCCTGAGGTGTGCGCGATGCGTGCGCGCCTCTACAGGCCCATCAATAATGATGTTCACATTCAATATATCCAAATTGAACCATCCTCTAAATAGAAGAGATGAAAAGCATATGCGCATATTGTTAGATAACGAGTTACTACATAAATTAAAACAAGATTACAAGAGAACAATATTAAATGACAGTTTACAATATCGATATACTATGATTAACATACAATTACTAACTAGGTTGTAGCTCCGCGCGATGCGCGATGTTATTTATAAAATATTATTGAATAATTAAAATTGTTTAATATGCTCAAATTTATTTTTAAAAGTGAACTATTATAAATTAAATAAAAATTTGCAAAAAAAAGAAAGCAATAAATTAAAATAAATAAATAAATATCAATAATATTCCAATAACAACATAACGAACAATTCAAATAAATCATTGAATAAGTCTCACGGATTCCAAAATATTGAGGAATAAAAAATTAATATATGATAAACAAATATTTGTATAAAAGTAATTTATGTACGTGTCCGCGACATATCACATATGATAGCTTTTTAGTTCCTTGAACTCAATTGATTGTCTCTTAACTGCTATTTCTTTCTTTAATAACATGGAAAAATCAGCTTTAAAACACAAATCGCATCATGATTCAAAAAATTTACTAGCTTATATTGCACATTACCAAATAATTCACTTTCTTGCCATCATTGCCAATCTCTGTTTTGTTGCTAAATCTGTCTGAGGTAGTCAACTTCATCAATATTTCTTCTTCAATCCATCATTCGTTCCCTAAAAATCAACACGGCGGATCAGAATATTGCATAACAAAACGTATCAAAAAAGTTCATCAAAATCTAATGAATGAGACAGAGATCGATTTATTTGGTTAATGAATCGTATCTTATATAGAGACGTGATTAAAATGTATTCAAATTAGTTTAGAAAACGAATTGTAATCCAATATAATTCTAATTAATATTAAATTTGTTTGTTATTGATTTTTAATTGACTTTGAAATGTATCAATATATTACGATAAATCATTGTATTAAAAAATCAGAATTTTTAATTGAGTTTTAACTGTATTAGTATACTACAATAAACTTAATTAAGTTTAAAACGTGTTAGGATACTACAATATATTAGTGTCCTAATTTTAAATTGAGTTTAAAATGTATTAGTATACTACAATAAGTTATACCTCTCCCACGACTAATGTGTTCTCGTATTTTTGAATGATATTCGGCATAATATACGCACACTTTACCGTATCCTGATAAATAGAAACATACAAATATTTAATAAACATAAAAATAACATAAGTAAAATAAAGAATTAAATATCAAACCTCCTTCCGACGAGATGCTGAGTTAGTTATATAATAATATTCAAACGTTTTTTTATAAAATATATATATATATATATATATATAATATATATATATATATATATATATATATATAATATATATATATATATATATATATACTCGTCAATGATAATCATGTCTAGATAGAGTAGTTTATCTATTTTTGGGTTTCGAGCTTCCCACTTCCGGCTGGCCCTAATGACGATAGAACGGTTTTCATAACCAATTATATTTTCAAAATAATGTGCTCCATTGATAAATTTTGGTCTAGCTAGAAAGGAAATATTTTTTAGGGTATGATTATTTGCACATGACATGCATATATTTATAGTAGAAGAAATTAATAAATATTAATTGAGTTTCGAATGAAGTACTCATGATTCATAATTACTAAACAACTTGTAATTATTTTGTGATTCAGAACTAAGAGTACAGTTGACTCTTACAAATTAATTTTTAGAATTTTCATATTTATACAATTACTAACTGATTTGAATTTTAATCCTGTTCTGCATTAAATTAATTCAAAATTGTCACAATTTCTTTTTTTATTTCTATTTCTTATTTCATTTCAAATCTAATTAAAATGATTTTAAGAATTTTATTTTTTCTCCAAAATTTTCAAAATTTCCTTTTGATTTCTATTTCTATTTCATTTCAAATCTAATCCTAATGATTTTTAGAATTTCCTTTTTTTTCAATTGTAATATTAATTAATCTTAATTGTAATGATACATCAAGTTGTCCAAAAATTATTACTTCAATGTATTATTTTGATTTTTCATCATAATTCTAATTCTAATGATTTATGTAGACCTTTTCAGATTTTTCTTTCTTTTTCCTAATTTATTTATATGTTCTTTCTAATTGTAATCCTAATTCTAATGGTAATGATACATGCAGTTTTCAAAATAATAATAATTAATGTATTATTTTAGTTTTTCATTATAATTCTAATCTTAATGATATGTGTAGACCAGTATTAATATCGGTTAGAATTATTTTCGAAATTTTCTCTCTTTTCATTTTTTATTAGAATGACTAAATTTTACAATTAAGGATATATGTAGACCAATATTAATATCAATTAGAATTATTTTCGAAATTTTTTTTCTTTTCTTTTTTATTATAATTACTAAATTTTACAAAATTTTCTAAATCAAATTTTTTTTAAAATTTTAATTCTTGCAATTTTTGCAGTTGGTGAACTTGTTATGTGTGGTTATTGGATTGTAGTTGGTGAATTTTCTATATGTATTTATTAATTTTACAAAATTTTCTTTCAACTTATTGGATTAATTCTTTCAATTATTGGGTTGTAACTAGTGAATTTTGTGATTTTTTAATTTTACAGTTTTTCTTAGAAGTAATTGTTACGAATTCTAAAACAAAGTTCATTCTAAACTTTATGATTTTTTTTTAAATTTTAATTCTTGCAACTTTTGCAGTTAATGAACTTGCTATGTGTGGTTATTGGATTGGAGTTGGTGAATTTTCTCTATGTATTTATTGGGTTACACATGAATTTTCTGAATTTTTTTTTAATTCTTGCAACTTTTGCAGTGGGTGAACTTACTATGTGTGGTTATTGGATTGCACTTGGTGAAATTTGTATGTGTATTTATTGGGTTGCGGGTGAGTTGTTAGTGGTCATTTTGGGCATGAAACTGGATTCGAACAGATAATCATAATTGAAATTCTGAATCGTAGTCGAGTCAAGAAGTCGAACACAAAGTTGTAACTTGTGTATCGACTACTTGCCTAAAACGTAAACCGTAAGCTTAAACAGTAAACAGATAATAATAACGACACCAGAGATGATTACCCAGTTCAGTGACTCCGCACCTACGTCTGGGGGCACTTTGCCAGTGGAAAGGTTTTCACTATTAGGTAGTCAATAGTACAACTTCAAGCACCAACTAGCTATCAGACAAGCTATTGTCCTAAGCTACTATAGATCTCACCGTGAACAACCTCGACCAAGGGCCTCTCCCCCTGTCTTTGAGATCCTCTCAATTCCACCATTCGGGCAAACCTATGCTCGGTGTCGTTGTCTTCTTTGACGGAGTTGTGAATCTTCAATCACAAACAAAAACCCTAACCGATCCAAACACTTAGTCTTCGCGACTTAATGTTTGATTGGAGCAAAGTCTGTTCTAGCGAATCTTAATCAGCCTCTCAACACGCCAATGGTGCACGGTTAAGAGCTCTGAGAAATCTTGTAGTTTTAGAACAAGAACGGATGATCTGCTAATGGGAAGCCCAAGGCTTTTTATAGCAGCTCACATTCCTAATCCTTCTCGGATCAGGAACAGGAAGTTTCAGACTTCCTGAATAAATTAGGCAAGTCGTTGCCGCCTTCCACGACAGCTGGAAGTCGTCTTGCCTGTTCTGACTTCCTGAATAAATCAGGCAAGTAGAGTTGCCGCCTATTGCTGACGTGTTACTGACAGCTGGAAGTCACCTGACTTGTCGACGTCACTCTCTTGCGCTCCAAGTCTTCGTGGCGTCTTTCTTCTTTCGCTCCAAGCTTCGTCGAAATAGGAAAGCTTCAGATCTTTCCTAATCTGGATCGCAACAAGTTGCTCAACATGTCATGTAACATGTTGCACGACTTCTTATTTTTGCGCTAAAAAATTATGCCAACAATTAAACGTAGCAACAATCTCCCCCTTTGGCAATTTTTTAGGCAAACACCTTTTTAAGCACATCGTCACCTTGTGGCAGTTACGCACAGCAAGTGACTCATCTTGTGGCAGTTACGCACAGCAAGTGATGTGACTTAAAACACATTTTAGGCACATCGTCACCTTGAGGCAGTTACGCACACAGCAAGTATGTGACTTCTGATGCGACTTCTTGTGGGGCTTCTGGTTTATCTTCTGGACTGGCTTCTGGAGCGGCGACTTCTGGCGTGGCTACTTCTGTGCGCAACTTCCGGTGCGACTTCTGGCGTAGCCTTCGGCGTAACTTCTATCTATCTCCCCCTGTTTGTCTAACAATATTGCCAAAGGCAATCATACAATGAAATTTGACTAACAGCAGGGTATAACCAGCTCACACCATGAGCAAAATAACCAGCTCAAACATGAGCAAAGTATCCAGCTCAAACATGAGCAAATCAGTCAGCTCAAACAAGAGCAAAATATCCCAAAATAATTGTGCAGAAAAGTAACTCGGACATACCCCGAGGATTTAAGAGTGTTTGGAACAAGTTTTCAGAGTGATTCAGTGAAATACTTAAAATGAGTTAGAGTCATCAACATCATCTTCAGCAGCAGGAGCAGAGCGGAGGTCATTGAGAAGAGCTTCACAGGCGACTTTGCGGGTTGATAGCATAGCAATTGACTTCTCCAGATCATTGATCATCTCCACCAACTCTTCCTCCATCCTAGTGCGAAGTGGTCCTGAAGGTCGGGAGCTTGAACCAGCTTCTGATGCTTTGGCCATAGGAGGTGCGAGGTCCCTTATATGCTTGCCTTCGAAGTTCTTGAGGATGATAGCAAGGGGTAGTGGCTTCTTACCCGGAACATCCGTCTCTCGGACAATGTGAGGACATTGTTGGAGAAGGAGACTGGTGATCAATGAAGGAAACCCGATAGGAAGCTTGACCGCGCATGATTTGGCATGCTTGACTAGATGTTCAATGACATATGAGCCAAAATCAAGAGAAAATTGCGTACCTATTTGGTATATGAGTTTAGCCAATTCGGTTTTGATGCTCGACCCGTGTGTAGAAGGCGCCCAATTTGCCAAGCCAATGCGGTAGAGAATTGAGTATTTGGCAGTAAGCTCAGTAGCCGCAATGGTGTCTTTGACGGGCCAGACCTTCTTCCGTCCTCCAGTGATCTCAACCGCTACTTTGTTCAAGTGCGGGACTTCTGGGTCTTCTCTGCCAAGATAGGTATTGATACTTGAGGCCGATATTTCAAAGCATTCTCCCCGAACAAATACTTTCCGGTACTCCGCATCTTCCGGGTCATCAAACTCGCTTGAAAGATTGACAATAAACTCTTTGACTAACGCTGGGTAGAATGGCCCGATGTTTATGATTGTATTGGTCAGACCTGCTATTCGGAGAAGTTCTACGATTGAATTTATCCCCTGCGCTTCTGTGGAAAGCTCTCTTTCTGGATAGATCTTGCGCTGGTATACATACTGCCATTTAACCGCATTGTCTACAGAGTGGAAGGAGACATTATCTGTAGGAGCTTTAGGAACATTCTTGGGGAGTTTCTGCCCTCCCATTGCCTTTTTGACCCGTGGAAGTATAATGCGGGTGTCTTCTTCCTTAGATTCCTCTTCTTCTGGAGCAGAGGTCGCTACAGAAGTTAGTGACTTCCTTCTAGACTTCTTTGGTTGTTTAGAGGCTGATGCTACTCCTTTCTCTGTTGTCTTTCTTTTGGGGGTTAATCTCCTTGGTACTTGTAGTTCTTCTTCTTCATCGACCAACCTTCTTGTTGGTAGCTTCCTTCTCTCAAGCCTTTTGGGCACAGCTTCTTCTTCCATGACTTCTGCTGCATCTCCTTCTTCTATGCTGATAATATTCTCTACAGGTTGAGCAACTTCTGGGATGACTTCTGTTTCTTCATTTATCCTAGGTTCACTGTCCTGCACTACCGGTGGGCTGTCGGCTTTTTGCAAGGTTTATGTTGGTGGGGATTTCTCTGGCGTTGGTGCAGATTTTTGGGGGCTCGATTTATCTTCACAGACGGCCTCATGGGCCTCAGGGGCGAGAGTTCCATGAGCCTCTTCGGACACCTCCTTGTCTACAGGATTTACAGATGGGGTAGTAGAAATACCTTGTGGGGGCGTCTGCGAAGTGTGAGAGCCTTCCTCGTCTAGGTTGGCAGCTTTATCCTTCTCTGCAGTGGAGGTAATCGCCTCCATTGGTGCATCCTTACGTTTCGCCGATCCTTCTCCAGGGAGATTTCTCCCACGAATCTTTACTCCATATTTGTTTGTCGTTGATTTGGAGGCCGACAACTTCTTGGCAATTACTTTTGCCCTCATTTTTGCTCGTAGGGTCTTGGAGGTAGATGGTATTCGTCCGCTTCGAGTACCAACCATTTGAGAGAGAACTTAATCGGATTTGATCTTGAGAGTAGAGGAACAAAATCTTACAGTTGCAGATTTTTGATTTGTGGTGCCCTAGCGGTTTCGCAAGGTGGAGGAGGTGCAGAGCCTTTTATGCGTGGAAGTTGAAAGGAGCGATTGCTGATTGGTTGATCGTCAAAACGCAATCATCCTTATCTCTTTTGAATTTCAAATAAATTTCATCTGGGCCTTTTCGACAAGGAATTTGGGCCCGCTTGATTTTGTGGACCCTTGTTGGTCCTGATAGAGAGAGAGAGTAAAATCACTCAAAAGCTCTCCCTCTTCTTTCTTGACTTATGGTTATTCCAGACAGCAAAGTCCAAAGGATGACCTCAGACTTTCAAACTTGTTAGCATCTAATGCTTTTGTAAAAATGTCAGCGACTTGTTTCTCAGTGGGTAAATACTCGAGCTTTATCTTCTTGTCTTCTACAAGCTCTCGAATAAAGTGGTGCCTGATGTCAATATGCTTTGTTTTGCTGTGTTGCACTGGGTTTTTCGAGATATTGATAGCACTAATGTTGTCACAGAACAAAGTCATGACTTCTTGCTTGACTCCATACTCTGTCAACATTTGTTTCATCCAAAGAAGCTGAGTACAGCTACTTCCGACTGCAATATATTCGGACTCAGCAGTAGACAAAGCAATACAATTTTGCTTTTTGCTGAACCATGATACAAGGTTGTTCCCCAGGTAGAAACAACCTCCAGAGGTACTTCTTCGATCTGGTGTGCTTCTCGCCCAGTCAGCATCACAATATCCAACAAGAGTAGGAGAGGTATCAAAGGAATATAGCAAACCCAATTCAGAGGTTCCCGAGATGTACCTTATGATCCTCTTGGCATGAGCCAAGTGACTGACTTTTGGATTGGCTTGATATCGAGCACAGACTCCCACGGAGTAAGCGATGTCGGGTCGGCTTGCTGTTAGATAGAGAAGACTTCCTATTATGCTTCGATAGAGGCTTTGATCAACTGATTCTCCCATCACGTCCTTTGTGCATTTGACATGTGTAGCAATAGGAGTTCTCTTGTGTGAGGCATTTTCCAACCCGAACTTCTTGAAAATGTTCTTTGCATATTTGCTTTGGGAGATAAATATTCCATCTGACATCTGCTTGATCTGGAAGCCTAGGAAGTATGTGAGCTCACCGACCATACTCATCTCAAATTCAGACTGCATATGTTGGACGAAACGTTCCACCATCTTGTCTGACTTTCCTCCAAATACAATGTCGTCGACATATATTTGAGCGATCATGATGTCCCTTCCTTCCTTCTTCACAAAGAGAGTTTTGTCTACTCCCCCTCGAATATAGCCATTCTGAACTAGGAATTGGGTAAGACGTTCATACCATGCTCGTGGAGCTTGTTTGAGTCCGTAGAGAGCTTTCTTTAGCTTGTAGACATGGTGAGGGGAGTCATGGTCTTCGAATCCCTTTGGTTGAGCCACATAGACTTCTTCATTGAGATTTCCATTAAGGAAGGCACTCTTTACATCCATCTGATAGACTTTGAATCGTAGATAGCATGCTATGCCGAGAAGAAGTCGTATGGCTTCTAGTCTGGCTACCGGAGCAAAGGTTTCTTCGAAGTCGATTCCTTCTACTTGTGTGTACCCCTGAGCCACTAGTCTTGCTTTGTTTCGAGTGATGTTTCTTTGCTCGTCAGACTTGTTTTTGAATATCCACTTTGTCCCGATGACATTGACATTGTCAGGCTTGGGTACTAGTTCCCAGACTTCATTCCTTGCAAATTGAACCAATTCTTCTTGCATGGCGCAGACCCAGTACTCATCATTGATGGCTTCTTGTATATTCTTTGGCTCAATTTTGGAAATAAAGCAAATGTTACCTATCATCTCTTTGTAGTCTAGAGATGCCTTTTGTCGAGTTCGCACTCCCTCATTTATGTCTCCTATCACATCCTGGAGTGGATGATTCTTCTGAATTCTTCTTGATGGAGCTCTCTATACTATAGGAGATACCTCTTTGTCCGGGATGATTGGGCTTTCGTCTTCAGATTCTTTGTTGCGCTCTTCGCCTCTGACTTCCGGTCTGACTTCTGGTCTGACTTCTCCTGAGAGATTTAGGACTTCTTCGTCTTCGTCACTAGGTTGCTCATTACTGTCATTGATCACGACATTGATGGGTTCTATGATAGTCCGGGTGCGTTTGTTGAATACACGAAAAGCCCGACTATTTCTGGAGTATCCAAGGAAGATGCCTTCGTCGCTTTTAGGATCAAGTTGGCGTCGAGGTTCCCTATCTGCAAGTATGTAGCAAATCGATCCAAAGACATGGAAATATTTGACATTCGGCTTCCTCCCCCTCCATATTTCATAAAGAGTGAGCGAAGTTCCAGAGCGGAGGGTCACTCTATTATGAATATGGCATGCCGTATTCAAAGCTTCAGCCCAGAAGTGCTGCGGGATGTCTTTGGCTAACATCATGACTCTTGCCATTTCTTGAAGAGTGCGATTTTTTCTTTCAACGATCCCGTTTTGCTGAGGAGTGATGGGGGCAGAAAATTCATGTGCAATTCCTTCAGCATCACAAAAATTTGCGAAGCTGATGTTTTCAAACTCCTTTCCATGATCGCTTCGAAGTCGGATGACTTTTCCAATGACTACTCCTTTTTCTCGTTGAACTCTCCGACATAGGGCTTCAAAGACTGAGAAGGTGTCTGACTTTTCTCGAATAAAGTCTACCCAAGTGTACCTCGAGAAGTCGTCTACACAGACAAATATGTACTTCTTCCCTCCTAGACTTTCTACTTGTATAGGTCCCATAAGGTCAACATGAAGAAGTTCTAGAACACGAGAAGTAGTAAGATGTTGTACCTTCTTGTGTGACGTCTTGACTTGTTTCCCAATCTGGCATTCTCCACAGATTTTTCCTTCAATGATCTTGAGGTTGGGAACTCCAATGATCGCCTTTTCAAAGAGAATCTTTTGCATGCTCCTCAAATTGATGTGACCAAGTTTTTGATGCCATAGTTTTGTCTCTTGAGCTTTGGATAAAAGGCACTTGGTTGGCAAGGTTGTGACTGTTGGAGACCATAGATAATAGTTATCAAGGGACCTGTGGCCTGCCATGACTTCCTTCTGCTGTTCGTCTTTGACCGAGCACTTGTCACGAGTGAAGTTGACATCCAGATTTAAATCGCATATTTGACTTATGCTGATGAGATTGGCTGTAAGACCTTCTACCAGTAGAGCCTCTTTCAGGCATGGTGAGTTGGGAAGGTTAAGTTTTCCTTTCCCGAGTACTCTAGCTTTTACTCCATCTCCAAAAGTGACGAAGCTATTTTTGCAAGGTATTAAAGTGACCAAGAATGAGCTATTACCAGTCATATGTCGAGAGGATCCACTATCAAAGTACCAATCGTTGCTGGTCGAAGCCTTTAGAGCGGTGTACGCGATATTAGCTCGATAGTTTACCTCCTTGACTCGCCATTCCTTACGTGGTTGTGCTTTCTTGATGGTGGTCCTTTTCTTGACAAAGCTCCTCCCATATAGCTGATAGCAGAAAGGTCGAATATGTCCTCTTCGTCCACAGTGGTGACATACCCAGTTATGTCTTTTGTTCTGCGTCTTTGAGGCGACCAAGGTAAGAGGTTGTTTGGTTGCTTGGTCAGCCGTGAAGTTAGGAGACTTCTGACGCGGCTTTTGGGGGACAACCTTCTGAAGGACGAAGACGGTGTGCGATGATGAGGCTTCTTTTGAATATCCAAGACCTTCCATATTTCTGGCTGGTTTTCTGATTGAGAGAATTTGGTCTAGGGTGTCAGTGCTTGGATTCATCATCTTTACAGACTTGGTGACCTGTTCTATCTCTCCTTTTAACCGAGAAACTTCCTTTTTGAGATCAACAGTGGTTTCGAAAAGTCGTGACTTGTCTTCATTAAGAGAAAGAATGAGAGCATTTTGTTTTTCGATTACCTGAGAGTCTTCAAGCCACTTGACATACCATTCGTTGTATGCATTGTTGAGAGTCTCATCGGATAGCTCATCATCAGAGTCATACTTCTTTGAATTCTCGGAAGGTTGCTCTATTTTGGAGGAAGTAAAAGCAACATAGTTACTTGTATGCTCAACGTCACTGTCTTCCTCATCTTCATCGTCAGTTAGAGAGGCATTGAATCCCTTCTTCTGTTTCTTTACGAAATTAGGACATTCTTTTTGCATGTGTCCATACCCTTCACATTCAAAGCACTGAACTCCTCTTTCTTTTCCTGATCGCTCTCCTCTTCTACCATCGCTATTTGTGATTTCGAACTTCTGGAACTTGTGCTGCGGCTTGTCTCTGACTTCTAGGGTGACATTCCTTCCTGTCATCTGGCTAAATCTTTTCATGACTTTATTGTAGTTTTTGGTCAGCATAGCGATAGTTTCCTCAATGTCACTATCCGAATCAGAGTGCGTCAACTTCTTCTGCTTTTGGGTAGAACTCTTGAAAGCCACACCTTTATGTTTCTTCTCGATGAGAGGTAGGGAGAGCTCGAAGGTCATTAAAGATCCCATGAGTTCAACAAACTTCAGTGTCTTCAAGTCATGGACTTCTTTTATGGCGGTAATCTTCATCTTGAATCTGGGACTTAGAGCTCTCAGCGTTTTTCTGACCAAATCTTCATCGGTCATAGGTTTGCCAAGTGAATATGATTCATTGGCCAGATCCTTGATGCACACATTAAACTCCGCAATAGTTTCGTCTTCATTCATGGTAAGGGCCTCAAAGTTGGTCGTGAGGTACTGTAACTTCTGCTCTTTGACTTTTGAAGTACCCTCGTACGCAACAGCAAGAGTGTCCTAAGCAATTTTGGCACTTGTGCACGTGTTGATGAGTCGAAACACATTCTTGTCTACTCCATTAAAAATAGCATTCAGTGCACGAGAATTACCTAGGGCGGCTTCATCTTCTTCCGCGCTCCACTCTCTTTCTGGTTTGATGCTAGTTTGATTTCCATGAGCATCAGCATAGTGAGGTTCCTCCCATCCATTGATGACAGACTTCCAGGTTTTGCTGTCGAGGGACTTCAAGAAGGCACACATCCGTGCTTTCCAGTACCCATAGTTTGTTCCGTCGAGCACTGGATGGTCGATTTACTGAACCTCCTTCCTTTGAGTCCATATTGGCTATTCAGAAATTTTGCAAGAAAATCACCTAAAAGAAAAGGTGCCTCCTCTGATACCAATTGAAATTCTGAATCGTAGGTGAGTCAAGAAGTCGAACACAAAGTCGTAACTTGTGTATCGACTACTTGCCTAAAACGTAAACCATAAGCTTAAACAGTAAACAGATAATAATAACGACACCAGAGATGATTACCCAGTTCGGTGACTCCGCACCTACGTCTGGAGGCACTTTGCCAATGGAAAGGTTTTCACTGTTAGGTAGTCAATAGTACAACTTCAAGCACCAACTAGCTATCACACAAGCTATTTTCCTAAGCTACTATAGATCTCACCGTGAACAACCTCGACCAAGGGCCTCTCCCCCTGTCTTTGAGATCCTCTCAATTCAACCCTTCGAGCAAGCCTATGCTCGGTGTCGTTGTCTTCTTTGACGGAGTTGTGAATCTTCAATCACAAAAAAAAAACCCTAACCGATCCAAATATTTAGTCTTCGCGACTTAATGTTTGATCGGAGCAAAGTCCGTTCTAGCGAATCTTAATCAGCCTCTCAACACGCCAATGGTGCACAGTTAAGAGCTCTGAGAAATCTTGTAGTTTTAGAACAAGAACGGATGATCTGCTAATGGGAAGCCCAAGGCTTTTTATAGCAGCTCACATTCCTAATCCTTCTCGGATCAGGAACAGGAAGTTTCAGACTTCCTGAATAAATCAGGCAAGTTATTGCCGCCTTCCACGACAGCTGGAAGTCGTCTTGCCTGTTCTGACTTCCTGAATAAATCAGGCAAGTAGAGTTGCCGCCTATTGCTGACGTGTTACTGACAGCTGGAAGTCGCCTGACTTGTCGACGTCACTCTCTTGCGCTCCAAGTCTTCGTGGCGTCTTTCTTCTTTCGCTCCAATCTTCGTCGAAATAGGATAGCTTCAGATCTTTCCTAATCTGGATCGCAACAAGTCACTCCACATGTCATGTAACATGTTGCACAACTTCTTACTTTTGCGCTAAAAAATTATGCCAACAATTAAACGTAGCAACAATAATGAAACAGAATTAAAGAAAAATATGTGTATTCATAATATGTTGCTATGCATACAATATAAAGATGAATATTTCAGAAAGCCAAATAGAAATAAAGAAATATTTTTATAATATTTTCTTTTATGTTGGATATACAACGTTGTTGTGTTTTCTATACAAATATTTATAACAATCATATATGTTTTATATTTGGCAGAAGCATCTCCAACTGAAGCAGAATCTTCCAAAGGAACCTATGTATAATTGAAATCAAACTAATCAGTAAAGTGTATTGCCTATCTAGAAAAAAAGAGGGTTATATTTAGAATATTACCTGAGAAGCGCGGTATAATATTGATTTTACAGTGCATGATTCTATGTAATCCAGGAAGAGAAAGAATAATGTTAAAAAAATTACCTGAGAAGCGCTAGCATATAACTGGTTTTGCAGTGCATGGATATCCAGGGAGAGAAAGAATTATCTTAAATTACCTAAGAAGCACATGGATTTTATGTTCCATGGAGATAAGTTATGGAGGTTTTGGACTCAGGGGAGAATAAAAGGGAAGCTTTATCGAAGAGTTTGGAGGAGTTCTAATATGATGAGAGATGTAAAATAGTTAAAATTATTGTTGTAGTTATGTTTTTGTATATATGATTTTGGGAGGATAAGAACTGTGATGTTGATAATATAGTACATGAATACATGAATAATAAAGTATTTAAGAATGAAGAAATTTAGAAAAATATGATTGATGCAATCTTTTCATGGGAGTTGCCACGTGGCCAACATTAGGATTTTCCTTTTATATATATATATATATAGATTCTTCATATTGTGTTAACATGTATGTACATGTGTAGAAGATTTAAATAGGAATAATTCCATATCTAACCCTCTAAAATATACCAAATCTCACTTAACACCTCCTAAAACTATTATTCTCACTAGAACCTCCTTAAAATGGGCAAAAATCTTAGTTGTCAAAAATTTATTTAAAAAAAACAAAAATACCCCTCTTCCTCACTTATCCCTCACCATACCCTCTGTCTCTCCTCCCTCCCTCACTGTCGCCGACGAGTCTCTCTCAAGACAATCCCCTCCCGCCGCGTGTCCACCGTGCTGGCGATAATGGCGAAGATTGAGTTGATGGGGAAGGAGGCGAGGTCAAGGGTTTGGAGGGAGAAGGAGTTGAAGGTGAGGATGGAGGGGCGAGGAGGGGAGGAAAGGGAGGCTGACGGTGGCGGCAGAGGTATTCGAGGTGGCGCCAGGTGGCAGTGGTGGAGGGGATTGGCAGGAGGGAGGCTCGCCGGCGACGGTGGAGGGAGGGAGGAGAGACAGAGGGCATGGTGAGGGAGAGGGATAAATATGTCTTTTTTCAATAAATTTTTAACAACTGAGATTTTTGCCTATTTTAAGGGGTGCTAATGAGAATAATGGTTTTAGGGAATGTTGGATGAGATTTGGTATATTTTAGAAGCTGGTATATGGAATTACCCCATTTAAATAGAAGAGAATTAAGAGATGTTATCTGCTGCCGACGTGGTTTCGGTGTCGATCCTATTCCTTCTTGCTCACCAGGGGGGACTGGGAAATAAGAATATACATGCGTGTTACGTACGTGCCATGAGTATATGTGTCGATATATACACTTACGCTACAAATAAGTGCATCTTGGCTTTCTACTTAGGTAGGCCAAAGGTATTTGGTTGATAAACTGAGCCGAGCATATGATATATTCGGGTCTATACTAATTGGTCCAGTCTATGTGCTCATTCAATATGTACTAAACAAAGATTAATATTATGCTAATCATGAAATTAGTTTTCTTCTCCCATTCATTTCGTCTAATGAATTCAAGGTCTTTAATCTTGACGGACCAATTAATTAATTAATTAAAGTTTGGCACCGTCACAAACACTGACGTCGCTGTCCATTTGGTGACGGAGCGTCCTTGCTTTGGTAACAGCGCACATTCAGAGTTGGCTGTCACAATAGTAACGGCACACATTTAGAGTGGGCCATCACAATAGTAACGGTGCACATTTAGAGTGTGTGCGCTGTCACAGTAGTAACGACGCACATTTAGAGTGCGCTGTTACAAATTATACATTAAAAAATAAAAAGGAAAAAAAAGAATGTGCGCCATTACAGATGAATGTGTGCCGTTACCAATTATACATTAAAATATTCAATTCTCAGTTTTTTTCATATTTATTTTTTGAAATAAATATTAAAATTAATAATTCATGTTACTACGTTTACTATTGACATATTTTATTAGCGCAAAGTCAAGATGTCAGACAACATGTTGCAACACAGTTGGTGCGACATAATACTCGCAGGATTAGGCAAGACATCGAAGACTTCCTGTTTTGAGCACGGAAGCTCCGCGCGCAAAGGAATAAAGACCATGGATGAATTAGGCAAGGTCTAGCTGGACGATTGACACGCAAGAAAGATTTAATGAAGGCATCAACGCCAACTTGTCACTTGCCAGAAACGCAAGGCGGCAAGAGACTTCCTAATTGGAATAGGAATCCGATAAGGCAATATGAGTTGCTATAAAAGCAGGTGCTACCCCCTTAGAAACTCAGTCCTTTCTTTGTGCTAAATTCTCAAAGCTCTTAACCGTGTACGACTAGCAGATTGAGAGGCTGGTCAATTTAGAGAGGGCGTTGTCGATCACATACATCAACTCAAGGAGATTTGAGTGTTTGTGATCTATTTTGTTTTGGATTCGTGATTGAAGACTCACGAGAAGAGTGTCGAAGACAACAAAAACGAGCATAGGTTTGTTCGAAGGGTGGAATTGAGAGGATCTCAAAGACAGTGGGAGTCCTTGATCGAGGTTGTTTACGGTGAGATCTCTAGTAGCTTAGGACAATAACTTGTGTGATAGCTAGTTAATGCTTGAAGTTGTACTATTGACTACCAAATAGTGAAAACCTTTCCACTGGCAGAGTGCCCCCAGACGTAGGTGCGGAGTCCCCCAATTGGATAAACATATTGTGTGTCTTCTGTTTACTGCTTTACTATTTACTATTCATAAACTATGATTAGGAATGTTGTCGAACCAATCGTTACAACATTGTGTTCGACATCTTGTCCATACTACTTAACAGAATTTCAATTGGTATCAGAGGGGGCACCTTAAAACTCTTAGGTGATTTCCTGCAAAAATTCTGTATAGTAAATATGGACACAAAGAAAGGAGGATCGACCACCAGTGCTCGATGGAACCAACTATGGTTATTGGAAAGCACGAATGTGTGCCTTCATGAAATCCCTCGACAACAAAACCTGGAAGGCTGTAATCAATGGTTGGGAGGAACCACAGTATGTTGATGCTCAAGGAAATCTAACCGGTCCCAAACCCGAGAAAGACTAGAGCACCGTAGAAGATGAAGCAACCTTAGGTAACTCTAAAGCACTCGATGTTATATTTAACGGAGTTTTCAAGAACGTCTTTAGGCTCATCAATCAGAAAAACCCTTAGAGCTCTAAGTTCTAGATTCAAGATGAAGATCACTGCCATAGAAGAATGTCATGATCTAAAAGTCCTGAAATTTGATGAACTCATGGGATCTCTCATGACCTACGAGCTCTCCTTCCAACCATGGAGAAAAAGCACAAAAGCGTAGCCTTCAAAAGCTCCACTCATACTCAGAAGGAGCAAGTATTCTCAGACTCTGACGACGATATTTATGAAACCATCGTTATGTTCGCCAAAATATATAATCGAGTCATGAAAAGATTCAACCAGATGGCAGGAAAAAATGTCTCAAGAGATGTTAGAGACAAACCGCAAAAAAAAGTTTCTAAAGGCTGAGAACACAGAAGGAAAACGAGGCGAAAAACAGAAAAAGAAAGAGGGGTTCAATGCATCGAATGCAAAGGTTAAGGGAATGTGCAGAGGAAATGTCCAAACTTCTTGAAAAAGCAGAAGAATGGATATATTGCATCTTTTCCAGATGAAGAAGAAGGAGACAGTGAGACAGAACTGACAAGTAACTATGTAGCATTCACTGCCTCTACATCCACTGAACCCATGAAGAAATTTGTCTCAGATGATGAGTTATCAGATGAGACTCTCAACAACGCGTACAATGAGTAGTATGTCAAGTAGCTTGAAGACTCTCAAGTCATTGAGAAACAGAACACAATCATTCTCTCGCTCAATGAAGACACGACCAGACTTCTTGAAATTGTCATTGATCTGAAAAAGGAAATAACTCATCTGAAGGGAGAACTAGAGCTCATGACCAAATCCATCAAGATGATGAACCCGATCATTGACATATTGGACCTAATCTTATCCATTGGGAAGTCAGCAACCAACTTGGAAGGACATGGTCACTCTATAGGAGCTTCAACATCACAAGCCACCTTTGTCCCTCAAAGAACTCTCAACAACATGTAGAGAACAGACATCCTGTAGCATCTAACCTGAGAAGAAACGTCATCATGGCAGCATAAAGAAAAGAAAACATAATTGGACATGCCATCACTGTGGACAAAGAGGTCATATCCGACCATTCTATTATCCTCTCTATGGAAAGTGCTCCGTTAAACGCAGAACTGCCAAAGCTCAAACTCAACAAGTATGGAGGGAGAAACAAGTACATCACCAACCCAAAATACAAAAAGAATGACGGGTGAAAGAAGTACATTATAGGGCTAACATTGCTTACACCTCACTAAAAGCCTATACCAGTAATGATTGGTACTTTGATAGTGGCTCCTCTCGGCATATGACTGGTAATAATACATTCCTTACTACCCTGACACCATGCTCAAACTATTTTGTCACCTTTGGAGATGGAGTGAAAGCTAGGGTACAAGGAAAAGGGAAACTTAACCTACTCAACTCACCCTGCCTAAAGGAAGCCTTACTGGTAAAAGGACTTACTGCCAATTTGATAAGAATCAGTCACCTTTGCAATCTATACCTCGAAGCTAAATTTACTCGTAACAAGTGTGCAGTAGTGAACACTCAACTAGAGGAACTCATAACTAGACTTAGGTCACAAGACAACTGCTGTCTATGGTCTCGAACAGAAGCTCTTCTATCTACTAAATGTCTTCTATCCAAAGCACAAGAAACCAAGCTCTGGCACCAAAAGGTTGGACAAATAAATATGAAGAGAATGCAGAAAATTCTATCTAAATAGGCTATCATTTGAGTTCCAGATCTAAAGATCATCGAAGGAAAAATCTACGGAGAAGGTCAGATAAGAAAACAAGTCCAGACGTCATATAAGAAGGTGCAACATCTTACCACCTCTAGGGTCATAGAACTTCTGCATGTAGATCTCATGGGACCTATACAAGTAGAAAGTCTTGGGGGGAAGAAATATATATTTGTATGTGCGGACGACTTCTCAAGGTACACTTGAGTTGAGTTTATTCGTGAAAAGTCAGATACATTCTCTGTCTTCGAATCCCTGTGTCGAAGAGTTCAAAGAGAGAAAGGAGAAACCATTGGCAAAATAGTGAGATTCAGGAGTGATCATGGACGAGAATTTGAAAACATAAACTTTGCAAACTTCTGTGATGCTAAAAGAATTGCCCGTGAATTCTCTGCTCCCATTACCCCTCCATAGAATAGGATTGTTGAAAGGAAGAACCGAACTCTTCAAGAAATGGCCAGAGTCATGATGTTAGCCAAAGACATCCCTACACGCTTTTGGGCAGAGGCACTCAACAAGGCTTGCCATATTCACATTCGTGTCACCCTTGGTCTAGGTACTTCGGTAACACTTTATAAAATATGGAGAGGGAGAAAGCCTAATGTCAAGTATTTTCATATCGTTAGGTCAGTATGCTATATTTTAGCTGATAGGGAACCCCGACAAAAGCTTGACCTTAAAAGCGAAGAAAGAATATTTCTTGGATACTCTAGAAATAATCGTGCTTATCGGGTCTACAACAAACGAACCACAACCATGATGGAGTCTATAAATGTGGTTGTTAATGATGATAGCTCTTAACAACCTAACGATGACGAAAAAGAAAATCCAAAAACTCCAGATGTCAGACCACATATCAGTGACGAAACTCATGACCTAGAACCTGAAGATGAAGGTAACGTCTGTTGGGTTTTTGTGCCCTAGCACAATGTATTTTCAATCTAATCATGTAATAAAGATTATTAGTTGAAATAAATTCGGCATTCATATTACTAAGTGTTGTAGTAATATCTTAAGTATGATTTGATTTGTATCATTGATGTGTCAACACATAATAGTAGATCTATAGATCAGATAAAATCTTACTTAAGCAGTCCCCGATCAGAATAGCTTCATAAGAAGTGATCGGTATAAGGCTAGCTCTAAATGATCACGCTCTACTGATCATGGCCAGAAGGGGGGCAGAGTTAGGTCATAGTATCACCAGTCAGGGGTGATATAGGACGATCCGATCGTGAGTATGTTACATAGACACAGTCATGAACATACTCCTATGTCAGCTCATGAAATCACATCCTCAGACGGAAGGACCATTAAGGTCAATATGTAATGAGTGACGAGTTTGACTCAGTCTAACGTCTCCTGTAAAAGGGTTACAATAACGACTGTGATTGGCTCAATCACAAGTTACATAAGTTGACTCAATGGATCGCTGAAGGATTTATCCCTCATACGGACGTGTGAGCAGATATCAGTTTAGGCCACTTGATGAGTACAACTGAAATACAATAGCATGGCCATGCAGTCGATACGTGGTACCAGTTATAATTCAGTTATCTCATAATCAAGAAACAGGACAATAGAACAATAGAACGAGGATGACTTGTGTATGCCTCGTGGTTGTTAAAGATATCAAGAGGATAAAAGAATAGATTCATGTACGACAAGGTTAAGTCGAAATCTCGATAATCACAAGCGTTGGGTAATCATGATATCTTGCTAGAGGCCACTCATGATGGAAAGGGTAAAATGGTAATTTCACCAGTCCGCCGACGTGTCGTGAGCCTAGAGGGTCACACACTAAAGGTTGAGTAAAACGGATGGAATCATATGGAGGAATCATGAGAGAGACAAAATCCGGTTTTGGATTAAACCGGATTAGACCGATTTCGGTTTAGGATTAAACCAGAAATCAAGAACGGTTTAGCAGGTCTAATTAATTATAATCTAATTAAATAAATTTAATTAAATTAGCTAAACTGGGCCTAGCCAGAATGGTCTAAGCCAGAATGAGCTTCTCTATATAATTAATTAAAAACTTTGGGCTTTAAGCCCATTAAGGCCTTTAATTAATTAAAGTCCAAATAAGGGTTATAAAAGGGTAATTTTCAGATCTGAAAATTAAGGGAATTATTTTCCAAAACCCTAGCCGTCACTCTCTCTCTCCTAGCTGATTTCGGCCACCCTCCTCCCCCTCGCTCCGTCCGTTTTGCTTGCTTCGATCTTCTAGCAAGGGTCGTCGTGAGTATCCCCAGATTGCTCTTCCGGTGTGGACGTTCTTTAGAGGTTACTAAATATTATTTAGTAACAGAGAGATTTTGAATCAAGGTAAACTTAAAGTTTTATTCTAGTCTAAGATCTCGTGATCAATTCATGATCATGCAAGATCCAAATTATTTAGGATATTTGAGGTTAATTTCTTGTATGGGCATGAAATTATATGATTGGAACCCTCAAATAATTCCTTCAACGTCGTTGCTGACAAAGAAGATCCTTCCACGACAGAACAAAGAATTCCATCCAGAAAAGTCCAGAAGAATCACCCAGACCATGACATAATTGGTGATGTCAATGAAGGTGTGCGTACTCGACAAAAGGCTCCGGTGAACTACAAGGAGAGGATAGGTAACATCTGTTTTGTTTCAAAGATCGAATATAAGAATGTGCAAGAAGCCATCAACGATGAATACTGGGTATGTGCTATGCAAGAAGAACTAGTTCAATTCGAAAGAAACGATGTATGGGAATTAGTACCTAAGCCTGACAATGTCAATGTCATCGGGACAAAATGTATATTCAAGAATAAGTCTGATGAACAGGGAAATATCACCCCAAAAAAATCTAGACTTGTAGCACAAGGATACACACAAGTAGAAGGAGTAGATTTTGACGATACATTTGCTCCTTTTGCCGGACTTGAGGCTACCAGACTTCTTCTCAGCATTGCCTGCCATCTACAAATCAAACTTTATCAGATGGACGTGAAGAGTGATTTCCTGAACGGATATATAAATGAAGAGGTTTATGTTGCTCAACCAAAGGGGTTTGAAGACTTCAACTCACCACATCATGTGTACAAGCTTAAGAAAGCCCTATACGGTCTCAAACAAGCACCTCGAGCCTGGTATGAATGTTTAACTCGGTTCCTAATACAGAATGGTTATACTCGAGGAGGGATTTGACAGTACTCTATTCGTAAAGAAGGAAGGAAGCAACATTATGATTACTCAAATTTATGTGGAAGACATTGCCTTTGGAGGAATGTCAGACAAGATGGTGGAACGTTTTGTCCAACATATGCAGTCTAAGTTCGAGATGAGTATGGTTGGTGAGCTAAACTACTTTCTATTCTTCTAGATTAAACAAATGGATAATGACATCTTTCTTTCCCAAAGCAAGTATGCCAAGAACATTATAAAGAAGTTTGGTTTTAAAAAAGTTTCACGCAAAAGAACTCCTATTGCTACTCGTGTAAAGCTTACCAAGAATGATCAAGGCGAAACTGTGGATCAAAGTCTCTATCGAAGCATTATTGGAAGCCTATTATACCTTACAACAAGTCAACTTGACATTTCTTTCTCAATGGGAGTTTGTGCTCGCTACCAAGCAAATCCAAAAACAAGCCATCTAGCTCAAGCCTAAAGGATTATCTGATATATATCAGGTACAACTGAGTTAGGTTTAACAGAACTTCAATTCAAATTAAAAATTATAATTAAAATTAGTAATTAAAAATGTATTAATAATTAGATCTAAAAATTATGATGACGGGCCAGGACACTAGACACATTCGGGTCAAACGGAGGTGAAGGCGTATTCGGATTAAGAACCTGCAGCTGGCCGTAGAAGTATCACATCATCTGCATATTTTGTGAGTTTTGAGACTTGAGCTCTGTAATCTGCTCCGATTGAGTGAATATAACTTCTGCTTGTTGGGAGACCCGAGACTGAAGCTCTGTAATCTCCACAGCAGCAGCCCCTGAGGAGGTCGAACGTTTTTGATGTTTCGCTGGTGCCTCATAATCACTCCCGCAACCCCTGATGTGTCATCCTTGGGAGGGTTCTATAATGTTTCCTTTGGTAACCTCGACCTGGCGAACATGCTCGGCAGATAGTCGCATGACCTCGTCCTCCTCGGCGTCGATGATCTTCTTCAAAGTTTCATCCTCGTTGTAGTTCGTCCGGTCATTCTTCCAATCTCTAAGCGCCTTCTTAATGTAACTCTATAAATGAAAATTAATTAATATAATAAATTTAAATCTTAAATTTTTTAAAACAAGAATGAGTGTAAATAAATTTACACGTTTCTGTGCAACGTTCGACTCTTCTTCCTCCTCTTCCTCCCCCTCCTGATTACCATCACGAGGCTGAGGCCCCGGGTTAGCCTTTAGGCATGCCTCCAATGTCTTGGAAAACTCCACTTCCCCATCCTTCTCCATCCTCTCCAAAAGAGTTCATAATGGTATTGGGCTGGTATGGTGGTTTAATTTCTTGTCGCTGCCTCGAATTTACTCATTTGAGACCCTACTTTTTCCACAAAAAAATTAAATTAATTGAATTTTTTTTAATTAAACATATTAAATATATAATTTGTAATATACATCGTTCGCATCAAATTGGTCAACGATCCAACACCACTGGGGCTTCTTCCCTTTCAGACACTTGATTTTGACTAAATATTGAAATTACCTTGAAGCTCTGCCAAAATAACCGGTACTAAGACGCCGGCAGATACGTCATTGTCTAGTAGGAATCATCACGTTAGCGAGCGAACTTGCATATTATAGCCTTTACCCTCGGGGTTTGAAACATTCCTTCTTGGACAGCTGGTTGGCCGTTTACCCAACTCAACTGAATAGGGCCTCCGTTTTTCAGGACCGCTTTCTCTTTTGGTTCTATGTTGACGTCGATCTTTTGGTCCTTACTTGCCTTGACCACCCAGCTCCTTGTGTTTAGGCAGTCTACTTCTGCTTTCTTATCAAAGTACAGCTCGTACCTCGAAATATTTTGGTAGTCGAGGGGATGGAGCCCCCACTAGTTCAACGGCAGTTGGGCACTTTCGGCACAACGTCCTCTCAAAAGGGTCCAGCGACGTAGGGTTCATGGACAGCTGGCTGAGTCGGCGTATGTAAAGCGTCGAAGAACCGACTGTCCATAGTGGCCCGCCTAGGTGCCCTGGTATTAGGCGTCTTACGTTTTGGCGACATTATCTGGAATTGAAAGAAGGAAAAGGTCATAAATGACTGAATTACCCTTAGTAGGTCATATATGACCGAACTACCTCTATTTTGGTTACAAATGACCGAATTACCCTTTACATACCATAAATGACCGAATTACCCTTATAGGTCATAAATGACCAAATTACCCCTAATTCGGTATTTTTTTGTAATTCCGAAAATACCCCTTAGGGGTATATTTTATTAATTCAGAAAATACCCTTTAGTGTTATTTTTTATTAATTCCAAAAATATCCCTTAGGGATATTTTTTTATTAATTCCTAAAATACCCCTTAGGGGTATATTTTTATTAATTTCAAAAATAGAAAAATCATAGTAATAAGCATAAAACTAACATCCCTAACATTCAAAATCATAGAAATTCCAAAAAATATTCAATATGCATCAATAATTCAAACAATTTATAATAAACGTAAAACTAACATTATCATTTTTAACATGCATATTCAAGAATTATTCAACAAATAATAAGTGGCAGCTATTGAACTAAAACCTAAAACTAACATGTATATTAAAAAATTATTGAACAAATAATCACACATGCATAGATTAAAAAAACATGAACATGGATAGATTGATTTAATTAACATGAATATATATTACACATAACTTGATTGGAGTAATCGGAGGAGGCGAAGAGGCAAGGAGGGGACGGCGAGGCGACAGTGACGGCGAGGCGATGCGAGGAGGAAGAAGAGAATACAGAGAGAGAAGGCGCAGAGGGAAGAAAAAAGGGTTTCTCTTGAATAATATAATTAGATTTAGTAACGGCGCACAACCAAATTTGCGTCGTTACTAAGTCTAACGGTAAAATAACGGTTCGATTGCCGACCGTTCTTTTTCTAACGGTCAAATTTTCACAACGCTCAACTCGTATATTTTATTCAGAGTTGGCAAAATCATATTCTTCATGCCCTTCCATATCAGTGTCCTCGTTTTCTTCTTCTTCTTCGTTGTCCTCATCGCTCGATTCGATTTCATCGTTCTCACGTGCAGGTACTAGATTCCGGTGTAAGTATCTTAGGTAGATAGTGATACCACCCGGTCTGACGATGTCAATTCAATCTTCTTGGTAAGGCTCATCGACTTCGAAGTCCGGCTCGTCCTCCTCGACAAGGGTTAACGTGCTCGGTTTTTAGTGACCCGTATGAGACACGAAGTTGACAACCTTCCACGAACCAGATTTATGGTCGTCGATGTAGTATATTTGTTTTGTCATCAAAGAAAGGCAAAACGGCTTTTGTTTGTGACGATCTGTGGACGTGTTGACCGAAATGAACCCATTTGCATCCTTCCTCACGGTCCGTTCGTCGTACCACTGACACTTGAATAGAACGACTGGCGTGCTTTCGAAGTAGGTAACGAAACATACATCCATAAGAACACCGTAGTAACATACGTCATTTGCTTCAATCATGACCCCTGAATTTTGATTTCTCCAGCTCTCGTCGATTCTCAAGGTCAAAAATTTGACGTTGTTAGTAGTACACTGCGAATAAATAGCCGACGAACGAGGACCTTTGGATAGTAGTTCCAACTCTCGTTGCATCCCTAGAGAAATCATCTACATAATTAGGTATGAAATTAGTTCATGTTAAAAAAATTGCAAGAATAACATGTATACCCTAGAAGAGACATCACTCGGTCTTGAAGAGGTTTTCTAGGATATACTTGTTTGAACCCTAATAGATATGATTCTACAAATGTATCTGCTTCGGCACAATTTTCAATAACTGTCCAATTCGCCCAGAACATCTCGGATGTGCTCAATTTTTGACCTCGCACCACACCCTCCACTTTCACATGTGGGGAAACAACTGATAAGTTGAAACCTAGAGCTGCACTAATCAATGGTTCACTGACTGAAATGACACGGTTTAGGTACATTTCAGTGAAGGTGACCGACTTGTGCATCAAGTATTGGTGGCTATACAACCTTCCGGATACCGCGGGTTGCACACACTTTTCTTGTATACGCCAAGTTGCCTACAATGGTAATAATGTGTGAACGTTAGATTCAATTATATTTGTAACGACAAAACTTATATATATTGTTCTCAGTCAAGGAACATATCGTTCAATTTGAAACTTCCACGTGAAATGGTCTGGGCTGGTCCGCAGAACTTGATCCGGAATTTGCAGCAATAGGTGAACCATAATTTTACAGAATGAATGAGTGAAAATAGTTTCCAACTTACAAACTAGAACCACTATATCTTCCCCAAACTTTTTCAACGCTTTTTTCCTCGGGTCCCTCGTGCACAACAACTGGAAGGCCATGCCCAGCTTTGCTAATGCTTCCGCCACATGAGGCGGAACGTACTTCCAAATGATAAGGGGGAAGATACATTTGCATCAACACGTGACAATCGTGGGTCTTCAATTCGAGATACTTTTTCTCATCGAGATTCACCTTGCTCTTTAGACTTCCCACATATCCAGAGGGAAACTTAACTGTTCGGATATGCTCTAGTACTTCCTTCCGTTCACGACCCGCCACGCCATAATGTGCATCTAGGAGCTCCTAGTCTTGAAACTACTGGTCTCGCCGGATGTTTTGTTCCTCGTAAGTTTTCCTGGCTGTCACGTCATCTTTAGTCTTCCCCGCAATTCCAAGAATTGCACCTATGACGTTGTCGCATACGTTCTTCTCTATTTGCGTCAAATCTAAGGCATGTCTGACTTGATGAGTTTTCCAATAAGGCAGCTCCCAGAAAATGCTTTTATGAGACCAACAGATAAGACCACCACCATCTTTTCGTTTATTGAACTTCCAATGCAGAGTAGGCAGTGGGTATTTATGACGTAGAAATCGCTTTGAGAGCAGCATCCCCTAAATGTCGTTTAGGCCTTTACCGGGTCTCGATTTGATCGTTAAAGGCCTCCACCTCAAATCGCAGTGGGTGGTTTTCTTGCAAGAACCTACGCCCAACTTGGTTAAAAATTCTTGAGTTATTGCGTGAAGAATCGACTGCGTCCAAGCATAGATGACACACCTTGTAGCCTTTAGTCGGGATTCCCCCCAACATTCCCAAACCTGGGAAGTCACTTAGTGTCCACATCACAGCAACCCGCATTACAAAACCTGTTTTTTAGAACCATCTCACGTGACAACTCTGTGCTCCCACAGATGGTTCAACTCATCAATCAGCGGACACATGAAGTTATTCAATCACTTCCAGGTGATTTTGGACCGAAGACCAACATGGTGAGTATGTTATGCTTCTTTCGCATAGTCATCGAGAGGGGGAAATTCAATGGGATCGCGACTACAGGCCACAAACTGTAATTCGGCGCATTACGCCCATATGGTGAAAACCCATTGGATGACAGTGCCAGCCGGACCATGTGGTTTTCTCCAAAAAAATAGTGGGTATTTTTTGTCAAACTTAATCCAATCTGCACCGTCCGCTGGATGTACTAATATGTCACTGTCCTTATTCTCCTACTTCCCGTGTCATCGTATCCACTCAGCTGTCTCTAGGGCAAGATATAAATATTGAAGTCGAGGAGTCAATGGGAAGTACCACAACGTCTTCTTCGAAACCAATTTTTTTCCCACTTTAGCGTATCGTTCTTCTCCACAAATGGCACATGTCTAGAGTTGTGATTGTGTTCCGTAGTATAAAGTGCACCCGCACAGACATGCATCATATTTCACGAGTGGCATTTCAATAGCCTTCATCTTCTGCTTTGCCGTTGTGTAACTATATGGATACGTATTAGGTTGGGGTAACATACGACATTATTCTTTAGCGACCTTGGTATTAGGTTGCCTTAGCGACTCCTTCCTCAACTTCTGTTATTATATTAATGTTATCTCCTTCCTCGTCAACCCTTACATCTCTAGTTGGGTCTACATCATCCACGAACTGTTGCACAAGATCAACGTGCACGAACTGCTGCACAGGATCAACGTACATTGGATTGTTGTCCGACGTTGAACAACGCTAATTCCCCGATGTTGGCCTCATACTCATATCCCAATTGCGACTCGAACTAGCTTCTTTAGCTTCGCCGTGATGGAACCACGCATTATACGATCTAAGAAAACCTTTCTTAAGTATATGATCGCAAATGATGTCCATATCGTGTCAAGCCGAATTACAACACCTCGTGCACGGACACATAAAACATCCCACACCATCTCTTAGTGCGTTTTTCTTCACAAATTTTACAAAACTACTTAGTCCGCGCATCCATTCCTCACTCATTTTTACGGTTCAAGCTTTCCCCAGCCCCTTCTCATCAGTGGACTCCTAACGTATACGAAGGAGTGCGGTTCGTTCGATAAATTTCTAACTCTCTATCTATCTCTGAGATGTTTGGCTTTTTCAAAACTCCATGGACATACAGAAGAGAAATGTTATCCCTACTCGGACCAATACATAACCTTTACTTATTCCAATAACAATTAAGGGAAAGCAGTGTCAGGAACAACGAATCTCTTTATGATAAAGAGATCCATTTTGCAAGTTCGTTATTACGGGTAGTTCCTACAAAACAATACTTAAATTCTCGATGTAGATGCTACATATTTGATTCTCATCCTTCCGAGACTAGAAGTGTTATAGGAGCATCCGTCACCAAAAGGACCGCCCTAAGATGATCATCTCATGGCTATTGAGAACGAATCAAATCAGATGGTTCTATTTTTCAACTTTTCTGACGTTTTCTTAAAAAGCCAAGCAGAACTAAGGTCGAAAAGATTGAAAAAATTAGTCATTCACAACCACTGATGAAGGATTCCTCAAAAAGTTAAGGATTAATAATCCTTTTTAGAAATTGAAGGGATTCGGTTTTATACATACGTGAGGAAGGTAATCAAAAAAGAAAGAAGATGATTTCTTCTTTCTTTTATCCCTTAGGAGCCGTGCGAGATGAAAGTCTCATGCAAGTCGTGCAAGATGTCACACACAATGTTATGTATGAAGCTATGACTTCTTGTGTATATAACGCAGGACAGTAAATATAAAGCTAAATAAAAAATGACACAGCAGATTATTTACCCAGTTCGGTGCAACGTCACCTACGTCTGGGGGCTCTCAGCCTAGTGGAAAGGTTTCACTTATCAGTAATTTGTCAGAACGTACAAGTACTCATGATCATCCCTAGATCTATACTTTATGCTACTTATTACAGTGCAACCTATCTCAAGGTCTCCCCCTGAATCCAAGACTCCGTCTTGATTCCACTCTTCGAGCAATCGCCTTGCTCTGTCGGTTCAAGTCGTCGTTGAACTTTGTGGTTGTGTGCAGTCTTCACTCACGCTAGCAGTAAACCCTCAATCACCTAACTCTCAATAGTTATGGTGATACACAATATCCTTAGCACAATCTACAACCTCTTAGCCCGCAAACCTTCACGTCTAAGAGCTTTGCAAATTATTACTAGGAAACAATAAAAGAACCACACGATTGCTAAGGGGGTAGCCTAAGCTTTTATAGCAATCGAGCATGAGTACTAACCCTAATGGGTTTCCTCTTAATCACCGTCTTTCTTCTTTCCAGAATCGAAGACGTTCTGGAATTTCCTAAACGTATTCGTACTTTCTGCATAATCTGGACTTTCCTGATTTCTGTCGATCAGGATGTTTGCCGAGATGCCGTCAACAATGTCACACAAGATGTCGCATATGATGCTTCGAAATTCTTTATGACATTTTCTCTAGTTCCTTAAAAATAATCTAATCACTAAAACCGTCGTAACTACAATCTCCCCCTTTGGCTATTTTTAAGGTCAACAATTTTCGTCGCATTCCGCGTCGCATTTGTCGTCATCTTTTTCTTGCAAATCGATCGGCAGTCATCAAGTCTTTGTTTGCGTTTCGCATACCATTGTGTCGCCTTGCGTTTTCACGTACCATCGCGTATCATTGCGTCGTCTTCCATCTTAAATCTTACTCCCCCTTCCTGGCTCAAAAAGAGCCAAACTTAAACAAATATTTCGAACAACCAGGGTAATAAGAAAAACGCAAACTTAACTCACACATATCCTCGATCAGCAGTCGATAATACGTATGAAACAGTGTTCAAAACAAATACATATTAAAAGTTGTTCAGTTTGTACGGAAACCATGAAGTTCTTAAAATCAAATAGAACTGCTGTTGGAACTAGCAGTCTCTTTTTCTGTAGCATCGGTGGAGGCATCTTGAGGAGTGTCTTCAGTAGCATTGGGTAGTGAGAAGGAATCATCATTTTCCGAGTCTGGAGAAGGCATTGACTTCAGCAGGTTGGCACAGTGAGATCTTCGCTGGGAGAGATGCTTCATCGCCATCTTCAGGTTGACGATGTCTTCGTCAAGTACAGCTATCTCTCTTTTAAGCATGATGGCATCTCTGCTGGTTGTCTCTGTTGGAGGGGCAGCACCGGTAGCTCGACTAGCTGTCGTCTTGGTTTTGACTTCTGTCCTTACAAGGTCAGGAGCATGCTTGCCCTCGAACAGCTTGTGGCTTACCACAATCATCCCTCCTCGCTTTCCTGCCTTATTATTAGTTGTCTTCAACACACCAGGGTGTTGGTGGACTAGTAATTCAGAGATAAGGGAGGGAAAAGCAATAGGTATCTTCACTGCTTGTAATCTGGCATGCCTAATGAGATGATCAATTACAAACTGGCCAAAGTCAAGAGTGGAGCCAGTACCTATTTGGAAGATGAGTATTGCCAGCTCCGGTTTGATGGAGGATGCGTGTGTGGAGGGAGCCCAGTTCGCTACTCCGATACGGAATAGGATGGAGTAGTTTGATGTGAGGTCCGAGGCTGCCACAGTGCCCTTGGTAGGCCACATTCTGCTGTTGTCCCCAGTAATCTCCTTAAGGACCTTGTTCAGGTCAGGTGGAGGCACAAAACGACCACACTTTCTCCCCAGGAAGGTATTAATGATGTCAGAGGAAATGTTGAAGCGTAGACCTTTGACATATACCTTCTCACAATCTGGATCATCTGGAGTCCCAAATCCAGTAGGCAAGTTTGCAATGAATTCTTTGACTAATAGGGGATAGTAGTTACCAATGTCAGTGACTGTCTTCATGAGTTCTGCATGTTCCAGGAGTTTGACAATGGCTTCCAGTCCCAGTAACTCCGAAGACAGAGTCTTCTCGGGATATGCCGTTCTCTGGAACACAAATTCCCATCGTTTTGCACTGTCAGCAGAATGAAAAGACACATTGTCATACGGCACACTTGAGGTGTTCTTGCCCGTCTTCAGGCTTCTTCCCTTCTTTGCATCTTTTGCTGGAACTTCCTCTGCATCGTCATCAGTTTCTTCATCAATTAATCTCCTCTTGGAGATAGCTTTTTTTCCTTTATCTTTGGCGGACAATTTATTCTTCTTGCTGGGGCCTCCAGCATCTTTTTCTTCCTTCCTTTTCTTTGTTTCTCTCAACTTCCCTACCATTACTGCGAGGGATTCATTTTCCTCCAATACTTTCTTTTTCAAAAACGAAAGCACTGTGTGTGCTATTTCTGTGGCTTTTTTGTATCATCTCCTCTGGCAACCAGAGGTGCTTCTTCTGAGCCATTGGCTGCGGCACTGTTTTCCTTCTCTCTTCCTTCCAGATCGGTATCCCCGTCTCTGGCTTCTTCTTTCTCATATTCTTCCTCGACTTCTTCTGAGTCAGCAACTTCTTCTCCAACCACAGCCTCATCTGTGGGTTCAGGAGCGACATCTTTCATACCTTCTTCTTCACCCTCTCCTTCTGTAATCCGTTCTAACCCCTGACTGACTGGGGCCAAGTCTTTCTTTTCCCTTCCAGGATTTATGAGATCCTCAACTACCCCTTCTTGAGGGGGGTCCTGATTTTCCAAGAGCGATTCTAACAGGTCGTTATTTCTAGATGTATCAGTATTTGATACAATGGAAGAATCAATACCCGGGACACTGGTTGAGACTGGAGCTAGGACAATTTGCATGGAGGTCTCTTGGTTCCCTTGGAAAATGTCAGTATCTCGCTGAGGGCCTGTAAGTTCCGTCATCGAGAAGGTGGTGCTTCCAGTTCTTGTCCTTTTGGGTACTCGGAAAAAGACTGGTATAGGTGCTTCTGTCGATTGGATTTCTCTGGAGGGTCCCTCGGCATTCTTCTGTGGCTTTAGTCCTTTGATTCGGACTCCATGTTTGTTGGTGCTGGGATTGCTGTTTTTGGGGCTCTTTGTCTTGGCCTTCTTGGGTTTGGATTGTCTACTGTCAGTGGCTTTCTTTGGCGCAAGAGTGCTCCTTGTTTTCACCATTGTTGTGTGAGTGATGGAGTTTTTGTCACAGGGTTTGAGAGGTGTGGGAGATGAGAGCGAAGGCAAGAATGAGGCAGACTAGGTTTTGATTTTGAAAAATCAATTCAAATCAAATTTGTAGGTCACAGAGCGTATCTTGCGACCTTTCCTCTTTTATATGGGCTTTTGGCATGTTTGGCCCAATGGCATGTGTTGGGATTTTGGACCGATTCATGAAGAGGTACCAACTAACTCCTCTTAACCGTTTTGCAACTTTGGTTACTTGTTGATGGTGCAGAGTCTGAGTGACGTCCTAAGGTACTCGAATCTGCTTGCTTCTAATAGCTTCGTGAAAATGTCAGCAAGTTGCATCTCTGTATGGATGTGCTCTAGAATAATCTTCTTGTCTTCGACCAGCTCGCGAATGAAGTGGTGTCTAATGTCAATATACTTGGTTTTGCTGTGTTG
Organism: Geranium rotundifolium; assembly: GCA_963920655.1. Lineage (NCBI taxonomy): Eukaryota > Viridiplantae > Streptophyta > Magnoliopsida > Geraniales > Geraniaceae > Geranium > Geranium rotundifolium. The sequence continues at coordinate 40,011,442 of OY987311.1, forward strand.
AACTGGATTTTTAGAGATGTTGATTGCACTGACATTGTCACAATACAAAGTCATGGCTTCTTTTCTGACATTGTATTCGACTAACATCTACTTTATCCATAGTAATTGTGTGCAGCTACTCCCAGCAGCGATATACTCAGACTCATAAGTGGACAAGGAAACACATTTTTTGTTTTTTACTAAACCATGACATGAGGTTATTGCCAAGGAAGAAGCAACCTCCAGATGTGATATTCCTATCTGCTGTGTTTCCAGCCCAATCCGCATCACAATACCCCACCAAGGTAGAGGATGTATCGAATGAGTATAGTAAACCCAAGTCTATAGTCCCAGAGATATATCTAATAATTCTTTTAGCTTAGGATAGATGACTAACTTTAGGATTAGATTGATATCATCCACATACTCCCACAGAGTAGGCAATGTCAGGTCGACTGGCAGTGAGGTAGAGAAGACTACCAATAATGCTTCTATACAGGTGTTGGTCGACGGCTTCTCCTGGGTCATCTTTAATTAGCTTGATGTGTGTAGTTGTTGGTGTCCGTTTATGTGAAGCTTTCTCTAGCCCAAATTTCTTGATAATATTCTTCGAGTATTTGCTTTGAGAGATGAAGATGCTATCTTTTAGCTGTTTGATTTGGAAGCCTAGGAAATAGGTAAGCTCTCCCACCATGCTCATCTCGAATTCTGACTGCATTTGTTGGATAAATTGCTCTACCATCTTTCTTGACATCCCTCCAAAGACAATTTCATCAACATATATTTGGGCTATCATCAGATATCCGTCCTCATTCTTCACAAATAGAGTCTTGTCGACTCCCTCTCTAGTGTAGCCGCTTTGAATCAGAAATTTTGTGAGCCTTTCATACCAAACCTTTGATGCTTGTTTCAATCCGTAGAGGGCCTTCTTGAGTTTATACACGTGATTAGGGGAGTGAGGATCAACAAATCCTTAATCTGTAGGAGTCTGATCAACAAATCTCCATTCAGGAAAGCACTTTTGACATCCATCTAGTAAAGCTTAATCTGTAGATGGCATGATATCCCTAGTAGGAGTCAGATTGCTTCAAGTCTTGCTACAGGAGTAAAGGTCTCATCGAAGTCGACTTCCTCAATTTGAGTATACCCTTGAGCAACTAACCTTGTTTTGTTGCGAGTGATGTTGCCAAGCTCATTGGAATCATTTTTGAAGATCCATTTTGTGCCAATGATATTTCCTTCACTTGACCTGGGCACCAGTTCCCACACTTAGTTCTTCTCAAATTGAATCAGTTCCTCTTGCATAGCATTGACCCAATATTCATCATTGATGGCTTCATTGATATTTTTGAGTTCAATCTTTGAAACGAAGCATATATTACCTATCATCTCGTTGTAGTTCATCGGAGTTTTTGTCCGAGTCCGTATGCCTTCATTTAGGTCTCCAATTACTCCAAAGATAGGATGATTAGCTTGGATTCTTCGTGAGGGGTTCTTGTTGCTGGCTTCAGGAACTGTTTCATTGTCATTGACACTTGGACTAGCATCATTGTCTTCTAACTTGTTACTAGCATCTTCACTGGCATCAGCAATAGCATCCTTCCGTACAGTGTTTGAATAGGCTCTTTCTTCGTATGTCGCATCTTCTGGGGCATCTTCACTGGCATCAGCAATAGCATCCTTCCGTACAGTGTTTGAATAGGCTCTTTCTTCGTCTGTCGCATCTTCTTGGGCATCTTCACAGTCATCATCAACAACAAAATTGATTGATTCCATCATAGTCTTGGTCCGTTTGTTGAACACCCGGAACGCGCGACTATTCCTTGAGTAGCCAAGGAAGATACCTTCATCACTCTTTGGATCAAGTTTCCGACGAGGTTCTGTATCAGCCAGAATATAACAAGTGGATCCAAAGATATGGAAGTACTTAACATTGGGTTTTCTCCCCCTCCATATTTCATAATGAGTTACTGACATACCTGGTCGAAGAGTGACTCGATTGTGGATATGCAAGCAGTGTTAAGTGCTTTTGCCCATAAGTGAGTTGGTATGTCCTTGGCCAACATCATGACTCTAGCCATCTCCTGTAGAGTCCTGTTTTTGCGTTCAACAATGCCATTCTGTTGGGGAGTGATCGGTGCTGAGAACTCATGGGCAATTCCTTATGAGTTGCAGAATTCTGCAAATCTGCTATTTTCGAACTCTCGGCCATGATCACTTCGGAGACGAATTATTTTGCCAATTGTCTCCCTTTTTTCTCGTTGGACCTGGATGCATAGATTCTTGAAGATCGAAAAGGTATCTGATTTGTCACGAGGGAAATCAACTCATGTGTATCGTGAGTAATCATCTACACACACAAAGACATAGCGTTTTCCTCCAAGACTTTCAACTTGCATTGGCTCCATGAGGTCAACGTGTATAAGCTCAAGCACTCGGGAGGTGTTGATATGCTGCAGCTTCTTGTGTGACATCTTAGTTTGCTTTCCAATCTGACATTCTCCGCAGATCTTTCCTTCCACGATTTTCAGGTTTGGAATTACAGTAATGGCCTGTTCTGAGATTGCCTTCTGCATACTTCTAAGATTTAGATGTCCAAGCTTTCTGTGCCACAGTTTGGTTTCTTCTGCTTTGGAGACCAGACACTTTGCCGCTTCGATATGTGATTCGGGTGACCAAATGTAACAGTTATCCATTGAGCGGATTCCTTGTAGAATAGTGACTTGATCAAAATCTTTTACTATACAGGCTTCTTTAGTGAATTTCACTTCTGAACCCAGATCACAGATCTGGCTGATGCTAATCAGGTTTTCCTTAAGTCCTTCTACAAGTAATGCTTCAGTTAGGCAAGAAGCTCTGGATGCTTGAGTACTCATTTTCCAATGATTCAAGCTCGAATCCCATCTCCAAAAGTAACATAGCAGTTTGTATATATTTTGAGATTGGAGAGAAACTCTGGAGTACCTGACATGTGTCGAGAACATCCACTATCGAGATACCAGTCTTTGTTAGTTGAAGCACTCAAGGAGGTATATGCAACATTACCTCGATAGACTAGATTCTCTGGTCTCCATTCAAGGCGGGATGTTTTCTGAGGGGTTGGGAGATGCCTTTGATATCTCATTTGCTTCTGTGGTAACTGAGCTTGCTTCTTCCCATGGAGTTGAAAGCAAAATGGTCTGATGTGACCTCGTTGACCACAGTAATGACATATCCACTAATATTGATAAGCTGGTTTTATGTAGTATTGTTGTCTGCGTGGAGGATATCTTTTGATAGTTTCTTGACAGGAATATGTTATAGACGATGTCATGACATTTTTTGTAGGCCGTCCTGTAGGATGTGTCGTGGCATCCTATAGATTCTTGTCAACCATGGCTTGTTGTGGAACAAACTTCGTGACTGCTGACGAGGGGATATTGTGTGCGTACCCTAGTCCTGTCATATCTTTGGACTGCTTTCCTACTGATAGAATTTTGTCAAGGCTTTCTGTGCTATGATTCATCATCTTTACTGATTTAGTCATAAGACTAATTTCTCCATTAAGTCTGGTGATTTCACGTTTTAGCTCCACGATCGTCTCTAGGAATCTAGATTTGTTGTTGGTAAGACTGATGATCTGTTCTCCTTGTTGATCAAGGATCAGTGTTTCCTTGACCCATCTGGTATGTAAGCTTTTGTATGCCTTGACTAGTTGCTCTTTAGTCCAATTCTCGTTTGGATTTGGATGGTGGTGATCATCATTGATATTGGCAGAGTTATCAAAGTTACATACAGAAGTAGTAGTAGTGAATGCAACAAAGTTGCTTACCTCCTCAAAACCACTATCTTCATTGTCATCATCTGATAGGGTAGCATCATAACCTCGTTTTTGTTGTTTGAGGAAATTTGGACATTCTCTACGAAAATGACCGAATCCTTCACATTCATGACATTGAGGTCCTTTGTTCTTGTTGTTTTCTTCTCCACTTCTGTTTGGTCTGTCAAGAATTTCTCCTATTTGAGATTTTGTGGAGCTTTGTTTCTGGCATTTGTTATGACATTCCGTCCGCCCATCGGACTGAATCTTCTCATGACTTTGTTGTAATTTTTTGTGAGAAGGGCCATTGTAGCATCGATGTCTTCTTCAGAGTCAGATTCCTCAGATTCTGCTTGCTTGTGTGTTGAACTTTTAAAGCAACTCCTTTATTTCTTTTGTCGATATTGGGCAAAGATAACTCATAGGTTATCAGAGATCCCATCAGTTCATCGAATTTTAAGATCTTGAGGTCATGAACTTTCTCAATCGCGGTGATCTTCATCTTAAATCTGGGGCTAAGAGCACGCAGGGTTTTTCTAACCAGTTTTTCATCAGACATTGGTTCTCCTAGAGAGTAGGATTCATTGGCTAGATCACGAATACGAACATTGAATTCTGCGATTGATTCATCTTCTTTCATGACAAGGGCTTCGAAGTTGGTTGTCAAGTATTGCAGTTTTTGTTCTCGAACCTTGGTTGTTCCTTCATATGCAACAGCCAGGATATCCCATGCGGATTTGGCAATTGTGCATGTGTTGATTAGTTTGAATACGTTCTTGTCAACACCGTTGAAAATAGCATTCAGAGCTCGAGAGTTTCCCAGTGATTCCTCGTCTTCGTCATCAGTCCAGTCTTTTTCTGGTTTTGGACCGATAGGGTTACCATCATTATCACTGAGTTGTGGGGCAATCCAACCATTCATCACAGCCTTCCATGTTTTGTTGTCAAAGGACTTCATGAAGGCACACATCCGAGCCTTCCAATAGCCGTAGTTACTTCCATCTAGAACAGGTGGTCAATTGATGGATCCTCCTTCTCTGGTATTGTCCATATTGATCAAAATATTTGTTTAGGAACTCACCTAAAGCTGTAGGTGCCTCCTCTGATACCAATTGAAATTTTGATCCGCTAGTCATGCAAAATGCCACACACAATGTTATGTATGAAGGTATAACACTGTGTATGACTTCTTGTGTAGATAACGCATGACAGTAAATATAAAGCTAAATAAACAATGACACAACAGATTGTTTACCCAGTTCGGTGCAACATCACCTACGTCTGGGGGCTCTCAGCCTAGTGGAAAGGTTTCACTTATCAGTAATTCGTCAGAACATACAAGTACCTATGATCATCCCTAGATCTATACTTTATGCTACTTATTACAGTGCAACCTATCTCAGGTTCTCCCCCTGAATCCAAGACTCCTTCTTGATTCCACTCTTCGAGCAATCGCCTTGCTCTGTCGTTCAAGTCGTCGTTGAACTTTGTGGTTGCGTGTAGTCTTCACTCACGCTAGCAGTAAACCCTCAATCACCTAACTCTCAATAGTTATGGTGATACACAATATCCTTAGCACAATCTACAACCTCTCATCCCCCAAACCTTCACGTCTAAGAGCTTTGCAAATTATTGCTAGGAAACAATAAAAGAACCACACGATTGCTAAGGGGGTAGCCTAATCTTTTATAGCAATCGAGCATGAGTACTAACCCTAATGGGTTTCCTCTTAATCACCGTCTTTCCAGAAACGGAGACGTTCTGGAATTTCCTAAACGTATTCGTACTTTCTGCATAATCTGGACTTTCCTGATTTCTGTCGATCAGGATGTTTGCCGAGATGCCGTCAACAATGTCACATATGATGCTTCGACATTCTTTATGACATTTTCTCTAGTTCCTTAAAAATAAGCCAATCACTAAAACCGTCGTAACTACACACGGTTTTGAATGAGAAAGAAATGAGGAATCCTCTTTTCGACTCTGACTCTCCCACTCTAGTCGTTGCTTTTCTTTCTGTTACTTCGAAAGTAGCTGCTTCAGCTTCAGCCACTCGAATTTTTGATATTCCTTTTTATTTCTCATCAAACGAATGACATCTTCTTCTGGAAATCATAGCTATTCTTAGTATGATATTGGGGAATCTCATTGCTATAACTCAAAAAAGCATGAAACGTATGTTTGCATATTTCTCCATAAGTCAAATAGGGTATGTAATTTTGGAATAATTGTTGGAGACTCAAATGGTGGATATACGAGCATGATACCTTATATGATGTTCTATATCTCCATGAACCTAGGAACTTTTTCTTGCATTATATTATTTGGTCTTCGTACCGGAACTGATAACATTCGAGATTTTGCAGGATCATACACAAAAGACCCTTTTTTGGCTCTTTCTTTAGCCTTGTGTCTCTTATCCCTAGGAGGCCTTCCCCCACTAGCAGGTTTTTTCGGAAAACTCCATTTATTCTGATGTGGATGGCAGACATGCCTATCTTTCTTGGTTTCAATAGGACTCCTTACGAGCGTTCTTTCTATGTACTATTATCTCAAAATAATTAAGTTATTGATGACTGGACGAAACCAAGAAATAACCCCTCACGTGCGAAATTATAGAAGATCCCCTTTAAGATCAAAGAATTCAATCGAATTGAGTATGATGTGTGATAGCATCTACTATACCAGGAATCTCAATGAACCCAATTATTGCAATTGCCCAGGATACCCTTTTTCTAATTTAGCTTCTAGAATCGATTTCTTAGTTCAAAATCCCTCGCACTAACTGGAATCAAAGAATTCGTAGATTCGTTATGCCCACGCCCAAAATTGGAGTGGTCTAAGGTTATAAAATTATAATCTATAATCTGATTATCGAGTCGATTCAATGACTATAAGTTCATTCTATACCAGACCAGACCGGAGTAAGGTTATATACATTCTCATTATGAAAAACGGGTCCTTCGAGTGTATCTAAATGTATAGTATGTTTACATATGGATCCCTACGTCCTTACATTCCATTTAGGATTCAGAGTAGGTGTATCAGACTTGCTTTTTCTATATCTCTCGGGAGACCCATCCACCTCTTTTGGTTTCCATTGAATCGAGAAATAGGTTTGATTGTCCATCTTTTTGATACAATATGCATATATAAGTAAAGGGCATCCACCAGATAATTCAAGTTGAAGCAATTGGATGTCCGCCTCGGGCCTAGACGACATAACCGATCAGTAGAAATATTCCAGCACTCCGCCTTTGTCAGATATTCCAGACATCATAATAGATAGATATTATATTCATGAAATACTATTCACTTTCAAGATGCCTTGGTGGTGAAATGGTAGACACGCAAGACTCAAAATCACGTGCTAAATAGCGTGGAGGTTCGAGTCCTCTTCAAGGCATAATATTCAGAATGCTCATTGAATGAGCAATTCAATAAGAGATATCGTACCGAGTCGGTATTGATTCTTGATATACCGATTCGATACGGGGTCTTGGGATTGGAATAAGGTCGGCAGCGGATCATGAAATCTTGGTGATCTTCTCTATCTAATGAATGGGGAATCCGCTTTGAAATTGGTCACGCTGCCCCCCCCCCCCCCCCTGAGAGTATATGATTCAACAGGAATCACACAAGGGTAGATTGATACAATAGAAACCTCTGGTAAAATGGCCACCCGTAGCCTAGCGGATAAAGTACATAGTTCGTTTTAGGGATTGGCGACTTACCCCATTCAGTGAATTTGGCACTGGACGTTCGCAAAATGGGTACTATCCAGTTGGGTGGATTCAATAATATACGTCTATTAGCGTTACATCCTTCCTTCTCCTTTTCCAGGGCCTATGCAAAAGAGAATCCAGTACTTCTTGGTCATAAATATCTGAATAGGACGAACCACCCCATGGATATATTTGCTTTGCTTCGGAGCAAAACAAGTCGAATTAAGCTCGGTCAACCGAAATATGTATTATCCATGTAGGGGATCCTCCGAGAAGATCCATAGACCTGAGACGAAGAGAAAGGTCAAACTATTACTATTTTAGTTTGTTATTCAGTGAAGTTAAACCGATGATTCGTTATTGTAAGAGATAGCAACTTTCGTTCGACATGCGTATTTTTTATTTTCCAATGGATTTACATCTTCCATTCCATTCTATGTAATATATATAAATTATTATTAATGACATAAATTATTATATCAATAAATTACTGACAAAAATAATAATACATCATAGCTTTAAATTAAATCACATTTACTAAAATATTTTAATTTAAATATATTATTTTAAAATGTACATACCTTCTAATTTCCGCAATTTCGAATCCACCGGCTTAATACAGAGAGAGATATTATAAGAAGACTAGTATTTGTGGGGGAGACTTAATATAAGGTACTCAAAAAATTTAGAAACAGTCGGGAAACTTTCACCAAAATTACGAAAATACTCTTGCTGGGAGGAAAATGTGTGGGAGAAGTTGTGGGAGGGAAAGTAGAGGTTTTATTTATAACGCGCACAACCCAATGTTGGCCGTTACAAACTAACGGTAACACCAACAACTCGATTTCGCCTAACAGTAAAATTTTGGTCAACGGTCAAGATTTTTGTAACATGTGCGCCGTTACAAAGTCAAATTACTAACCGTGTACAATTTTTGTACGCCGTTATTATTTTGATGACGGCGCGCGGTTATTGTGTATCGTCACTGTTTATTGTGACGGCACATATTGGACGTGCTCCGTTACAAACTATATTTGTAATGGCGCACTCTCCAAACGTGTGAAGTCACAAATGCAAATTTTGATAGTGATTTTATGTCAATGTTATTTTGAAACTGCAAATGATTTGTTCAAAGTGTAATTCTCCATTCAGTAATATATGTAATAGTGTTGATGTGATATTAAAATTTTGATCAGGTAGTCACACAAGATGTCACACACAATGTTACGTATAATGTTATAACAAAGAGTATGACAACTTGCGTATGCAAAGACAGACAGTAAATAATAAACGTAATAAACCACGACACAAAATATTGTTTACCCAGTTCGGTGCAACATCACCTATGTCTGGGGGCTCTCTGCCAGTGGAAAGGTTTCACTATATGGTAATACGTCAAAACATATAAGTACCTATGATCATCACAAGATCTATACTTTATACTACTATTACAAGTGCAAACCTATTTCAGGGTCTCCACATGAATCCAAGACTCCGTCTTGATTCCAATCTTCGAGCAATCGCCTTACTCTGTCAGTTCAAGTTGTTGTTGAACGTTTGGTTGCGTGCAATCTTCACTCACGCGATCAGTAAACCCTCAATCACTTAACTCTCAATAGTTAACGTGATACACAATAACCATAACATAATACGCAGCCTCTCAACCCGTAAACCTTTACGTCTAAGAGCTCTAAGTATTATTGCTAGGTAAAAACAAAAAGCCACGATTGCTAAGGGGGCAACCTAAGTTTTTATAGCAATCGATTATGTGCACTAACCCTATTGGGTTTCCTTTTTTTCATCGTCGACTATCTTTCCAGAATCGTGTCGAATACTACTAGAGATTTCCCATAATCCTTGTTGCAGTCGAACTTCATGAAAACAGAAACTTTCCTTAACTTTTCTTAATTACGTCGAACATGATGTCAGCCGAGATGTCGACAAAGATGTCGTCCAAGATGTCATACACGATGTTTCGACATCCTTCATGACATCATTCCTAGATTCTTAAAAATAAGTCAATCAGCAAAAACGTCGTAACTACAGATATTATAAGAGAAACTAAATTTTATTGTTGTATAGTTATCGATGAAATGTGTTCATAAGTGTTGGGGAGATCCGGGCCTTACATAGGAGAAGCACCCAAGGAAAGCTCATACACACATTAGAGCCCACCTTTGACCAAAAAGACTAGTCTAGTGGGTCTAGGGTCCAATGTGTATATAAACCATCCTTATACTCAATACTCTTCCGATGTGGGACTTTGAACTCACATGTGGACATAACAATCTCCCCCTCCACATTGAGTCCCATCACATCGGGCTGGCTCCCCCTAAGCCCACATATTTACCTTGGTCTACTCTTCCACAAGGGCCCTTTTCATCCTATCTGAGCCTTACCATGGGGAGACGCGATCATGGTCCCGGTCTTACCAGTCATAGGAGAATACCCGACCCACTTAACCAGGAGAGTTTACCGAACCAGGCTCTAATACCACTGTTGGGGAGATCCGGGTCTTACCTAGGAGGAGCACCCAAGGAAAGCCCATACACACATTAGAGCCCACCTTTGACCCAAAAGACTAGTCTTGTGGGTCTAGGGTCCAATGTGTATATAAACCATCCTTATACTCAGTACTCTTCCGATGTGGGACTTTGAACTCACATGTGGACATAACAATAAGTTCATTCAAACTGATTTCATGAATAAAAACAAGGTTGTACTATTGATGTTGTTGAGCATGATGAATTTGGATTTCTTTAGCATGAATAGCATAATGGGTATAGAGTAAATGCATATAGGACACCAAGAGCAAAAGCTTTTAAATTGTGCATTTCTAAAATTAATTATGATCACCTTATACTCAAACAAGTAATTAGACTCTTGACGGCCCAATATAGAGTGTTTTGAGTAAGAATTAGAGTTGACACCCCATGACTAATTTAAATTCCCTAACTTAGAAATCATGTAATGAGTGCTAATTCAAGACATTTTTTAGAAGCTCAAATTTTCCTGATTTCTTTCAAGTTATTCGTGTGATTTTATCTTTCATTCTAGAGTTTTAAATCAAAATTCTCAAAAACAAACCAACCATTTCTTTCGCTTAGACCCGACATGTTAAACATTTGCAGTTCCAGCTCCATGTAGCTATCACTCTTCGTAGGATCGAGAACTCGGGCTTTAGAACGACTTAATTTACTTTACGATCAGGAACTCGGGCTTTAGAACTACTTAATTTACTTTACGATTGGGAGCAACATCATCTCACAAGAGTTTTCGCCTTGTCTATGTGGGTACCGATACGCTAGCTTTAGGGATTAGAGTGACTAGAACACAGATTTACATTGTTTCCAATAAGAATAATAGGTATAGAGTAAATGCATATAGGTCACCAAGAGCGAAAGCTTTTGAATTGTGCATTTCTAAGATTAATTATTTGATTTTAACTTAAGTATGATCACCTTAGACTCAAACAAGTAATTAGACCCTTGATGGCCCAATAGAGATTGTTTCGAGTAAGAATTAGAGTTGACACCCCATGACTAGTTTAAATTCCCTAACTTATAAATCATGTAATGAGTGCTAATTCAAGACCATTTTTAGAAGCTCAAATCCTCCTGATTTCCTTTCAAGTGATTAGTGTGGTTTGTTTATCTTTTATTCGTAGAATTTTAAATCAAAGTTCTTAAAATGAAATCAACCATTTTTCTTTTACTTAGACCCGACATGTTAGACATTTGTAGTTCCAGCTCCCAGTAGCTATCAGTCTCCGTAGGATCGAGAACTCGGGCTTTAGAACGACTTAGTTTACTTTACGATCCGGAGCAACGTCATCTCATAAGAGTTTTCGCCCCGTCTATGTGGGTACCGATATGCTGCAGGCGAATCTCTAGCTTCAGGGACAAGTGTATGAGGCACAAATGGGGACAAGGACAAAGGACTGGGTCAAGTTATTGTCTGCGATCGAGGACATATGCACTGCGACAAGGTTGCCAAAGGACCTCCCAATGTTGGTGATGGAATCTACTGTCCGTCCAATTAGCAACTACTTCTCATAATTCATAGCTGAAAGTTTGAGATTTTGGATTAAACAATTATGTGAGTTTACACTTACTTGAGGTTGGTATGTAAAATAAAAATAACCTCAAATACATCATACAAAAATAAGAAGACCAATGAAAAAGTTAATAAATATACTCTCTTGATCTCAAAACTTGTTCCTTAAGTTCTTCTGGTTTACAAACCAACATTGCAAGCATTTCAAGTGGCTGTGACATTCGACCTTCATATCCATGTTAGGTTTATATCACGAGAGTTATCTTGTATCACAAGCAACACAAGTAAAACTCAGACTTGAATGCAACTTTTCAAGAACAAAACCAAATTTTTATAATTTTATTAAATCCATTCCTTCTTTCTGTAACCAAACTATAAGAGCATATGACATATAAATGGACTTGCTTTCACCACTTCTCTCTATATATAAATATTTGTAATTTTCATATATTTTTTCCTTCCAACCAACGGCTATAAAAATCCAATGCCTCCCTTGGCTTGTACTCTGGGACTGTGTGTCCTGCTCCCTGCAACCATTACCTCAATATTCAGTACCCAATTCACATAAGATCGAATCACAAAGACGTTATAAAGCAAGTAAATGAAATGGGAATGATTCAGCATTTCAGTTTAACGACCTTAACGGTGAGAAATGTAAGGTTATGATCATATGCTTGCAGGTACCTGCAAGAAATTACAGAATTATTCCATTATGTAAGTAAAAAGAAATTGAACACGAAAAGGGAAGGGAAGGTTAGATCTCATGAATAAATACCCCGCGACTTGGTCATTGGTTATCCAAGACCTCCATTCATCAACAATTTTGTATCCCATTGCTCTGGTCCATGCTTCACTCCCGGTGAAGGGAACGCACATGTCATGGTCTCCACTACAAATCATGTCAACGCCATCGGTAACAATGAATTATGAACATTAAAATATGGTTATAACACAGTAAGACGCGAGAATTTTGGTTACCTGAATATGAGTGCTCGGTATCCTTGAGTTGTGAGGTTCCTGTGGTAACCGAGCATACTCCCAGCATCGTGATAATACGATATCCTCTCTGAGCATAACTCCCAAGAACCCGAAACATTCTCCTAACAAAGTTCAAGGGCATGACTCATGAGTGTGAAATTGTGACCATTTTATACGGTTATAGTACTGATGATACCATATCTTACCGGTTCAGCGTGGATTGCCTTCCTCACTCCTTCATCGTTCAGCCATGCAGTCGCAACAGCATCGTTCTTCATTTGCCAACAAAACAATCATTTTGATGAGAGTTCAATAATGGTACACATGGTATGCATAGTTTATTACTTACAGTGCAAGGCACATGAAAGACTTGTGCTAGTTTAGGCCATAAGGGGACAATGCCCTCCATCACAGGAGCGCGGACGGGCCAAGCACGCCCGAACATCCTATTTCTTACTGCAAGTGGTCTATCAGTAGTACCCAGTTGCTTGAAGCTGTCGGGTAAGCTTGAGTTCTGTTTCGCATTCAGCGTTCCGGGATAATGATAGCAAGGCTCAAGGATATCGTATATGTTTAGACCATCAAGCGCCTATACAAGCACATACTAATTTTTTCAAACCAAGAAAGTGGTTTCAAGTTTTTAACGCAGAATAGTGCTTCAAAAAGCAATTGTTGGTTTAAGACAAAACATTCTCACCCTGTCGACTTTGTCAAGGGATGTACCGCAGGCTGTACTGGTCGAGTTATAGTAGTTCGCTCCACACGAGGCTTCAACTTCCTGCAACAATTATTGCATGTGATAAACGTGAAATTCTTAAGGTAGCATAAAGTAAGCCTGAGATGTGTGTTACCTCAAAAATATCTTCCGAGATGAGTCCCATGCCATGTGCAAATGGGACCAGAGCATTGCCATCGAATTGTCTATCCGTGACCCCATTTCCGATCATATAACCCTTATCGGAACACAACAATTTACAATGATCAGCACTCAAAATTTCACATAAAAACTCGGTAAAATTTTGAGTCATAGAAAAAGAAACGTACTTTGAAATTGATGGCGGGTTGTGCACCGGTTTGTATCCCTGCAAGTGAAATGAAGTAACAAAATCAGGCCATGAACTTGTTAGTTACTATGAGAAAACGGAGTGTACCTTGTACTACTGCAGAAGAAAGAGTCGGGATGTAAATCCCAGCATAAGACTCGCCCGAGATGTAAAATGGATTCGCAAGGAACTCGGGGAATTTCTGGAACCACTGTTTGGATGACAAGAAATTGGTCAAACATTGTAAAACTGCATCATAACAAATGTTACAATTTCGAAATGTACCTATGGATCATTAAAGAATGTACCTGAAGGAGGAAAGCGTGTGTATCGGCTGCAGTTTGTAGGTCTCCGGTTATATACTTGCTATCGTTTTTGGCATAAGAGAAGCCGACACCAGCAGGAGAATCTAAGTAAATCATGCTAGAAACCTGCCAATTTATACAAAATCAATATGCTTATTGCAGACTATCATATAAAACTGCAGTAGAGAGGACCAGTTCATATCTATACCTTGGACCAACTATACGGATTGAGATGCAATTTTGGCAAGCTTCCTTTTGGACTTCCCTCCTCGAAATTAAACGGGCCTGCAGACATAGTCAAAGGGCATATAATATCGATGGAATTAACGTAAAAGTTCATGTTTTGCCCTTACTATTTGTCTTCAACAAAAATGATCATTGGAATGTAATGGGTCAAAAACTCAATAATTGAACTATATTCATGACAATCCAAAAATACTTTCTTAACTCACTAACATCATCAGATAAAATTGATTCTAAAATTACAATTCAACCGACAATGCAGGTCATTATTGGTGACCAGTGCACGAGACTCTCACCATTGAAAACGAGTCGAGCAGAGTCGTGTTATGTATGTGCACAATCTTAATAATGTCAAAAACTGTTTCATGACTCAAACCAAACCAGTGACCTCAAGGTAATTCATAATGCAGCACAACAAAACAAAAAGAACACAAGACAAGACAAACATGAATTATAGGAAATAGTAATGGTAGGTACCATGTTCATAGACAAAACCATCAAAGCTAGAGCAGCCAGGTCCACCATTGAGCCAGAGCACAACAGGGTCTTCTGCTGGGTTCCTCTCTGAAGCCACAAAGTAGTAGAAAAGGTTCTTCCCATCAGCCTCTCCATCTATGTTCACATACCTAATTGGAACCCAAAAGTCAAAACCCACAAACATTGACACAAAACTCAGCATAATTGCAATTGAAACCCAAAATTGGACTGACCCGGAATAGTGGTTTGAAGGGAAAGACCCAGAGAAGCCTGGCAATTGTGAGATTAGAGAGCCTTGAGGAGCTGCTTCAGAAATCAACACAACATGACTGAAGAACAAACAGAGAGCCACACAGCAAAACAAGAGCTTAGCCATGGCTGTGTATATCAGAGACCCATCAATGGGAGGCTATAAATACAGTGGAAGAGGAATGGGAAAGGTTTGCCATAAACCCATTTATGGAAATGGAGAAAAGAAATTAAAAAAAATAAGAATAAAAACAAAATGGGTTGTGAAACATATATGGGATCAAATAAAACAACATAAGAGACAGAGAAGCATCTTTTTGGGGGCCAATGCATTGTCCAATCAATTGCCAACAATGTTGTGTGTGTGTGCTGTTTTTGACTTGAGTAAAATCCAATACAATGACTACACTAGACTACAAAGCTTCTTTTTTTCTATCTTCTCTTTGACATGTATATATAATAATAATATTATGTCAAGAAATGTGTTGAATCGATGAAATCGATGTACAGTGAAGTTGCATGCAAAAGACAGAATAGAACTTTGGTGGAGGTAAAGGGAAGAAGATGAAACGGCAAAGGAGATGATGTTGAGGGGTGGGGCCCACTTTTTGGCTTTCCATAGAAAGAGGAGTCACTATATATGCAAATGCAGATTTGTGGTGGTGGCTATGACTATGAGTTGGTTTGTTTTGGCGGGTGGTGAATTAGAATTACGATTTCAAACTCATTTGGCCTTCTAAAATTTTATTATCTGTATAAGATTAAAAATATTAAGTTTGAATTTAGCTGGAGCAGAATAGATGTATTTAAATAAAATAGGTATGATAATTAAGTAAATAACTAAGTTGATTGACAGTTGCTAGTGCTACTGTATAGGTTCTAAATTGGTTATGAAAGTTGATGTCCTCCTATTTTCCACTAATGAGTTTTTTCATTATATAAAATGCAAACATATCTTTATTTATTAAATGAACGGGAAAATGATAAAAACGGTTTGTATATTGTCACATTAATGGGCACAACATTTTTATAAGAGAGTGTTGTGTCCATTGATGATGGCAAAAAGGTACGGTCCTAGCGAATCAATAGTCACTACGTTTCTTGGTCGCCGATCGAAAATAATACAAACGTCAGGTAAATCTAGTAACAACGCCCCCCAATCCTGAATGAGAGATCCATAAAAGGAATACAAAAGGGAATCACCTTGAATAAATTCATAGTACGCCCTTACAATTTGACTCGACTACATCACTCATCAAGAACTTTCTCGAATCCAAGGAAGAGTCTTACAAATCACCACAGCATGTTGTAATCATCTGTCTCCCACCCTTCCGTGTAGCCGCAATCAAACTTTTGTGGAATTCCACAATGCAAAACATAGGAAAAACTTTCTCGAATCAAACTTTTTCAGCAAGGCTACTGCAAACAACCCATTTCAGACCAATTTGTTTCGCACCCTCAAAAGATTCCAACCATACAACCTTATCCACTCAACCTCCAATTGGGATCCCTAAGACCATCTCCAATATAACTCCCTACAATAGCTAAATAGCATTGTAGGGAATAAAATTGTAAAATTTGCACACTAATGGGACTCCCAACATGACTCTCTGCAATAGGGAGTTCCTCACATTTTCTTTATCTTTCCTTACATGTAAGGAGAGAGAGTCAAAATGTGGGAAGCTCCCCACATTATTTCTCATATTACTTTTTCATTCTTTATTATACTTTATTTTACTTTACTCTCTTTCCTACCAACTTTTTATTATTAAATTAATATATGTAACTTAAATGTAGAGAGTATTGTTGAAACTTAACATGAAAAAGTGGTTATCTACTCTAATTCAAATGCAAATCACTCTCTATATTATTTTAAATATAAGGAACACCATTGAAAATCCTCTAAGCAACACATTTCCGTAACCCCATATCAAAACCTGCTGACATACCCGAAATTACCCACACCTCCCTAGCCTGAATACAGTTCAAAAATAGATGGTCAATAGTCTCATCAAAACCATAACACATTGGTCAAGATAAACGAAACGAGTTAAGTCGAGCTGAATAGAACTTAGGTTTACAACTTTATTTCAAATCGAATTGGGACTTAGGTTTATACACTCATTCGAGTCGGAGTCCAACACTTTCTTCACGATACAAATTAGGCCTTGTTAAATTGAGCTCAATTCAACTACTTTACAATTCTAAATAGTAAATAGAAAGCCTTTTTCAAGAGTTGAATACTTACGTACATGGTACATGGATGATGCACAATTTAAGTACAATAAAGTCAAAAAGAGAGTAAAATTGACCTAGATAAGTGTAATATCTATGAATTTTAGCAATCTTCTCTCAAGTTGTCAACTTGAGAAATATCCAATCTGTCCAATAGCTCATGAAAATGATTTAGATCAAGAGTTTTAATGAAGATGTCAAATATTTAGTGTGTATGTTCGAGGTAATGATAATTAAAGATTGAAAATATTATAAAGACGAATTGTAACGTGATAAACAAAACAATCCTATTATGAGAGTTTGTGATTCACAAAGAAGTTTTTTTAAAAGCACTCTTTCATTAAAAGTAGACATGGAAAAGGAAAATCTTTACGCAAAAAATTGAGCATCAGTCGTGTACTATTTAAAAAGAAACGATAAAAAGACAACCATAAGGCAGTCAATTTTATTGAACACATCTAGCAAACCATGTCGGAAACAAACCGACCACCAAAACACTAACATCAGTAAACAAACTTAACAAATAAACACAAACAACACTAATAAAGAAAACCCTCTGAACACCAAAATGAGACTCGAAACTTGTCCAGAGACTAGCGAATGAGTAAAAATTAGCACCCCAACTCGCGCAAAGCACCAACACCGAGAGGGCAAACGCCGACCGGCAGTGACTCCAGCCCAAACCTAGTCTCTGAAACGCCATGGCGGCCACCCAGGGGATGGGGTGTGAGATCTCGTCTTGTATCCCCAAAACTGCTACAGGGGCTATTCCAATGCACGTCACCGTGCAGACCAGATCATTCTTAGGTCCTTGGGGGATCCACCTCTCCCACGAAAACCACACCAAAACAGAGACCGCTCCGGTACGCCACCGTCGACGACGTCCTCCCGAGCCGCCTGTACAGCCCCACGGCCCCACGCCCAACCGACCTCCGGAGATAGCCACCGGCAAAGCAAAACGCGGCGAACCGGAGCCAAAAAGCACCGCAAAAGCCACCAGTAACTCCGCCTCCAGCAGGGAGGCCCCAGCCCGACGAGCCGCCGCCACTGACGGACTTTTTACAGGTCGAGCACCCATTTAGGGTGAATGGAATATTTTCGGATCGAACACTCACTCACCGTGAACAGATTCAAAGGTAGGTTTGGCCCAGCTCAACTCAAATCCGACCCATCATTATTCTACTTGAAATGAGCAAATGAACAACGGTTAGGAGTTCAGGTATGTGTCAAATAATTACGTAGTTGAAAAAGTGACATGTTAGACCCATAACCTACGTATTAATATCTTGAATTAGGATAGGTTCGGAAGTTAGAGAGTGAAAAAAGGTTAAATTAGTGCATTATTTTTCTAAAAGCATAATTAGTGCATTATTGGTTACGTTTGCTAGTGCTTAAATAAATACCCTACTCATTTTGTCCTTTCACGACGTATAATTGGCTGTAGTGATCACAAAATTACTCTATAATGATATTTCCGAAAATAAAATTGAGTTGCTCATGAATGGCTATTATTTTAAGTCTCAAACAATAAAGTAATATTTTTAAATATAAATCATCAAATAATTGAATATTTTAGTAATTTTAACTTTTCATTTCCGACCTTGATTTGCAGCTTCCTATTTCTCAACCTTTCGTTTTAAAATTTTAGTTTCTTAATCTTAACTTTTCATTCCCGAACTTAATTTGAAACTTTTTATTACTTAACTTTTCATTTTAAAACTTAATTTCCAACTTTTGATTCTTAAACTTTTCATCTTTTGAATTTAATTTTCATTAATTTTTAAAGTTCAAGAAATTACAAGATTAGCCTCTAAATACATTATCTCTCTCCATTTATAACTCATCCAAAAGGTTCATTGTGCAAACAGATCATGAAATGAGAAATAAAGCAAGGATCAGAGAACCCAATGATTTATGTACAGTTTCCAGTGTTGGTACCGTTTTGCCAAAAACAAAATAAATTTAACAGTGTCTTCATTCAGTTATTTGCCGTTGAAGCAGAGGCTATGCATACGAGACATGAAGGAAAATAAACCTTACGTATACAGGTATGAAAGAGAGAAGTTTAACTCACAAAAAATTAATTGAGAAAGGTAACTTGAGACGTTTGGTAACTAATTACGGAGCTTCACAAAATGCATTTATATTTTGGGGGATCTAAGTGAGAATAGAGTATACTTAGGAAGAGGTATGTATAATTATTTATAAATTAAATACCACTGACCTGAAATCGGTACGGGACGGTATTGATCAGGACGAGAACAGTTTTTGTCGAGACACGGTAATCCGCTTTTCTTAAAATGTTTATTGCCTCGTATGGGCAAGTGTCTCCCATTATACAATGAAATTAGTATGCAATCTCTAACCATCTGTAAAGAGTAATTAAAGAGAGGGCGAATTTGAAAAAGATTTGATGACTAGGATTTTCTTTGTATGTTAGGTATGGTGTGGGTGTTGAATATATAAAAATGAGTCACTTTTATGAAAGAGAGTTCTTTTGGGAAAACAATTTGAAATTTGGAGAAAATAAATGAAATAATTTACCAATTCATCCTTTTAGGAAGGTAGTACTCATACATAATTAATTTCTAATTGAAAATCAAGGTTACAGATGGCGCGCAACACTATGATGGCGTACATGAACCTTTGGGTCTATGCGGGGCCAGGGTGGGCATTGGCGAATATCCATTTTTCTATTTTTATTTTTTTAATATAAATTAATTTACATATGTAATAAAAAATACATATTGTGCTACAAGTTATAATATTTTCAACTTAAAAAATATATATATAGTTTGGACAGAACCGGCCAAAATCATATTAAATGAGTACAAAACCGGCTTAAAGCGGCCAGAACGCTATGGTGCTACGGAGTGGAGTCCATGTGGTTTTCGAGGCCATGGCACCATCATGGCGGTCATGACGGCCGCCATTTACAACACTGATGAAAATTAATTATTAGTGAGTATCACGTTCTACCTTTTGAATTTAGAAATCAATTCAAACCTTCGTTGGGTCAAAACTACGGGCCCAACTAAACGTAGCGGGATTCGAGGTTTGACTTCTCATTTATCTCTTACCCGTATTGAGCTTGAGCTTCTAAAATATAATGCCAGAAAGATCTCATCATTCAAAGTTGAATCTAACTGTTCTGAAAGCTATTAAAATTATTAACTTAGCAATTTTGTATTTTATTATACAATTTGTCCAACAAAGACTATTACTACTTGAAACTATGGTGGTCTTAAAAGGATAATTGTAAGTCTTCTTCGTCTTAATAGTTCAATTGAGATGCACATTGAATCTGCTTTAGTGGCAAGGGAAGAGAAGTTTGATGCCATAACCGCTATGATTGGCAAGCTTGATGTCTCTAATCATGACACACCGCTTCACTTGTTTGTCAAGCTTGGCGATGCAACTGCAACCGAGATGCTTATGATTGTTGGGGTAGATTAGAGCTTGCATAACGAGCAAGTATGAAGTGCCCCCAATGAGACAATTTGCAACATAAAGGAGGTTGATTCGCCGAACTCACTCTCAAAGCCATCTCTATGAGATTTTTTTGAAATGCACATCGTCGGTCATCGAACATCGACCCAAATCACACACAACCAATAATTTAACAAATCCCATAAAATTCACTTTTTAATTTACATTCCGAGCTATGAAGAGAATGAGAAAGGAGGAGAGAGAATAAAAAAGAAAATAGATTAATAGTATCATGGAAAAAGAACACTTTACTATACATAACTATACATGTTTCACACTTTGGTACCCTAACTATATTTTTCTCTTTTTTGATACCCTAACTATGAGTTTGGGACAAACATTAGCATTTTGTTAGAATTAATGGTCAAAATTGAGTCATGTGACTTTTTAAATAAGGAAATACCCAAAATTTCCTTGGCTGAAAAAAAAACAAATATAAACAGCGTCGTTTTCTCCGGCGAGCTTCACAGCGACCAACCTGAACCCTCATGAGAAGATATAAAGTTGCTTATGTTCGCGTGAAATTCATAATCGAGCAAATCTTAGGCCAAAATCGAGCTAAATCAATGAATCAAACCGAGATCGGTTGAACCCTAACTTTTAAATTTCTAAAACTGGGTTTTGAGGTCAATAGAAACACTTTAATCCCAAAATTTGATGTTTTTATCATTGGGCTTCATTTATTTGTGTTGAAATGAATTGAGTTGATGTCAAATTTGTGTCTAGAACGAGCGCGGAGGAAGGCCGTGGTCGGAGGGCGTCGTCGATGGCGGATTCACCACCACTTGTGAACAAGATCTGAAAATGCCAAAAGGGATTTTCCATATCATAGAAAGAAAACAAGAAACAATAAAATGAGAATGAAAAGGAGGTGGGAGGAGAAAAGGAGAAAGAGAGAAAATCGTCTTAATAACATACTTTTGAAAACTTGAATGTCATTGAGGGATAGTTTAGTCATTTCATATTTTCATGAACATAGTTAAACTAAATGTCCCAAATTAATACGGAATGTACTAAAAAGACTAAAAAGTTAGAATATCAAATGGTGAAAGTGATGTAATTTAGTGTTGTAAACTGTCATTTTTTTTAGAATCATTTTGAAAATTTGAAAGATAAGTAAGAACATTTTGATCATTTTGTATTGAAAATTAGCCTTGTCAACTTAACATTAAACATAATATATTAAAATATTTTTTATTTTTCCTCACACAAAAAAAAAGTAGGTGTAAATATTTATAAAAAGACTAGTCAATTGTAGATATGAAACTTCCATTTTATATCATATTCAACAAGAAAATCAAACCCTATAATTGAAAACACGCAAGGAAAAAATCAAATTCTTGAAGAAACAAATCAAATAAAAACCTAAATACCTATTTACCTCATTCAAGACACAACCTTTGTCAACTGATTCTGCATATTGCCTCGCCTTCTTCGCTCCTCGCTGACTTTAATTGGGTCAAACTTTTGGTCAAAATGTAATGTTTGATTTATATTTAAGATTTAATTTGTCTCATTAAAGCATACAATCTTGAAACTCAATTATTGGTGCGTCATCTTTATTCAAAACAGTTTAAGACCTTATCCTCAAATATCGTATTCTCATAAATTTATTTTTCTATATTCTTTAATTGCTTTAAACCTTTATCTTCTTTCCTAGAGCCTTTATCTCTAACATAAACAATTTATGTGTTTCTTGAGCCTTTAAGCCTCTGTAATGTTAGTTGTTGCACTTGTGCTGGTGTTTAGTTTGTTTACAGGGTTGATTGAGTAGGCTTGTTATGCATTCTACAGCTAGATTACGAAATTTTTTCAATCAGTAAGAGTGGAGACCATAAGTTAATGTTTAATAATACGGCATCTATTGTAACAGTTGGGGATTACACAAATTATTCTTGTGATATAAATTGAGAACTCATTTCTTCTTTTTTTTCTGATCAGCCATAAGAGATGTATATTGAAATAAGAAAGAGGTGTGATCCCGAAACGAAAGAGGAGCGACACCCACAAAAATGACAAGATCATTAAAACAAGAAAATGTCAACCAAGGAAAACAATGATGTAGAGCACTAGGAATAAGTATAGCCAAAGGAAGCACCCCTATATAAAATCTGCGGTGATGCATCATCATCATCCAGATAGGTTAAAAATGAACTAGTTTATGGTAATATAAATTAGAATTGATAAGAGCAGCAATGAAGCATTGGATTTGGTTTCGGCCGCAGCTGCAGTAATATCGTGAGGGCTCACGGCATGCACTGTTCCATCTCCATCCTTCACTCTCGTCGTCGTTGAGGAGCCTATTATAGATATGATCTAATAAGAACACTATATATACACTAATGTTAATCGATTATCGTCAATATATAACATGACATATATACTTACAATTGTATTGGGTCCACCCTATAGCCTGATTTTCCAGATCATACATTACCAGCTTGTTGGCAAGCACCATCTCTGCATTCAAGAGGAACATCTATCATAAACAATGTCAAATCTACTCGATCTTGTGATCAATATATACCTCCTAAAAGAATCATAGGCTTTCCGTTCTCCGCTTTTGTTTTTGTGGATAGCCAACCACTACACAGTGTATAATCCTGTTGAAACACAATATAGTAATTACACTCTATATTGTCGTTAGTGAAATAGAAGATTGAGGAATTAATTTCACTAATATATGTGTTCCTTACACGTAATGGGAAAAGATAATCACCAGGACCTACTGTCAGAGTAAGTGAATTGTCAAAATGAAACTTGACAGTTGGAAATAGTTCGCTGATACTGCAAGAACGATATGTTAAGCAAGAACTGTGCATTATCATTAATCAATAAACTTATATATCACGATGATATGACTAGATATTATTCTCAGTAACTAAGGTCACTTCCTATAACCATGCATGTACCAATAACTTCTTGTAACCATGCATGTACGCCCTTCATGTATATATATATCTGTCTCATAATGTAATAAAGACAAGCAAACATTCTGATATTCAACATGATAATCAAAGCCTAGCCTAGCCTAAAATCTTTCTTTCTTCCTTCTCTTTAAAATTATTCTTCCTTCCTACTTTCTCACACCCATCTTCATTGACTCATATTCATGGCCATTGAAGATACTACGACTTCCCATACCGGGGATGCAGAAACCTCAAATCTCGATCAAGCCTCCACCCCGTCTACACCGTCTCTAACATTCAACATAAGGTTCGAGTTCTTGACGGAACCCGAGTTACATACTCTCAATGGGTGAATCTTTTCTTGCTTCACTATAAAGGATACAAAGCCACTAGTCATGTCGACGGCACCAAACCACCTGCCAAAGCCGACGATGAATACGAAACTTGGTGCGAAATTGATGCATATGTTCTCCAATGGATTTACGGCACCATTTTTGATGAACTACTTGACCGGATACTAGAAACTGAATCTTCAGCCTACGAAGCATGGATTCGCTTGAAAAATCATTTCCACAACAACAAAAGATCCCATGCAGCAGCCCTCGAACATGAATTCAATACCATCACTCTTGCTGCTCAACCTTCTCTCGATGCTTATTGTCAACGACTTAAAGATTTGGCCGATCAACTCCTAGATGTTGGAAGCCTTGTCAACGACCAACGTTTGGTTCTTCAGATGGTGCGTGGTCTTCCTCCGGAGTTTGACACGGTCGGCACCTACATCAACCAAACACTTCCCACATTTGATACTGCTCGCAGCATGCTACAATTAGAAGAACAACGCCGCTCTGCTCGTCATGAGTCCTCCTCGTCCTCCGCTTCCAACACTTCTTCTGCACCACAACCGGCGACTACCAAATGGACTCCTTCTACAGGTTCTCAACAACGAACCGGTACCTGGAACACACGGAGACCCAGAGCCCATGGTTATGATGAAAATAGATACAACGGACGACACCCTAGAGCCCGAGGGATCCTCAGAAGTGGTCGCTCTTCCACCACAGCACCCATACAGCCATACAACTATGGACCTTCTTCATCTTGGCCGCCCTACTGGACTCCTCCGCCTTGCCCATATCCAACTCAAACAGGATGGGCTTCGCCTTGGATTCCTAATGCAGCAGCACCCTCTTCTAACAAGCATCGCGAATCTTCATCTGTGACGTCCAACCAATCTTTAGGGCAAGCTCACTTGATTGATACTTCTTGTCTTGAACCATCTTCCATTGGCAGTTCATTTTCATCATCATCCCTCCCTGTACCAGATGACTCTCAATGGTATATGAATTCTGGAGCAACATCTCATTTAACATCAAACCCAGGTACCCTATGTTCATTTTTCAATAAAAGCACAATTAATTCCATAATTGTGGGTGACGGTAAGACCATTCCGGTTCACGGGTCGGGCACTACATCCTTTAATTCACCTCGTCTAACTTTACACCTTCACAATGTCCTTCACACACCACATATTATCAAAAACCTCATATTTGTTAAAAAATTTACTAAAGACAATCATGTATCTATCGAATTTGACCCTGATGGTTTTTCTGTTAAGGATCTCTGAACTGGAACAATCATCATGAGGAGCAACAGTACCAGTGAGCTCTACCCAATGCTACCCACATCATCTGTCATCCCGCCCACTGTCGCTCTCACATCTTCCTCCTCCGACCTTTGGCACAATCACCTTGGTCATCCGGGTTTACATATTATGAATCATCTTCGTTGTAACTCTCTTATCTCATGTACTAAATCTAAAAACTCGCACTTATGTCACTCTTGTCAAATTAGTAAACATCAACGTTTACCTTTTACTGATTCTAACTCTATGTCTTTGGCACCTTTTGATATCATACTTAGTGACCTTTGGACATCGCCCATACCCAACAAGAACGGATATAAGTACTATATGATACTTCTTGACAATTATTCTCATTATGTCTGGATATTTTCTCTTAAGTTCAAATCAGAAGACTTCTCTAAATTCATTCATTTTCGCAATTATGTCAACACCCAATTTGGAAAAGAAATTAAAAGTTTCCAATGTGATTTGGGGCGAGAATTTGACAACCATTCCTTTCATCAATTATCTCTCTTATGGTCTCACATTTCGTTTTTCTTGTCCTCAAACATCATCACAAAATGGCAAGGCCGAACGATGCTCCGTCGCCTAAATGACATCACTTTAACTCTCCTACAACATGCTTCTGTCCCAAAAACATTTTGGGTTGAAACTCTACAAACAACAACACACTTACACAATATTCTTCCAACAAAGGTTCTTCAATTTCGCTCTCCTACCTCAATTCTTTTTCTCAAACACCCATCTTATGACCATTTACGTGTCTTTGGTTGTCTTTGTTACCCTAACCTTACGGCTAAACGACAACACAAGCTCCAAACACGATCATCCCGTTGTGTGTTCCTTGGCTACCCTGTCAATTTTCGTGGGTATCAGTGTTTAGAGCTCGAAACTGGTAAAATTCACATTTCTCGACACGTTACTTTTGATGAACATGTTTTCCCTTATGCATCTTACCATACAAAATCTCCTCTAGACCGCTCCTTCCTTAACCCTGAACCTGACTCTATCAACCCCACCTTCATTGACGGTGTTTCTTACACAACACCAACCCAACCTCGTCATACATAACCCCCACCACCCATGACGTCTCCTAGCCCACTACCGCTTCCACACCCGTCCATGCCACTACCTCCAAATCCTCCTCACCACCCTATGATCACCCGTTCCAAGTTAGGCATTTTTAAACCTCGAACCCCATTCACCTCCCGTACCCCCTCCATCTCTCCCCTGCCTAAATCACCGATAGTTTCCCTCCGTGACCCGAATTGGTCTTCTGCTATGCACTATTAATTTCGTGCTTTAATTGAAAATAAAACATGTGCACTTGTTCCTCGACCTTCCAACTCACCCATCATTCGATGTATGTGGCTGTTTCGCCATAAGTTTCATGCAGATGGCAGTTACAGCGTTATAAAGCTCGTCTTGTGGTTAATGGCAAGACTCAGCAAGTTGGGGTTGATTGTGACGAAACTTTCAGTCCTGTTGTTAAACCTACTACTATACGTACTATACTAAGCATAGCCATTTCTCGTTCTTGGCCGATCCATCAACTAGATGTCAAGAGCGCTTTTCTTCATGGTGACCTCATGGAAACTGTTTACATGCACCAACCACCGGGCTTCGTCAACCCCTCTACACCTCATCACGTGTGTAGACTACAAAAATCCCTTTATGGCCTTAAACAGGCTCCCAGGGCTTGGTACCAACGGTTTGCCCAATATATATTATCCCAAGGGTTTCGTAGCAGCATTTGCGATGCCTC
This sequence comes from Geranium rotundifolium, assembly GCA_963920655.1. Taxonomy (NCBI): domain Eukaryota; kingdom Viridiplantae; phylum Streptophyta; class Magnoliopsida; order Geraniales; family Geraniaceae; genus Geranium; species Geranium rotundifolium. Next base: position 40,038,339 of record OY987311.1, read on the forward strand.
ACTATTTATATATCACCGGGATTCTGATATTGCATACTTACTACTGTATGTTGATGATATCGTTCTAACCGCATCGAGTACTAATTTGCTTAACAACATCATTACTTCACTTTCCTCAGAGTTTGTCATGACAGATCTCGGTTCATCACATCATTTCCTTGGCATCACAGTCATCCGAAATCAATGCGGTCTCTTTTTGTCACAAAGCATTTACGCCAAAGAAATTCTGGAACGCGCTTCCATGTCTCACTACAACTCAACCACCACTCCTGTCGATACTTCCGCAAAGCTTAGTGCTCTGACAGGCCCTCTCCTACCTGATCCGTCTCTCTATCGTCGATTGGCCGGAGCTTTGCAATATTTGTGCATTACGAGACCAGAATTGGCTTATGTTGTCCAACAAATATGCCTATTTATGCAGGCTCCACGAGAACCCCATATGCAGCTCCTTAAAAGGGTTCTTCGATATGTAAAGGCACGATTACTTATGGCCTCCACTTAACTGTTTGTCCATCTTTCTCCATTACCGCCTACTCTGATGCGGATTGGGCACGATTCCCGTCGTTCGACCTCTGGATATTGCGTGCTCCTCGGAGACAACCTTGTGTCTTGGTCTTCCAAACGTCAAGTCACCATCTCCCGTTCCAGTGCTGAAGCCGAATACAGAGGTGTTGCCAACGCAGTTTCTGAAACCAGTTGGTTATGCAACCTGCTCCTCGAACTCCTCATTCCCGTTCGGGATGCCACAATTGTCTTTTGTGACAACATTTCAGCTGTGTACTTGTCCGGCAATCCTGTCCAGCATCAGCGCACAAAACATGTTGAGCTTGACATACATTTCGTCCGTGAGAAGGTTCAAGTTGGTCTCGCCTTCTGTTCTCTCGCTTTCGGTTCAGCCTGAGCGTCTGCCCTCCTTCCGCTCTAACTGAGGGGGTGTCTTAGTAACTACGGTCACAACCTTTCATACTGTAACTTCCTATAACCATGCATGTACCAATAACTTCTTGTAACCATGCATGTACGCCCTTCATATATATATATATATATATATATATATATCTCATAATGTAATAAAAACAAGCGAGCATTCTGATATTCAACAATTATGTTGCATTACGTACCTTCCACTTGTTCCACCGTAGTTAAAACAAGCAAATGAATCTTCAGCCGCACTAAATTTCATTATACCATTATTAGCCGCAATCTGAGAAATAATTTTGAAAGAGAAAAACAATTAAAACAGAGTCCCAGTGATGAGATATTTAATCAACTAGAGGCAAGAGAATGAGGACATACCTTTTCCATAAGTGGAGCATGTATATCCTCTGGGAGATAGGCTAAAGCTGTACCACTATCAAGTATAGCTTCCCTCCCGCTCTTCACATCATCATCTGATGAATCTGATGAAATTTGCAGAACTTCACCCCCAACCTCAACGCTCACTAGAGCCACTGAGTAATGTGTCCTAAAATCATATTATGGCGCAATTTGGAAGGAGGTTTTATAAAATTCATAAACTCTTATAAATGTGGAGATAATTAAAGATGATGTGACATACCGATTTGGTACTAATGGAGTTGTACTTATTTCAGGGTGCACCACCTCTCCAATGGTAAAGATACCCCCTCCCGTTGTAGTATCTAAGCAATGTGCAAACATCTTTCTCGCCTTCCCGGCAGCAGCTAACTGTGAAACCAGTGACACATTTCCCGGCCCAAGACCAAGTATTCCGTCAAGTACATCCGCAGTAGCAGATCCATTTAGCTCCCCTGAGTGCTTACCTCCACACCTATGTGCAGTAATGTATTAATATTATATATACTAAATTAAGATGAGTTAGAATTAATACCCAAATATTACAGGTGTAATCATTGGTTCATTTCCGGGGTTTGCAGACACTGTTTTAAGGCCTATATGGTCCTTGACAAAGTATCCGGAAGTTGTGCTTCCATCTCCATACTGAATTCTATATGGACAAGAAGAGGAGAAACCGGAATTGCAACCACCAACTTGACTGATGATTGTAGAAGTGCAAAAGTCATGATCACACGAAATCATTCTTGACGTTGACGACTTCTTGGGATCGTAGAGTGTAAGATCCATCTGCAGCAAGGTTATAATCTTATATATCCAGCTACAACAACATTGAACTCTTAACATGTATAAAAACATACGCCGAAGCCACTCTTTGGGGGGCACTTGTTGCAGTTGGCACAGTTCACCCAAAAGGAGTCACTTCCGGTATCAACTTGGACATAGTAGTCATTTGGAGGTGACCCTATTGCAATTTTAGTGTAGTACAACCTAAACCAAGCAACAATATTGTCACAACGTACACTTGATTCAAAATCTAGATTAATGTTTCTCAAAAACTAACAATCATAATCATAATTTATTAATGTAGTTATGCAACACAATAAATGATATCTCATCATCTTAGGATTTTTTTTTCAACAAAATGCAAATAATAAAGTTATTTCAAATATTAGGTGCAAAATAATCAAGAAACTAATACATATATTATTATAAAACAAGTGATTAAAATAATTAGTAAAAGCTTGAAATTAGGGATGAAAAAAAATTCAAACCCGACGGGTACTCGATGAACCCGCCCAAATCGGAATGGAGGAAACACAAACCTTTGCGGGTTCAGATTTTTGGAACGGATTTTTGAGGAGGTGCGGTTCGGCCTGTACTCGATCCGATTTCAACCCGCACTCATTCGAATTAATGTTTTTGATATATTAATAGTATATAATATGGAATTTATTTTTTAACAAAAATGTGAAGAACTTAAATTCTAATTACTCACTTACACAAAAAACCTAAATCAGTATATTATAACATTTATTTGTATTAATTTTTTGCTTGTTTGTGAGAAAAAATTGTTAACTAAATTCCTATTTGAATTTTGGGTCGGTTTCGGGTTTTGGAAAAAACCCGTATCCGACGGTATTCTACGGATCGGGAACCCAGTTGAACGGGTTTTTCGCAGGTCGAGCACCCGTTTGAAGCCAACAAGTTTAGCCAAACCCAATCCGTTGTCATTCCTACATCGAAAAATGGATAGAGGTTGGGTTCACAGAGATGGAACTATTCCCCGTCCCCGACGGGATCCCCTAATCCGAACAGAATCAGCGCGGGGAATATAGATAGAGGTTGGGTTCGCAGAGATGGTACTATTTCCCGTCCTCGACAGGATCTCTTAATCCGAACGGAATCAGGGTGGGAAATCCCCGAATTCGGATGGGAACGGAGAGATGTATCCCCGCCCCGATATATTAAAAATATATTTTTTAATTAAAAATTATATTTTAAAATGCATATGTAGTGAAAAATACTATCTTTAAAAATATTTTTTTAAAAATATTTTATAATACATATTTAATGAAATAATAAATTTTTATTAAAATATTAGTTTTAATACAAATTTTATTAAAATTAAATATATATTAGCATTATTTTAAGTTGGGAATAGAAGATGGGGAATCCTCAAATACGATGAAAAATCTCCACCTCGTTTTTAACGTGACGAATTTTGCCAAACCCGCCCCGCTACCGTTCATATGAGTTCGAGCCCCCTAAAAGTGTAGAGAGACTGAAACTCTTTTAAAAGCTTACTTCCAACGTGAACTGAAAATTACTAATAAAAAATAAAAAATTCAATCAAAACTCAATTGGTAAATACTAAATACTTGGAAATGAAAGAGGGGCCAGGTTGGAGTGGCTCCGTCCTTAAATAAATATGCATGGTGGTAGTGAGGTAAAATGGCAATAAAAAGAATGATGGAAAATAGAAAGACAGACCCAACTTTGGAAGGAAGGGCAGTGCCACCGAGAGGCAGGTCGATGGCGTGGAGTTGGCGGCGGGCGTCGTGGGCCATGTAGTCGGGGAGGGAGCGCTGGCGCTTGTGTTCCACATTGAGCACCATATTCCCCAAACCCACGGAGAAGAGGGCCAACTGCACCACCAACCACAACCTCAACAAACCCATATTTATTTGATCTTATTGTGGAGGAGGCCTCATGGCATTGCCCTGCACCGGCAAGGCCACGAGAGCGAGACAAAGCACGGACACGGCGATGACAGGAACAGAAGAAGCACCGTCGCGGTGGAGAATTTATTAAAGGAAGCGCGATGTGCAATGCGCCACATCTGTTTTCTTAACCGCTTTTTCCGTATTTGCTTAATTATGATCCTATTTTTAGTTATACACTTTTATTCTCACTATGTTTTGGTTATCGGACCCACTTTTTTATTCTATAAATACATATATGGAAAATACACTCCACAATTTCTTATACTCTTTATAATTGCCTTTATCATATTGTTCTATTGTTCGTATGAGTTCTCTCGTACTGTTATTATGTTACTAGAGTTTTGTTTTTTGAGTTTTACCTTCTGTTATGCGATTGGGTGCACTTCACAATTTGTATCGTGTTAACATTAAGGGTAATCGGACGATGATCTCCACCACGGTCTCACTAGTATGATTTCTTTTAATTCGGTGATCTCATTCCTACGACGGCATAGTCCAATTCTTATATATTCACCTCCCTTTTTAGGTTTCAGTGGTTCAGCATCTTCTGCAATTATCGATTATCAACATGCCAAGTTATAACAAATTGAAACCAATTAAAATATAGATAACTTGTATAATAAGATGGTTGTGATTTCTGTTTCAACCATGTGGGTTTCTTTGTCAAATTGGAACCACTTGATAGTAGCACACTAGTGGTACCTTCAAGTGCTACTATCAATGTATACTATATTAAAAGTAAAATGATATTAAAAAAATCGAGAAAGATGACAAGACGACTGGGTAATATATACTAAATTAAATAAACATTGCATTATTTGATTTTATAAAATTATACATTTTGTAAACCACTGTCAGTTTTTTATGTTGTAACGGCGCACTTGCGCCGTTACAGAGGTTTTGTGCGCCGTTACAAACTGTAACGGCGCACAAACTGTGACGGCGCACAAACTGTGACGGCGCATGACGTTAGTGCGCCGTTACAAAGGCTACCGTCACCGTTTCACACGATGACGGTGCCGTTACAAACAATACAGAATAAAAATAAATAAATTTATAAAAATAATAAAAAATATTTTTATATTTATTATTTTTTTTAATGAAATATTTAAAAATTAAAAATAATATGAAAATAAAATTAATATTAATATTGAAATTGTTTAATACATTATTTAATTTACATCGATATCTATGACGACGGGCCTCCAGGATCTGTAGACCTAGTCGGGTCAAAGGGAGGTGGAGGGGCATTAGGATTTAATAACCTAAGCTGTTCTTGGAAGTATCGGAACATCTGCTCGGTTTGCTGGTTTTGGACAGCCTGAGTCTGACGTTCAGCCTGGTTTTGGGAGGCCTCAGCGCGAAGTTCCGTAATAACCTTATCTTGTTGGCTGAGTCGAGTCCGGAGCTCCGCAATTTCCGCAGAATTACCATCGGAGGAGGTCGAACGTCTTCTCTGTCTCGGCGGTGCCTCGTAATCACTCCCGCAACCTCGGATGCGTCGTCCTCTGGAGGGTTCTATGGTAACTCCTCTGGCAAGCTCGACCTCGCGAACATGCTCGGCAACTAGTCGCATGACCTCATCCTCTTCAGCGTCGGTCATCTTGTTCAGCGTTCCATCCTCGTTGTAGTTCGCCTCGTCATTCTTCCAATCCCTAAGTGCATTCCTTATGTAAATCTGCAAAAAAAAATTGATTAATATAATAAATTTAAATATTAAAATTATAAAAAAAAATAATTAAACTTACAAGTTTCGGGTTGAGTTCCTCCTCCCCCTCATGTGCACCATCACCAGGCTTAGGGACCTTGTGAGCCTTCAGTAAGGCCTCCAACTTTTTGGAGACCTCCACTTCCCCGGCCTCCGTCATCCTCTCCCAAAGACGTAGAAATGGGACTTTGCTAGTGTGGTGGTTTAATTTGTTCTCGCCCCTCCAAATGGTACTCATTTGAGACCCAACTTTTTCCTCAAAAAAAAATTAAAGTAATTTGAATTAATTCAAAAAATGAAATTGAAATTAAACCTATTAAATATGAAATTAGTAATATACCTCGTTGGCATCAAAATGATGAACGAGCCACCGCCACTGGGACTTCTTCCCTTTCAGACACTTGGGAATCTCATTACGGTCTAGTCTAGTAGGGTCCACGTAGAGCTTGTAAAACCGCTTCATGTTCGATTTTCGCTCCTTGTAAGCGCTTATGGCCGCCTCACGAATCCAACCCCTAAGCTCATCGGAATCGGTCACTGCAAACAAACGCTGAAATTGACAAACACCACGTCAATATTTATAATACGTGGCATTTGAAAAAAAAATTTGAGTAAATGTTGAAATTACCTTAAAACTCCTCCAAAATGAATGGAACTCAGACGTCGGCAAATCCCCAAACGTCTGGTAGGAAGCGTCGCGTTCCCGAGCGAATTTCCCTATAATAGCCTTGACCCTTTCCATTGAAAACAGTCCTCTTTGGACACGTGGTCGGCCGTTTTCCCAAGTCAAGAGCAAAAGACCTCCGTTCATCTGAACCGCTCTCTCTTCTAGGTCTATGTTGAGGTCGACCTTTTGCTCCTTTCTTGCCCTAGCTTCCCAGCTCTTCGTGTTTAGGCAGTCGACTTCCACTTTATAATTGAAATACAGCTTGTACCTTGGAATCTCTCTGTAGTGGAGGGGAAGGAGCCTACACTCGTTCAACGGGAGTTCAGACTCATCCGGCACAATGTCCTCTTCGGAGGGTCCAGCGACGTCTCCGAGCATCTCCTGGAAACTCTGATTATCCGGGACATGGAATTTACAGTCAACCTCCGTATGCCCTGGATGAGTCGGCTGCGGCGGTGACGGAGTGTACATCTCATATTGTAACTCCGGCGCCTGTGAAGCCTCGAAGAATGGAATGTCCATTCTGGCTCGCCTAGGTGCCCTGGCTTTAGGTGCCTTACGTCTCGGCTCCATTATCTGTAATTGTAAGTAGGAGAAGGTCATTTAATGACCGAATTACCCTTTTTAGGTCAAAACGACCGAATGACCCCTAATTCGGCCGGAAATGACCGAAATACCCTTGTTAGGTCAAAATGACCGAATTACCCCTTCTAAGTAAAAATGACCGAAATACCCCTAATTCGGCCGGAAATGACCGAATTATCCTTTTTAGGTCATTAATGACCGAATTACACCTAATTCAGCCGAAAATGATCGAATTACCCTTCTTAGGTCAAAGTAACCGAATTACCCCTAATTCGGCCGGAATTGAGCGAATTACCCTTTTTAGGTCAAAAATGACTGAATTACCCCTAATTCGGCCGGAATTGACCGAATTACTCTTTTTAGGTCAAATTGACCGAATTACCCTTTTTAGGTCAAAATGACCGAATTACCTCTAATTCGGCCGGAATTAACCGAATTACTCTTTTTAGGTCAAAATGACCGAATTACCCCTAATTCGGCCGGAATTGACCGAATTATCCTTTTTAGGTCAAAATGACCGAATTACTCCTAATTCGGCCGGAATTGACCGAATTACCCTTTTTAGGTCAAAAATGACCGAATTACCCCAAATTCAACCAGAATGGACCGAATTACTCTTTTTCAGTCAAAATGACCGAATTACCCTTTGTAGTTCAAAATAACCGAATTACCCCTAATTCAGCTGGAAATGACCGAAATACCCTTTTTAGGTCAAAATGACTGAGTTACCCCTAATTCGGCCGGAAAACACCGAATTACCCTTTTGAGGTCATTAATGACCGAATTACCCTTTTCGGTCAAAATGATCGAATTACCCCTAATTCGGCCGGAAATGACCGAAATACCATGTTTCGGTCAAAATGACCGAATTATCCTTTTTAAGTCAAAATAACCGAATTACCCCTAATTCGGCCGGAAATGACCGAAATTTGATTTTTCGCGAAATTTCAATTGCCGCCACTTTTGTAACGGCGCACTTTGCTATGTGCGCCGTTACAAACTTTAACCCTAAATTAAACCTAAACTCGATCGTGAATGATAAGCGGTCTTCCCGAGGTTTGATTTTCTTCAAATTTGTACTATACCACGTATATGTAATTTCCAACTAATTGAACGGTTTCGATTCAAAAATATATATATATTAATCTACCGAACGTTTGATCATTAATGTGTTTAGGGTTTTTGTGAGTTTTAGCTTCCTAAACCCTAAACTCATGCTTTCAACAAAAGTGGATTATGTTAAAAACAAAGTTTTAATCCAACCGTACGGATAGAAGCGCAATGAATGTGTACTTCATATGCCAAAATTTCAGTCAATTCTGATAATGTATGAACCTATATCTAAACCGGTCAATGGGAAGTCAACATAGTTGACTGGCCCTTTGACTTTTTGTAACGGCGCACATTGGCAAAGTGCGCCGTTACAAACAAGTAAAAAAGTATTATTTTATTTGTGTCGATCCAAACGTGAATCCGACCGTACCAATTTGAGCGCAATGACTTTGTAGTTAATGTTACATAATTTCAGTCACTTCCTACAACGTATAAATCTCGATCGGGATCGAAAACCTGATTTGAAAGGACAAAAGTCAACGATCTGGCTTAGATGGTTGACATTTGTAACGGCGCACCATACATTGTACGCCGTTACAAATCCACACTGAGGAAAAAAACAGTTTTATTTGAAAATCACACGGTAAGCTGTAATGACGAAATTACCCTTTATAGATCATAGATTAAAAAATCATTTATTCATAACCAATCAATCATACATATACATATTAACTATTAGAGTCGGCGGAATCATAATCTTCATGCCCTTCCAAATCGCTGTCATCGGTTTCTTCGTTGTCGTGCTCGGTTTCTTCGTCTTCTTCATCAATATATTTCATTTCATCGTTCTCAGCTGGAGGTACTGGCGGTGGATACCGGATTAAGTTTGTTAGGTCGATAGTGATACCACCTAGTGTGACGATGTCAATTCGATCTTCTTGGTAAGGTTCATCGACTTCAAACTCCAAGTCGTCGTCACCGGCACGGCTAAACTGCTCGGTTTGTAGTGACCCCTATGCGACACGACGTTCACAACCTTCCACGGTCTAGATTTAGGGTCGTCAATATAGTATACATGTTTTGCCATTAAAGCAAGGCAAAATGAGTTTTGTTTGTGACGATCTGTGGACGTGTTGACCGAAATGAATCCATTTGCGTCCTTTCTCACGGTCCGTTCGTCGTACCACCGACACTTGAATAGAACAACTGGCATGCTTTCCGAGTAGGTAAGGATACATACGTCCATAAGAACACCGTAGTAACATATGTCGTTTGCTTCAATCATGACCCCTAAATTTTGATTTCTCCGGCCCTGGTCGATTCTCAAGCATAAAAATTTGATGTCGTTAACAGTACACTGCGAATAAATGGCAGACGAACGAGGACCTCTAGATAGTAGTACCAACTCTCGTTGCCACCCTAGAGCAGTCATCTGCACACGAAATATAAATGAGTTATCCCTAAAATTTGTATATGGTAATTGAAGTTAACTGATGTCTATTACGTACAATTCTGCGCCACTCGAAGACAAATGACATGACTCGGTCCTGAAGAGATTTCCTAGGGTGTATTCGTTGGAACCCTGCACGATGTGATTCTATGAATGCATCTGCTTCGGCACAATTCTCAATCACTGTCCAATTCGCCCATAACATCTCGGATGTGCTCAATTTGTCGTTTTGCACCACGCTCTTAACTTGTACATGTGGGGAAACAACTGATAAGTTGAAACCTAGAGCTAGACTAACAAATGTTTCGCTGGCTGAAGTGGCGCGGTTAAGGTACATCTGAGTGAAGGTGACAGACTCGTGCATCAAGTACTGTTGGGCTATACAACCTTCTGGATATCGCGGGTTTCGCACACTTTTCTTGTACACGCCAAGTTGCCTGCAATCGAAATATGAATGTTAATGTCATATTCGATTATTCAGTTCAATGATAGTTGGAAATGATATTTCGAAGTCAAAGATCATACCGTTCAATTGGAAACATCCATGTGAAATGAATTGGGCCGGTTCGCAAAACTTGATCTGGGAGGTGCAGTAGAAGGTGAACCATAATTGTACAGAATGAAGGAGGGAAAATAGTTTCCAACTTACAAACTAGAACCACTATATCTTCCCCCAACCTTTTCAGGGCTTTTTTCCTCGGTTCCCTCGTGCACAACAATTGAAAGGCCTTGCCCAGCTCTGTTAATGCTTTTGCCACATAAGGCGGAATGTACTTTCAAATGATAAGGGGGAAGATACGTTGCATCAACACGTGACAATCGTGGGTCTTCAATCCGAGGAACTTTTTCTCATCGGGATTCACCTTGCTCTTTAGACTTCCCGCATATCCAGAGGGAAACTTAACAACTCGGATATGCTCCAGTCCTTCCGATCACGACCCGCCACGCCATAAGGTGCATCTGGGAGCTCCCCGTCTTGCACCCATTGGTCTTGTCGGACTCCCTGTTCCTCATAAGTTCTCCTAGCTTTCACATCATCCTTAGTCTTCCCTGCAATTCCAAGAACTGTACCTATGACGTTGTCGCATACGTTCTTCTCTATATGCATCAAATCCAACGCATGTCTGAGTTTATGAGTTTTCCAATTAGGCAGCTCCAAGAAAATGCTTTTATGAGACCAACATATAGGAACACCACCACCTTTTCGTTTACTGAACTTCGGATGCAGACTAGGCGGTGGGTATTGATGACGTAGAATCGCACTGAGCACAGCAGCCCCTGAATGCCGGGTAGGCATTCTCCGTGTCTCTGTCTTCCCGTTAAAAGCCTGGGGCTGAAATCGCAGCGGATGTTTCGGTGGTAAGAACCTACGAGCACCTTGGTAAGAGATTCTTGAGTTACTGTGTTCAGAATCGATCTCGTCCAAGCATAGAGGACATGCCTTATAGCCTTTAGTGACAGCACGCATGATGAAAGTCTCTTTCTTAGAACCATCCCACGTGACAGCTCCGTGCTCCCACAGATGGTTCAACTCATCAATTAGCGGACGCATGAAGTTATTTAAGCATTTCCCCGGTGATTTTGGACCAGATATCAAAATGGTGAGGATGTTATACTCCTTTCTCATAACCATCGAGGGCGGAAAATTCAACGGGATAGCGACTACAGGCCACAAACTGTAACACGCCGCATTAGGCCCGTATGGAGAGAACCCGTCGGATGACAGCGCCAGCCGCACGTTCCGTATTTCTCCTGAAAATACTGGGTATTTTGCGTCAAAATGAATCCAATCCGCACTGTCTGATGGATGTACTAATATTTCATCGTCCTCATTCTCCCGCTCCCCGTGCCATCGCATCCACTCAGCCGTCTCTGGGGCAAGATATAAACGTTGAAGTCGAGGAGTCAATGGGAAGTACCACAACGTCTTTTTCGGAACAAATTTTTTCTCCACTTTAGCGTATCGTGCTTCTCCACAAACGCCACATGTCTGGAGTTGCGATTGTGTTCCGTAGTACAAAGTGCATCCGTACAGACATGCATCATATTTCACGTGTGGCAGTTGGATTGCCTTCATTTTCTGCTTCGCCGCTGCATAGCTAGATGGATACGTATTAGGCTGGGGTAACGTAGAACAATAATCTTTGGCACCAACCGGCTTTTGCGACTCCGTCACCAACCGGTTGTATGCTGTCATGGTTGCCTTAGCGACTCCCTCCTCGACTTCGGTTATTATTCCAATGTTCTGTTGTTCGTCCTTGTCAATCCTTACATCTCTAGTTGGGTCTACATCATCCACGAGCTGATGCACATGATAAACGTATACTGGATTGTTGTCCGACGTCGAACAAGGCTGATTCACCGACGTTGCCCTCAAACTGATATCCCAATTCCGGCTCGAGCTAGCTCCTTCGGCTTCGCCATGATGGAACCACACATTATACGATCTAAGGAAATATTTTCTCAATATATGATCGCAAATGGTATCCATATCGTGCCAAGCAGAATTACAACACCTCGTGCATGGACACTTGAAACGTCCCACACCATCTCTTGGAGCGTTTTTCCTCGCAAACCTTACAAAACTGCTTAATCCGTTCATCCATTCCTCACTCATTTTTACGGATCATATCCATCTCCGATCCATTCTATATATGTAATATATATAAATTCGGTTAACAATTAATACTAGATAACTATCTACCAAAAATGACATTAATATTCATTATTATTTCACCAAAATCACAACAAAAATAATAATGTAGAATATATGCATTATTTCACATAAATCACACTAACTATACTAATTTATATAATATTGCATTATTTAAAAATATGTACGTACCTTCTAATTCACATAAATGACATAATTACCCCTTGTTTGGTCATTTATGACCAAATTACCCCTAATTAGGTCATAAATGACCGAAATACCATTGTTTGGTCATTTATGCCCAAATACCCTAATGTTATCATGCAATTAATGGAATCGGGAGAATTTACCCTAATGTTATCATGCAATTCATGGAATCGGGAGAATTTACACTAATGTTATCATGCAATTCATGGAATCGGGTAATTAATTTCATCAATTTCAAAACTAAATTAATAAATATAACACGCAATTTTTCATACAAAACTATACAAATTCACATGAAATCATATACAAATTTGAAGTTTTAAATATTGCATTAATTAAAAATATGTACATACCTTGTCGGGAGATTTGTGACAGACAAATATAGGGTACTCGGGAAAATTTATAAGGTATCGAAATTACGAAATTACCCTTGTCGGGAGAAAATTTGTTGTGAGAAGTTGTAGGAAGAAGAATGGGAGGTTCGGCCAAGACTTATAAACATTTTAGTAACGGCGCACAGTACTATATGCGTCGTTACAAAATTTCTTGTAACGGCGCACAATGCTAGGTGCGCCGTTACAAAGTAACGGTAACAACAACGGCTTCATTTCCGACCGTTTTCCATAACGGCAACAAAATTGTCAACGGTCAACAAAATTTGTAACGGCGCACATTCCTTTGTGCGCCGTTACTAATTTTCATTACTAACGGCGCACTTTACTTGTGCATCGTTACTGTTTTTATTTCTAACGGCGCACATACTATATATGCGCCGTTAGAAAAGAAAAAACTGATACTGAACCATGCAAACAACACGACCCTTTTTGCCATTAAGATATAACACAAGACCATTTTGCTAAAGTATCATGTAATAAGATATAGTTTTACAATTTTCTCGATTATTTATATAAAAAATACATTATATTTTTATTTGTACTTTAAATATTTTTCATTGCCGAGACAATATATCATTTAAAAAAAAATTACATGTCACATTACCCATTTTTGTCGGTTCAGTAAGAAATTCAAAATTTTGAACAACTCAACGATATTTTGTAATTAACAAAATATACAGTCACTCCTTACAAAATAGGATATTACAGCGCTAAATGTTGCAATATTTCTTCATCTTCTTGATCTGGGAACTTCCTTTCATGCACCACTTTAGTGATGCTTGTGTGCAATGAGTTCAATAGGCACTCTTTCTGCCATTGCGTTACCCAATCTGATCTTAGTTCAAATTAAATATCCTAGTCAACTAGCGTTCAAGAAAAACAAATTGGATGATCGTGTAAAATTTGATCATTTTTAATTATAAATAACGGAAAATGACATATATACAATCAACTACAAATTTTATATTTAGCTACACCTAACTAAAATTTGGGTCATTAAGACACATCCACTTTTTTGGCCAACTTTAACATTTTTGGATGGAAAATGTTAAAATTCAGTTAAAAAATTATAAAATACCTTTGACTAAAAATCCAATTTTCAAACTTCAAATTTTTTAACATAAGGGCATTTTTGTCATTTTCCAAAAAAGATAATTTTTCTAAAAAAAAATTAACAGATACGGGTAAAGTGCAACTTTTGAAAGTTATGAAGCGTAGAAAACGTGTTTTTAGTTAATGAGAGTTAAGTGAGAATGAGGATTACATAGGAGGAGGCAAATGACATTTTCCTATATATATAATTTACAAATCTAATGGGATAATGACACGAGAGAGAGAGAGAGAGAGAGGTATTTTTTTGAAAATTAAATGAATAGTGAAGGGAATTTTAGTCTTTTCATTTAATTTAAAAACAATTATTTACCTCTGAAGAGTATTTTAGTCTTTTCACGCGTTCAAAATGTTAAAAACTAATGGAAATAGACGGAATGAGTAACGGTGAGAAAAATGAAATTTTTGGGTATTCACCCTGACACGAAAAATTCTAGGTGTAGTCATGTGATAATGTGACATATCCAGGTGTAGTCATTTAGAATTATCCCATATATATATAAGGTATGAAAGTGAGAATTGAGTATACCCAAAGTGCACAAAAGTTCATCTTTCCTTAGCCTTATCCTAAAATTGTTTACCCAAGTGAATAATATTAAAAGAAGTTATGTCAAATGTTTAGCTATTTTAACTTAACTCTTAGTGATTAGAATTTAAATCTCAATAAAGTATCGCACCCATCTTTATTTTCGTTCTAGAACCTAATTGTTGAACATTATTGTAAATAGCAAGGTTGGTTACACTTTTCTCGTACTAGAATAGCATGTTTTACAATTTACTACATGTATACTTAAAAGTTTAAATTGATGTCAGTTTGTTACGCTTTTTTTACAATTTACTGTAACACCATTAGTATTTGGAAAACCCAATTTTTTTTCAAAAAAGACAAAAATACCCGAAATTGATTTGAAATCAATTTAACTTGATTTGGCTTGAACCGGTAATAAATCATAATTGGATTTGGTCTGGAAAAATAGACCGATTTGACTGATCCATCTTTTTCTTATTTATTCTTCGATTTTTTGGCGTATCTTCGGTGAGAAAGCATCGTCGGTCTCCGGAGATGCTTGCACCGCATTTACTCTTACTCTTTTTAATTTCATTTCAATTTTTGAGATCTCAAAACAAAATCTGGTAAAATTTCACCTTCTCCTTTATTTGTTTTTTAATTAAGGAATGTGAGGTTGACTGTTTATATATCTTGAAATCATATGATAGGAAATGATCGAGAGAGTTATTGGAGAGCTGATGAACAAATATCTTGTTTTTCATTTATGTTTTGTGAACAAATATTAAATTTTTGTTGTTATTTACTAAAGAGGGAGAGAGGAATGTGAGTTTGAGAGAAATAAGAGAACTTCCTCACCGGAGATATGCCGGAAAAAAGAAGAAGAAAGAGGAAGGATATGGACTTGTTGAACCGGTCTAATTTTTCAAATCATATACAATTTTGATTTATCACTAGTCTAAGCCAAACCAGGTTGAATTGATTTCAAATCAATTCATAGGTATTTTTTTTTTCGAAAAAAATTGGGTTTTCCGTCCAAATTCTAACGGTCATAATGCGTGTAATAAGTAATTAACCCTAAATAATATGCAGCATACTTTTTACATCAGTCACTCCATTTTATTGTGGTATATTTATGATTGTGAAAGGTGAATTTGATTTTAAAAACCTAATTCATCAGGTTAGCTAGAGTATTTTTGTATGATATTGGTTTCATAGATATTTAATTTTTCTTTTAGTTTCTCCACAATATATTGTCATTTGATGAAATCTCTTAATATTTCACTTATATATCATCCAAATCTACGATCTTATTCTCTAAGGGAAGTCATTCATAAAAGTAATAGCATTTTTTCTAGGGTAAATTCCACGTAACCACATCCCTAACTATACGCGTATCTCACATGTCCCCCCTTAACTACAAAATCAATCGGTGAGGTATCTTAACTATCAAAAAATCTCACTTTACCTTTCTTGGTTGATTTTTTTCAAAATCTAGTTAAGTTTTTGTGAAATGACAAAAATACCCTTATATTTGAAAATTTAAAATAAATAAATAAAAATGATTTTGAACTTTTTTTTTCTAATTTTCTCATTGTACAAAATAAAAAATAAAATTTTGTTAGTAGTAAAAAGAATTTTTATAAAGTTTTTTTATAAAAAAATTTAAAAATAAAAATTTATTTTTAAGCATAGTTTTTTATTTTTATTAGTTTTTATAAATAATTCTTTTTTTTAAATAAATTAATAAAAAAAATATTTTCTTTATTCTTTGTTTTTGTAAAAGAAAATAGAAAAAAATGTTCAAAATCATTTTTATTTATTTATTTTAATTTTTCAGATACAGGGGTATTTTCATCATTTCACAAAAAAAAACTTAACAAAATTTTGAAAAAAGCCAACAAGAATAGGTAAAGTGGGATTTTTGGATAGTTATAACACCTCACGGATTGATTTTGTAGTTAAGGGAGGCATGTGAGACACGCGAATAGATAGGAGGGGTTATGTGGACTTTACCCTTTTTCTATTGATGTAGTTTTGGACGATTTTCATCACTAGTAGGAAATTGATAATTCCCGACGCCTATGATGTGTTAGAAAATGACTCAAACTGCATTGAGAAATCAAAGTCGACATCCTATATGTCAGAATTGATGTATCAATAAATGTCTCAATTGCTATGACCATAGTCGACGTACATAACACCAGTATAAGTCAGATATGGTTTTGAACTGCCAATGCATCTAATCCTTCCAAAAAGTGTTGGTAATGTAATATTATAACCGAAAAAATTACATGCCGGCTATAATTTTACGTTGCCGACACATTTAATCATTTCCAAATCATAAGGGTAGTAAGATAAGGCGAAGAAGTATGAGAGAAAATAATATAAACACATAAAAATATAATAAGAATGTTAAATATAAATTATAGTCACTCTAAATTACTAAGGTTAACAATCTAACCATTCTATATGACTCGATATATTTAACTCAATTTTAAATTGATTGATTCCACTTCAACTATTCTACAATTTCACGTGTCAGAAGTTGGTTACTCAAAACTCGTAATATTTATCAAATCTAAGAACATACTTACAATTTCAACACTTTATGAATCTTCCTCTCCAACAAGTCTCATTATTTCTATATGCTTTCTCCTAGGCTCAAAATTTACTTACTCTATATTAATTCCCTAGGAGTTTACTTCCTCCTAATTCCCACCACCATCATCTACTCATATAATACCACTTGTTATGTATGAGAGATTTACTTACTCTACTCATTGAATTACTATATCATCTACTCATATAATACCACTTGTCTCAAGAAATTCAAACCTCCCAATCATAACATTTAAATCTATAAAGTTTAATAATAATATAGACAAAAACTATTTCCAATTATCCAAAATTTCCCACACGTTATTGATGACTATATTTAAGGCAAAATATCTCAAAAACTTTGCTTTTATATATTTGTTTTAGTTTATCCCTATATTATTATTTTATATTTAAATTTAACTTTTTGGTTTACTATAATTATTTTATAGCCATTTTTCTTGGATTTCTTACTACTTTAATAACTTCGTAATCAAGTAAATGGACATTAAATAATAGATTTGATTTCTTAAAAAATTACGCAATATTTTTATTATACCCAAAACTCTCCCCATCTCATGCGCATAGTAAATATTCAAACCCACAATTTTGTGTTTAATGTTTTACCCTTTTATGTATGATAATTGATTCTAGGGATAATTTTAGGTGGCTACACTTAGATATTGTTGTTTTTCACTTAACTACACCTAAAATTTTTTTTTCACTTAACTACACCTAAAATATGCAAAATTTTCATTATACACTTTCCTTCCAATTCTGTTAGTTTTTAACGTGTTTTATAAGTGAAATGACTAAAATACCCTTAAGGGTCAATTAGTTAATATAATTGAATTAAAAATACTAAAATGTTCTCACTTATTCATTTAATTTTCAAACATATGCCACTCAATTTTTCTTTCTCATTTCATTCATCCTTCCTCCTCCATTTCCTTCTCTCACACCGATTCTCGCATCAATTTACCGGGATGTGAAACAGCGTCGTCGCGGTGGTCCAGGAATGGCACGGCGGCGACAATGGCGGTGGAGCCGTGAACGTCAAAGAGGAATTGGCGTGTCGCCGGAGAAGAGAAACAATACATACTAATAGTGCATTTTGAAACATAATACCACTTAATAATTATCTTAACAAAATGTATATAAAATTGTGTCAGAAATAATTTATAACCACAAATTGAAAAGGAAATAAATGAATTGAAAATTAAAGTAACACTGCAAAAAGTAGCATGAATTGCTAACCGGTGATTTGATTGAACCCATTACCTGATATAAAATAATTAATAAAATTAAGTCGGCACCAACCCTTCTAATTCTAATCCTCCGTCGTCGCCGCTGTGAAGCCACTACATCATTGACATACTCTGAACCTTGTGACGCAACTTCCAGTCGACCGCTTGACATCCACGTGAGCAATAATTGACCTTCCCGCAAACCGAGCACCGTCTTAATTCACTCTCCCTCGTCTCTGGCCTTGTCGAACTCGTCGGCAGCGATGCAAGCCGTGTTCGACCATCTCTACTTTGAGGTCCTCAAGACCAGATCGGAGACTACGCTCCCTTAACGCACGAGGCGAAACTCGCGGCTCTGGAACTGGCAGAGGCTCGGTCCTAGATCGGAGCTCGGCTTCGATCCAGCAGAGACGAGCTCAAATTTGCAGCAGCTGGCGCTCTGACTCGTCGGCCCGTTCTGTGATCATCGAGAGTTCGCTGAAGTCGCTCTCGTCTGACTTCTCCGACGACACGCCGATTTCGCCTTGACATTCAACGCTCCACCGCCGTCGTCGTCGCCGTGCCACTCCCGGACCACCGCGACGACGTCGTGTCACATCCCCGTAAATTGATGTGGGAATCGGTGTGAGAGAGGGAGATGGAGGAGGAAGGATGAATGAAATGAGAAAGAGATGGAGTGACATATGTTTGAAAATTAGATAAATAAGTGAGGGCATTTTAGTATTTTTAATTCAATTATAATAACTCATTAACCCTTAAAGGTATTTTAGTCATTTCACATGTAAAAACGTTAAAAACTAACAGAATTGGACGAAAAGTGTAAAGTGAAAATTTTGCACACTTTTAAGCGTAGTCAGGTGGAAAAAAAATTATACGTGTAATCAGGTGAAAAACAGCAATATCTAGGTGTAGCCACCTCAAATTATGTAAAGATATTAATTAAGGTTAACACGAGACTATATATATATATATATATGTTGTAATGAAAAGTTAAGTGTAAGTATGAAACAATTAGATTATTAGTTATCTTTATAGATTATTAAGTAGAAATCTCATTTTTAATGTATAAATTTTAGAACATTTTCTAATTAATAGATGAGAAATTTAAAAAGTAGATTATGTGTTGACTCGTTAATGACATATTTTATCTACAAACCATAAATTTTGTTATTTAACATAAAATGAAGATTTATTCATATTCTTAAATTTTATTCATATTCTAATTATTTAATCACATGACTTTAATTATTGACTTATACAATTTCATTACTCATGCCACGAATTTCATTTTTACGAACTTAACTTTCATTTATTTTAATAAATGTTTCGTTTTCGTTCTGTAATGTTAGTGTTTGCAAATTTTACATTTAAGAATGTACTTTTTATATTTTTTTGAGGGAAAAACATGAATGTTATTAAGCAACTAACCGAGCATAATGTCAGACAGCTGAAACAACAGATGGTAGGACATACCCCGCACCGTGATCCCAGCTACCGTTAGTTAAAGCGTAATTGGCTAATTGATGAGCCACATAATTACAAGTGCAACGAGCAAAATAATTAAAAACACATGTCCAAGAAGTTTACAGTACGCAACAACAATCACTAATGATACCTTCAAAGATGTTCGATTCAACTCGTTTAACATCATGTAGAGTCCCCATGATCCTGCTATATAATGCCTTAAATAAGTCTTCATGATAACACTGAATACCAATCGACTCGAACCAGTTAACATCGCGCAGAGTCACGACCTCCACCTTAAAAGGATGGAGAAACCCCGCGATCTCACTGCATAACGCATTAATCAGCTTCATCGATCAACCATATGATCAATATGGGAATCAAAAATCTCTAATAGTCTAAGTCCTCCAAACTCTTTGTGCTTAACAATATCAGTCCATCGACGCAAAAGAAACCTCAATCCCTTCCAGTACCGAGCCAAATTGGACACCCCAAAGGCGTACTGAAGCTTTAGAAAATAAAGACTCCTTGTTCGATATGCTTACATAAATATGTCCATCGACGCTAGAGAACTTCATATCCCTCCCAATATTCAGCCATCAACCATCCAAAGTCGCAACAAAATCAACAGTGCAAACTAATAACTTATTCTAATTTTTGTATTCCATTAAATAAATAGTTGAGATTAAAATAAATTATTAATAGTGATAAATACAATTCAATTTCATCGACATTATATATATTCTTGGCAAAACCAAATTTAACTTTAGGCTTCTATTATATTAATTTAACAACTCAAATTGGTTCTTATTTTGCATTACAAAAGTGATTTTCACTTGAACTAATTTCAATAATATATTATTTTTTGCAAAATTGTTTATATTTTGAATTAATTGGAGTATTTTGAAATTATATGGCAATAAAAATAAAATTTGAGACCAAATTATCATAAAACGAAAATTACTTTAAAAATCATGAAAAATAAAATAAAAAGGCTCACTTAGCTGCAACTACTTTCAAAGTCTCTTAAACACGATTGAAATATTATTATTTTTCTCACTTGAATAATTTCATTTTATACATTATTTTACTCGTTACAAAAAGGTTAAAATCTTTTGTTTGATTCTTTTAATTTTCAAGCTCACGTTGTTTTGTTCATTTCACATACTATTAATTTTTGCATACTTTAAATGTATCTGGGGTCTTCATAAAAATCCTAATTGACTTCCAAACATTTTGAAACCGTAGAGTTTCACATAATTTGAAAGTTGTTCAATAAGTCAAAAGTGTGCTCGAAGTTGCAACTTCAAGCTCACTTTTGACTTACCAAACAACAATGATCAAATTATTCAAATTTAGTATGTTGAAAGGTATAAAGGTTATCTATATTTTTTTTATGAAAACTTTGTTGTAAAGAGAGAAAATAATGATATTTGTCGCTTTTTTTATGTATATAGAAGAATAGGTATTTATACTAGTTCTTAAGAGAAAAAATAATAAATATAAATAAATTAATTGTAATCAATTTGTGTCATATTTTAGGGAGTCAATCGTGAAGATTTCAATCCACCGTCAACTCCCACTTAAGCGTGAGCATATGGATTCACAATGCCCAATTTGCGAATAAGTTGATGATAACGACGTCATGCATGAACTCTTTGGATTTAGTTCTTTGACGTCATATACGCTCTTAAACTTTTTGCTCAATGTTGTCTTACGCATTACGATTTCGGCTTTTTGACGTCTTGCACTCTAAGACTTCTTTTCTATGGTGTCTTGTGCTCTACAATTTTGCCTATATAGAGTATGGAATGTGTTTTTTTTGTTGACGGTTGGAGGGTTACAATTTGAATTTAATATAAGGCTTGATAATTTAATATGAAAACTCCCGCTCATAATTTAATTTGAACTTTTTTTTGGTGAAACTCGTAGTTAAGTGACATTTGTGTAAACTTATATATGGTGCAAAGTGAGATTTTCTCAAATTTATGTTTCAATTGCATGGGTTCAATCTCATACATATATTTCATCTTTTATTTTATATAAATAAAAAAAATTATATTAGCATTATATTTTTTTTAAATGTTTTATATTAAAATTTTATTAGATGATTAATAGTAAATAAAGTTGATTCTTAATCAAAAGTAAAATAAACATAAAGAATTTTATGATTTCAAAAGGAAACTAAGGAAATAGTAAGTAGAAGTATAAACAAGCTGCTCTAGTTCAGGTTTTTAACAATTCAAGCATGTTTGTTATAAATGAGTTTGAGATGAATTTGAATCTAAAGTTCAGTTTATTTGATAAATGAGTTGAATTGAACCTCAACTTGATCACGAATTGTTTCCTTTAGTATCTAAGGGATGACATTTTTTTAGTATAGTTAAAATTTTGTTAAATTTTAAGTAATTAGAGAAAACAAAAGGAATCGAGTTGAATTCAAGTTTAAATATTCTAATTCGAGCTCGAACTTAATTATAAAATCTTGTTCAAAGCAAGATGAACTAAAATCGAACACCTCTGTTTCATGGTGAGACGATAATTAATAAAATTATACTCGAATTTTCTATTTACAATCTTGATTATAGTTAAATAAATTAAAACGTAAATAAATGGTAAAAAATTCTAACATCAAAATTAGTTTTTATTTTTAAAATAACCGTTTCAAAATCAGTACCATGCTTCTTTCAATATTTTTTTTTGCACGAGTTACTAATAATTATAGTACTCCATAATAAGTATTCCATGATTCTTGAAAAAAAGAGTTATGCATGAGTTATTAATAATAATCTCCCATAATTATATTATTATGTAAGAAGTACATGTGTATATGACGTCAAAAGTAGAAGTTTTGTTACTATATATTTTAATAAAACATGATAGTTACTTTTTAATAAACTAATAATATTTATTTTGATCCATAAAAATATTGTTCAATACAAATAACAAAATCATAGAAAGCTATTGATAAATAAGTAGTATTAAAAAATTTTGAGGTCACAATTTATTAAAATAAAAATATTGTAATTATAATCTAGTCGAATAACTGAAAATAGGGATGGAATTGGGGCGGGTTTGGGGAGGGTCTAGTAATCCCAGACCCAACCCAAAAATTAGGTTCATGTCCCGAACCCGTCCCATTCTCGATATTTTTCTTTCAAACCCGTCCCAAAACCCGCCCCGACGGGTATGGATAATTTGCAAGTCCCGGACTCGTCCCGAAATCAAACGTTATTTCAATTTTCTTTTACAATCCGTTCTGCATTATATGATCATATCTCAATTAAATTTACATACAAATAGAAAAATTTATAAATAAAACATGATATAGTAAAACATATTTCAAGCGTGTGATGTTTTTTCACTGGGCAACCAAAACCGAGTATGAGAGCTTAGTAGATCATGTTTGCACGAAAAATCAAAATTAACAGAGAAGTATATATAGAGAAACCAACGAATAAAATTCGTAACTTGATTATAAATTTTTTTTGAGAAACCTAATCAGAATTAATTAGTAATAATGTCTTTTAAATATAAATATAATATCATTATTATTTTAACATACCACGGGGCGGGGTGGGGCGGGTAGTGGTCACCCGACCCCGACTTTGACCCGACTACTGGTTGTTTGCCCCATTACCCGTCCCGTTACCCGAATTTACTGACCCGCCCGCTTCTCATTGGGTTGGGTCTATGGGTTACCCGTTGGGTTTGGGTATTTTTGTCATCCCTAACTTAAAATATGAAATAACATTATTTAGAGAGAATTTCAGATGTCTTCATTTAGGTGTATATAATTTTTACTTAAGTTACCAGTTTGAGCGTGGTCTAGTGATTGACACTGCTCGCTCTCTGATTTGAGACTAAAGTTCGAAGCTCGACATAATATCTGGTGAAGTGGGTTTAAAAGTTAGTTTAGTTAAAGTGATGTAGTATAAAAAAAATATTTCTACAAATTTTAATAACTTTCTTAGAAATATGAAAATACCCCTTATATTTAAAATTTTAAAATATTTATTTCTAGTTTTTTTTAAAACATCATTTAAATTTTAGAAAATAAAGATGAAAAACTGATATTTGAATTTCTAGAAAACTGTAATATTAAAAATAAAAAAGTTATGTTTAAAAATTATTATTAAAATAATTTATTTTTATAAATAATTATTTTAAAAACAAGTTAAAATTAATTTTATAATATTTGAAACATAGGGTGGAAGCAAGTTTTGATTGTTGGAAATTACATTAAGAAAATAAAAACATATTGGGTAAGTTAAAACTTAAAAGACGAGGCCAATGAGAGAGAGCCACGCAACGAAGGCTGATGCATAACGAAAAGACAAAAAACACCCTGGAAGTCGTGATAAATTGCTCGTCTTCTCCGACCCGCTGCAAGTGCAACAGCAACACGCGCACCGACTGTAAGAGAGTGAAAATGTGTGGGATCTTCGCTTACTTGAATTACCACGTTACTCGCGATCGCAGCTACATCCTCCAGGTCCTCTTCAATGGCCTCCGCCGCCTCGAGTACCGCGGCTACGACTCCGCCGGTATCTCCATCGACAGCGACAGCGACTCCGATTCCGCTGCTCCTCCTTCTCTTCTCGTCTTCCGCAAGGAAGGCAACATCGAGTCCCTCGTCAATTCCGTTTACCAAGGTGATTCATTACCTCAATTTGATTCAAAACCATATTCTATTATTTGATGTCAAATTGTTCGTTTGTTATTGAGCTATGTGTTTTAGTCGTGCTGTTGGAGAATGAACTCCGTTTCATACATTTTCTCAGCAACCAAACAGAACTGAGCCACCCAAATTCCATACACCTATTTTGGGATTGCTATCTTTTCTATTTCTATTTGCTTTATACTGACTTCTTTTCCCCAGAATCCGTGTTATACTTCATGCTAACTTGGCAACAATGATGGAAAATTCCTGCATCTAGTTTACATGTGGGACTTACGGGTTGTTAAAGGTTTCTAGCTTGGTAGGCACTGAACAGTAATGGTGCAAACTTTTAACAATCTGGTTCTTAGGCGAAAATCAATATTCTATTCTCCTCGTGTACTGAGAGACCAACAAAAATTAATCCATGCACCTAGTTGTCATGTGGGACTCAAGGGTTTTTAAAGGTTTCTAACATGGCCAGCACCAAGCAATAATGGTGTCAAACCTTTACCCTATCCATTCTTAGGCGAAAATCAATATTCTATTCTCCATGTGTTCTAAGGAGACCGATAAAAAAATCCATGCATCTAGTTTAGATGTGGGCATTGTGGGTTTTGAAAGGTTCATATTTTAATGAGGAAGCCCATGTGGTTGATGAAGTAACAACAGTGAAATTATTATAAAGAGGCCATATTCGTTATCCCTTTCCCTCCACTTATGTGAAAGATGAGAGAGTGACTATAAACAAACAAGGAGCTGTATTCGTTCCTCTTTACTCAAAAGTTGGTCTTTGACTGTGGCGGAAGGTTCAGTTTTTGTTGCTTTAGTGGTAGCTGGAAAGGCCTAGATCTGATTTAAGGAATCTTAAACATGTATTCTTCAGGTTATTGTTTAACTTCGTTTCTTTTACTATTGAGGTGTGTTTCCCATTGGCGCTTTTAAGGGTTGCAGTAACTGTCTTTCAGTTTGTTAACAATTTTTCAGTTCTGTTGCTCTAGGCCTAGTTTGATTGCACGTAGAGTTAATCGTATTTTTTTGTTTTGTTTCAGATGTTGCTTTCACAGCTTTGAACTTGGAGGAATCTTTTTCTATCCATGCTGGGATAGCACATACTCGGTGGGCTACTCACGGAGAACCAGCCCCAAGGAATAGTCATCCTCAGAGTTCT
The DNA here is from genome assembly GCA_963920655.1 of Geranium rotundifolium. Classification (NCBI taxonomy): domain Eukaryota; kingdom Viridiplantae; phylum Streptophyta; class Magnoliopsida; order Geraniales; family Geraniaceae; genus Geranium; species Geranium rotundifolium. The sequence continues at coordinate 40,063,855 of OY987311.1, forward strand.
GGTGTTGGAAATGATTTCTTGGTGGTTCACAATGGAGTTATTACTAATTATGAGGTTCTCTTTAAGATTATGGTTGCAGTATTATTCTTTTTTATATTTAAAATTGTCAATCTCAAAGCTTTATTGATGATTGTTGTTGTTCATAATACAATGAGAGCAACCCTTTATATAGGGAATACACATTATAAATAGGAAAGTATCTACTAAACCAAATTAGGAAATCCTAAATAGGCAACCTTAATAACCCTGACTGACACTCCCCCTCAAATTGATGTGGGTAGACCAACATCAATTTGACTATATAAAAAACTGATACGGTGGCGGCATTTGGCGGTTATGCCGGTGGAGTGACGTTGATTTGGTGTTTGAACTCGGAGAACTTGGAGACTTCGGGATTTCAGATACTCAAAACTCGGAGACGGAGACAGGAGCCTTTGGGAATTTATACCCAACTTGGAGATCATGAGGATTTATACCCATACCTCGGAGACGGAGACTCTGGGGATTTATACCCAACTTAGATCATGGGGATTCATACCCATACCTCGGAGACGGAGACGGAGTGTGCGATGGCTTCAGCATATCCTCTCACATTCTTGAGTAAAAGGGATTTGAGATCGTAACAAAAACAAAAAACAAAAGTTCTAACATCTCGAGAAAACACCCAAATCATGTCAACAAACCAGGAAATTAGCCGAAAAAATCATGGTAACAAACGGGATAAGGAAGCAAATCATAAAGCATTGGGAGGAACCAGGGAGGGAGACAATTGGAAAAAAAAATTCGATGAACAGTACTCATGAATAGTGCGATGAACAGTACGCGTGAACAGTGCTCGGAATAGTATCAGGTGAACAGTATTTCGGATTTTCTTTTTCTTGCCTTGCCCACTCGTTAAAACATAATTAATGAGTGGGTAAAGCCACACACGATAGGATCGAACCTAACGCTCTGATACCATGTCAATCTCAAAGCTTTATTGATGATTGTTGTTGTTCATAATACAATGAAGCAACCCTTTATATAGGGAATACACATTACAAATAGGAAAGTATCTACTAAACCAAATTAGGAAATCCTAAATAGGCAACCTTAATAACCTGACTGACAAAAATTAATTAAATAACCGGGGCCCTGATTACCTATAGGTGTATCTTCTAATTGTTTACAAGAGCTTGAACAACTGCATTAAATATTGTGGTTACTAGTGACATAGATGGGGTTTATACTCTGTTTGTTCAAGGCCTAGTTTGCTATTATGAGTTCCCAGTTTGCAAAATATATGATTTTGGGGAGTTATTTTATCACAAGCTGTGGTTTCAGATATGGGGAATATTTGTATACTTGTGCTGACAAATGCTGTGTGACCTTGGGTGATGAGCATGCTGGGCACAACATGTTTGCCAGAAATGTATTTTGTTTAATCTGTGATGCTTACTGCTTCTCTTATTCCTTTACCTGTGTAACTCATAACATCTCTTTACAATTTGCTATATATTACTGTAGATGGAAACTACATTTATGTGATTATTCTGAAGGCCTTTCCCCTCTTATCACTTCAGGTGTTAAAACAAACATTAGTTCTACATGGGTTTACCTTCGAATCGGACACTGATACTGAAGTAATCCCAAAGCTTGCCAAATATGTTTTTGATAAAGCAAATGAGGAAGGTAAACTGAGTCGACTAATTTGTTATTGTAATTTGCAATTTAGAATTTTAAATTACAGGTATGCAATCTTGCAGTTTATGAAGTGTGGAGAAGTTTGGATACTAAGTGTATAATTATAAAAATGGACTACATACTTCAACACTAGAAGTGATGTGAGATTTTATACCTCAACACTAGAAGTATTAAGGGAAAAATAAGGTTAATGTGTGGCAAATTTATCTATGTATCTATGCACACAAGTGCATCATTGATACTTTTGCATTTTATTTGGAATTACATGTTGAAAGATCTAGCACTAAAAGAAAACTTATGGTAGACTAGCCATGTGACATAGAAAGGTAGGTTGCATTGTCAAAAGAAATTGACAACTGCTATTTGAATGGTTTAAAGTTACTTGCTATAAGATAACAATTATGGAGAAAGGAGTCAAGTTTCGAGTGTTTGCTGTTGGTACTGGGAATCATTTTTTTTCAGAGTAGCTAAATAAGTCATTTTCTAAAATACAATTTCCATTTTCCTCAGGGATATAGTGGTCCTGATTGCAATTTAATGTGACAGCTCACAATGTCATATTTTTTGTGTTGCAGGTGACCGGCCTGTCACGTTTAGTGAGGTTGTGCTTGAAGTCATGAAGCATCTTGAAGGAGCATATGCCCTGATTTTCAAAAGTAAACATTACCCAAATGAGTTGATTGCCTGCAAACGCGGTAGTCCACTGCTCCTTGGTGTCAAGGTGATTAACATACGAAATATTCAATTTCTCACGACTTTTATTTTCTCATGGATATCGGTTTTGGTCTATCTTGCCTAAGTCATTTTCTTATTGTCTTGCTGATTCATACATAAAATATTTTGACCTTGACAATCATCATATCATGAATGTTAGCAATGCAAATATTTGTTACTGGTTTTGATTCATACGAAATTGTTTCAATCACAAACAAGAATATAAGACACCCAAAAGCCAGAAGTAATGCAGGAGAAAAATGATAGATATGTCTAAATATGTCATCTACTGACGTTGCTTCCAGTTTGCATTTGTAGTTCTATGACTGTAGATAGATGAACTTAACCCTGCCTGAGAACTGTTTCAAGTTAAATTGGTGCTCTAAAAAAACAGCATGCAGCAGAACTTGTGTTTATCTACAAATGAAATTTGATGGCCGCGACAGATAGGCAAAGATTGGGCCAGAAGGGTTAGCAGTAGAAGTGTGTCCACATGTTCAACAAAGCTTTAACAGCTAAAGTATCACACTCAGCTGCAATTCTATCGAGCTTTTTTTTCACAATGAGATCTAAACATACTATTAATATTCATCTAATGGGCTACATATAATGGCTTGGACTCCCAAACTAAAAGGTCTACCTTATTTATCAATTTGACTTTTAGCTTTATATGTAGTTATATATTTTTATTTTACTCTGTTCGACGTGAGAATTTTATTCCTCAACTCTCTCTCATGTGCAAGCCTCACTTGTTTTCTTCTCTTTCTGTAGTGGATGCATGAACAAGCACAAGCGAGAGGCTTTACTTTAACACACTGCACAAAACCTCTCAATTTCCATTAAGGAATAATCTTAATTGACCTGACCTTTCGATATATCAATTTTCACTCATTCCATAGGAGAGACCATTTAACCTGGATAATAGACCTCTCAATATGATCATTTGTAGTCCGCATATGCTTTTGACATTCTAACAACTTATAAAGTGCTAGTAAGACTATTTAGCAGTATGGTATCTATGTATATCGTATATCCTCTATAGTATTTTCTATTACTTGCTAACCTTCTTTGCTCCTTTATATCTCAATTCTTTTTGTAATTCTCTTTCTATTGTTTCAAAGCAAATGGTTGCATGCTTCTACGTATACAAGGATTAAAATCTCTTCAAGGTTGGAGCTAACTAGAAATTGGATTCTATTTATCCCATGGGGAATATAAGGGTTTATGGTTTATGTTTCAAGAAGCATCCCTAAGTAATAAGCTTTAGTGGTCCTTTTACATCTTTGAAGGATTGCATCGCTTGAGAGTAATCATCATATTTTTCATAATATGCAATAAATGCATCACCCCTTCACGGCAGTGAGTTCAGATTTGTCTCTATGGAAATGTGATCAGCCACTGATGGAGAGGGTTTCTATTAATATGCATCTTTCATTTCAGGAGTCAACTGAGGATTTAAGCAATGGATTGCCATTTAGCAATGCTAAGTTCCTTTCAGATGATGGCCATCCAAGAGAACTTTTTCTGTCCAGTGATGCCAATGCGGTAATCGAGCACACAAAAAAGGTTTTGGTGATTGAGGATGGTGAAGTAGTTCATCTCAAGGTATCCAGTTTTACTTAGTCTACAGTTTACAAGCATTTTTTTCCTTCTTACATACTTATGGCCTCTCTACATTAAATGTCTGTGCGCAATTACTATTGGCTTTGAGATACTATATTCTGTTGGTAGTACTATTTTACTAAGTAATTGATATGGTTTAGCCTTCAAAATTTTAGTTAATGATCCTACATTCCTACGTCCAATTCACAGATCATGTTATAAATGAATGGGCTAAATATATCGAGTTAGGCTCCACAACTAAAAGGTCAACCTTTTTAGTTGGATGTGGCCCTGCCTTTATATTTAGCACTTCCTTTTCATATACTTTTGATGTGGGTTTACACTTGAAAAGTGGGAACTCATTATTTGTTACTTCTCTTGTTCAACACGTAGCCATACATTGACCTTATTCATTACCTCAACCAAACTAATATACTTTCCAATTTTTACAGATATTAACTATAAGTCATTTAGTGGTGGAATTGCTTTAACAAATTAGTTTAGCTTATCTTTGGGAAGTTAATGATACCTCAAGCATAACGAACTTACTAAAAGGGAAAATGGACACTCATTTTGATATAGATTTTCTTAGAGAAAGTGGACACTTTGGAGCGGAGGGAATATCAAAGATCACTTCCCTAGTTTCTGTTTCCTAAATATTTTCTATCTCCACTCAGTGGGCTGCATGATTTGCTTGCAGACTTTATCCCCCACATAAAACGTTATTGTACATCTCTTTAATCTTATCTTCAGTTTTCGTATGAGTTACGTTATCTGTTACACTATGGATGTTTCTCCTTTGATTAATAGCTTTCAAAATATGAAATATCGTGTAAAGTTTGAACATATAGAAAAAAAACTCACTTCTTTAGCTGGTCACTACAGGACGGAGGGGTCAAAATTCTGAAATTCGATAATAGTAATCGTGGTGGTATACGTTCTAGGCCTGCATCAGTTCAGCGTGCATTATCCATTCTTCAAATGGAGGTTGAGCAAATAAATAAAGGACATTATGAGCACTATATGCAAAAAGAAATTCACGAGCAGCCACAATCATTGACCACCACTATGAGGGGGAGGCTTGTACGTGGAAATTCAAGCAAAGCCAAGACTGTTCTTTTGGGTGGATTGAAGGATCACCTTAGAACTATTAGGCGAAGCAGACGAATTGTTTTCATTGGATGTGGTACTAGCTATAATGCTGCTCTAGCTTCAAGACCCCTCTTGGAAGAACTTTCTGGTAAAGACTTATTTTCAGTTAGATTTTTAATTTTGTAGCATATTTTGTTTCTATATGCTTATTTTTCATGAAAAACATAGGTGTTCCTGTTACAATGGAAATTGCTAGTGATCTGTCGGACCGTCAGGGATTAATATACCGAGAAGATACGGTAGTTTTTGTCAGTCAATCTGGTGAAACCGCAGATACTTTACATGCACTGGAATATGCTTTAGAAAATGGTGCATTGTGTATTGGCATAACAAATACTGTCGGCAGTGCCATTGCTAGGTTGACACACTGTGGTGTTCATATAAATGCTGGCGCTGAGATAGGCGTAGCAAGTACAAAGGTAGAAATCGTTCATGACAGTTATTATCTTCAATAAACATGTTTTATTGCTTAACTAATTTGTTTCAATCGTCAACAGGCATACACAAGTCAAATAGTAGTCATGGCGATGTTAGCTCTGGCAATTGGAAGTGATACAATCTCCACTCAGTCGAGAAGAGAGGCTATAATAGATGGCTTATTTGACTTGCCTAGTAAGTTTAGGCTTCCATCATCTATTGCCTTACCTACATGTCTTGTGCATGTTAAATAACTTTTCCTTATCGTGATCTTGTTTGTTTCTGTAGACAAAGTTCGAGAGGTGCTGAAGCTTGACGAAGAGATGAAGGAGCTTGCTAGACAATTGATTGCCGAGCAGTCGCTTCTTGTATTTGGAAGAGGATACAACTATGCAACAGCTCTGGAGGGTGCTTTGAAAGTGAAGGAAGTCGCACTTATGCACAGCGAAGGAATACTCGCCGGTGAAATGAAACACGGTCCTCTGGCTTTAGTTGATGAAACTCTCCCTATTCTCGTCATTGCTACACGTGATTCGTGCTTCAGGTTGGGTTTCTTCTAGCCTAGTTAGCAGTCAACTGAGATATTTTATTAGATTGTCGTGTCACTGAAAATTCGGAGTTGATGACAGCAAGCAGCAGTCGGTGATTCAGCAACTACACGCCCGCAAAGGTCGGCTGATAGTGATATGCTCCAAGGGGGATGCTTCGGCCGTGTGCCCCGGGGGATCATGCCGAGCAATTGAAGTTCCTCAAGTTGAAGATTGTCTTCAACCTGTACTGAATATTGTTCCATTACAGGTGACTTGATCATAAACTGTTGTTTCAGTTCAAGATATATGTATATAGTATAATCGATTACAAATGTTTTAGTCGGGTTATTGAATTGGTTGGTGCAGTTATTGGCATATCATCTGACAGTACTAAGGGGCTACAATGTGGACCAGCCTCGGAATCTTGCCAAGAGCGTGACTACTCAGTAAAGAATCAAACTTCAGCAGAGCTTAGCATAGCTTGCCATTGAATGATTGGATCTGTTTTATTTATTTTTGTTTACCGATGCCAAGTTTGCAAAACTTGTGCTTTGTAAATTATTGTTATGCAAAAACCTCACCGGTGTCAGTCCTTGTATCTTTTTACCTGTTTCGGAAACTATATTTGGCGTTTTAATTTAAAGATTCATTTTCTGAATGTCAACTAAGAATGTAGAAACAGGGTATTTATCACCAATCAATTAGTATATAACTTGTTCCAGTTGCTATTGAGATTTCGATTCGAGTTGGGCACCAATGTTGTGTACTGTATATAGGTTTGCGCAGACCTCTGGAAGGGTCATGTTATGTTGTTCTACTCAACGGCGATCCAATTATGGGCCATATGATATCGGTCAACTTTTCGAGGAACTTGATCTATAAACCCACTTGCTATTGCTAATACGGATTCAAAAAACTCAATGCCGACTTTTATGGGTTAGAGAAACATAAACTGCTCCAACCCGCTACCTAACCTATCATCAAATTTCCGACATCTAAAATTTGTGCAAACTTCTTCAATAGTCTTTTTCTCTGGTACTTAAATTAAGAAATGACATTTATATAAGATTTTATATTTAGTTAATCTTGTTTAATGCCGAGATATCAAACTTTATCAACCATTGCATTTTCAATGACTTAAATTTTTTTAAAATAATAATAACTAAACTAATCGGGACTTTGCCGATATGAAATTTACGCTCGATCATGTAAATTTAGGTTGTACATATCAGGTCGGACTTTACAACTAAAAGCTCAAGCTTATTTGTTGGGATTGACCACTTCTTTTGTACACAAACCTTTTTTGATTTCATATTCTTTTAATGTGAGACTTTACTTCTCCCTCTCATGCTTGTACAAGTGGGGTTTATTTTATTTCATGACTCGTACGCATGAACCTCTACTTCAACCGATTATGATAATAATAGAGAGTTGTGTATAAAATATATAATAGAGTTGAATAAAAGTTTAATTATGTTTAGGGAAAATGACACTTTAGTATACCTAAGTATCCACTATTTTCACTTTAGTATGCCTAACTATCATTTTAGTTTATGCGTTGCCCCAACTGTTAGTTTTTTCTGGTTAAGAACACAAAATTGTCCTTTATCCCTAACCTCTAATTAATGTTTTATTATTAATTATTATTAAAATTGATAAAAGTTTTTAATTCAAAAACGTATATTACAATATACAATATGTATACATATTTTTAATTAATAATGTTATTATATATTAAATAATTATTATAAATATATTAGATATATTTAATCTGTAATATTATTATTTATCATATTATACATGCCGATATTTCTATGTTTGAGATTCAAATTCATAACTTTTTGTTGTAGAATTAATTTTCAAAATATTAATTAATCAACAATAATAATAACATAATTATTACTTAATATGTAATATTATTATTAACTTATATATGTATATATTATAATTTATTTTTCATATACATTTTAATAAAAACCTTTATTTAATTTTATTAGTGACTAATAATAAAACAATATATAGGGGTTAGGGTTAGAAGGAAAGTTTGTCTTTTATAAAAAAGTTTTAACAGAATTGGATGGAGTTTAATAAAGTAAAAGAATTAAATAGTTAAATATCACACAAACTAAAATTAAAATGATAGTTAGATGTATTAAAGTGAAAATGGTGAATATTTAAGTGTACTAAATAGTCATTTTTCCTAAGTTTAAAATAAATATAGATGAGCAAACTACACTCTATTGATGCCATATGACTAAGTAAAATTACAATTACGATACTCGGCTATGCATATATTTATTAAATTTATTATATAATATAATTAAAAGTATTTATTATATATTCGACAATATTTGATTTATGTTTTTAAGTTTAATATTGTTAAATGGTCAATATCTATTTATCTTTTTGGCTTAAAAGTTTTAGGGCCATAAAAGTAAAAGTTTTAAAACTCATTAATACAGAATAGGTCAACCCATCCAACTAGGCTGAGGAACATTTCTCCAAATCTATAAGCCACTCACTTAAATTTTATATAATATTTTGAGCCAAGAGCCCTAACAAAGTCATGGTCCCCCCAAACTATGATTACATCTCAGCTAGCTACAGCTAGTTTGATGTCATTCTCACATAAGTACAGTTAGTTTATTTTTTCACTTGAAAACTCAGCTAGTTTTGATAAATATCACCTAGCTACATTTTTCGTCAGTTTTAATTTAACACCGTCAGTTTTCATTGCAAAATGACCAAAATGCCCATGAGAGTTATTCAAAGGGATAATATCAGCTAGCTACAGTTGGTTTGACGTCATTCTCACACAACTACAACTAGTTTATTTTTGGGTTAATTACAGTTTGCCCATACTAGTCTGGCGCGTTTGCAGTTTGCCCATGCTATGATAAAAAGTTCAAAATAAGATACGCTAATTACATTTTTTTGCAAAATTAACGATTCCGTCCAAATTTGGACGGAAACCTAAATTTTTTTCCAAATAGACGAAAATACCCCTTCAGCTGGTTCTACTTGGACCAGAAATAAACCAAAATTCATTTTTGGTTTATTTAATTGGACCGGTTCTATATTAAATTATATAATAATAAAATGATTAATTAAAATAATATTAATAATATATTGAAACTTTCGAATATCATAACTCTTTCGAAATCAATTCTGGTTTAATTCTGGTCCAAGTAGAACCAGCTGAAGGGGTATTTTTGTCTTTTTGGAAATAAAATTTAGGTTTCCGTCCAAATTTGGACGAACCGTTAATTTTGCAAAAAAAATGTAATTAGCATATCTTATTTTGAACTTTTTATCATAACATGGGCAAACTGCAAATCGCGCCAGACTAGTATGGGCAAACTGTAATTAACCCAAAAATAAACTAGTTGTAGTTATGTGAGAATGACGTCAAACTAGTTGTAGCTAGCTGAGATTATCCCTTTGAATGACTCTCAGGGGCATTTTGGTCATTTTGCAACGAAAATGACGGTGTTTAGTTAAAACTGACGGAAAATGTAGTTAGGTGATATTTACCAAAACTAGATGGGTTTCCAAGTGAAAAAATAAACTAGCTGTATTTATGTGAGAATGGCGTCAAACTAGCTGTAATTAGCTGAGATTATCCCTTTCTTTTATTGAGAAAACTTTATTAACTACGACTGCCTTCGAAATGAACCGCCTCAGTAAACACTAGTTGGATAAACCCCTTGTTGTGGTTCCAGTCCGCGTGGCATAGAGCAAATTTATCAAATTTGTGGTTGCATAACTACAAGATATATACACGAAATTAATCAAAACCAGAAAAGAAATACTAATGATGTTATTGCAGTTCCCTAATATACCCCCAACTAGTTATGCAGCCTTCTACCACTCGAGATACCTTCCACTAGTCTCCAATAAAATTCTGTTAAGTAGCAGGGGCAAGATGTCGAACATAATGTTGTAATGATTGGTTCGACAACTTGCCTAATTACAGTTTATGGACGGTAAATAATAAAGCAGCAACAGAAGAAATGCAATATGTTTACCCAGTTCGGTGACTCCGCATATACGTCTGGGGGCACTCTGCTAGTGGAAAAGTTTTCACTATTCGGTAGTCAATAGTACAACTTCAAGCATCAACTAGCTATCACACAAGCTATTTTCCTAAGCTACTAGAGATCTCACCGTGAACAACCTCGACCAGGGACTCCCCCTATCTTTGAGAACGTCTCAATTCCACCATTCGAGCAAGCATATGCTCGGCGTAGTTGTCTTCGACAATTTCTTCGTGAGACTTCAATCACGAACAAATACCCACAAATCACACACTCAAACCCTCACGTTTTAATGTATATGATCGACACCGTTCTTCTAAAGATCCAGTCTCTCAATCCGTCAGCCTTGCACGATTAAAAGCTCTAAAATTAAGTATAGAGAACGTGTGAATTGCTATGAGAGTAACACCTGCTTTTATAACAATTCTACATGCCTATTTGGTCTTCACTCTGAATAGGCAATACAATTCCAAATAGGAATCCTTTGTCAACTTGCGTTATTGGCAAGTTGACAGGTTGGCGTTGTTGTCTTAATTGACATTGCTGAAGTGTATTCTTCCAGTTGGATGTTGCCTAAATTTGTCATAGCATAATCCATTGCGCGCCAAGTTTTTGCGAATTAAATAGGAAAGCTTCGAAATTTGCAACATGTTACGCCAAATATGTTGCAACATGTTGGTTGACATCTTTACCTTACGATAAAAAATATGCCAACACTAATCGGGATTTTGCTGATATGAAATTCACACTCGATCATGTAAAATTAGGTTGTACATATCAGGCCGGACTCCACAACTAAAAGCTCAAGCTTATTTGTTGGGATTGACCATTTCTTTTGTATACAACATTTTGATTTCATACTCTTTTCAATGTGAGACTTTATTTCTCCCTCTCATACTTGTACAAGTGGGGTTTATTTTCACGTAAGTAAACTCCATCCAATTCAGTTAGGTTTTTTTGTTAAAAAATAGAATTTTCCTTTATTGTCCATTATCCCTAACCTCTAATTAATGTTTTATTATTAATTATTATTAAAATTGATAAAAGTTTTTAATTCAAAAACTTATATTATGATATAAAATATGCATATGTATTTTAATTAATAATTTTATTATATATTAAACAATTATTATACATATGTTAGATATATTTAATCAGTAATATTATTATTTATCATATTATACATGCCGATATTTCTACTGTTTGAGATTCAAATTCATAACTTTTGTTGTAAAATTAATTTTTTAAATATTAATTAATTAAAAATAATAATAACATGATTATTTTTTGATATATAATATTAGTATTGACTAATATATGTATATATTATAATATATATTTCATATACATGTTTAATAAAAAAACCTTTATTTAATTTTATTAACAACTGATAATAAAACAATAAATTGGGGTTAGGGTTAGAGGGAAATTTTGTCTCATTACACAAGCTAAAATGAAAATGATGAATACTTAAGTGTACTAAATAGTCATTTTCTCTGAGTTTCAAATACATATAGATGAGCAAACTACACCTTATTCATGCCATACGACTAAGTAAAATTACAAGTATGATAATTGGCTATGCATATATTTATTAACTTTATTATATAATGTAATTAAAATTATTTATTATATATTCAAAAATATTTAATTTATGTTTTTAGGCTTAAAATTTTTAAATTGTTAAGATCAGTTAATTTTAGTTTAGTGTTAAGTTAGACAAAATGGTTATGTTTCATTTAGTTTTGAGTGTAAAAAGACCAAAATGCCCTTGGTTGTTTATCAAACTTTCAAATGATTGTCATTATTCACAAATTTATTTAATTCATCAAATTATAATACTTATTAATAATAAATAATTCATATTAACAATATATATCAACAAAATATTTTTATTAATTAATAATAGTTATTGTTATTAATAATTATTTCATAAAAATTAAAAGAAAATCAATTTAATTATTCATTATATATGATAAAAATAAAAAGTAAAAGTAAAAGATAATTAATAATTAAAATAATAGAAATTATTAATAATAATACTAATTATCAATAATATTATTAATTATTAATGATATATTGAACTTTTTAATGACATAACTCTCTCATACGAACTTCGTTTCGAAATTATAGTATATCAAATCGAAGAGAATCGAAAGATCAATAATTTTGAATAAATAATTTTTTTATTAATAATGAATATTATTCCTTCAAATGTGTTGATCTTTCGGTTCTCTTTGATTTGATATACTATAAGTCCAAAACGGAGTTCGTATGAGAGAGTTATGTCATTCAAAAGTTCCATATATTATTAATAATATTATTGATAATTAGTATTATTTTTAATTATTAATAACTACCTTAATTTTACTTTTTAATTTTTATCATTAATAATTAATAATTAAATTGATTTACTTTTAAATTTTATGAACTCATTATTATTAAATAGTAATAAAAAATATTTTTTTGAAATAAAATTTATTTACTATTGATAAGTATTATAATTTGATGAATTATGAATAATTGGGTGAATAATGGCAAGCATTTGAAAATTTGATAGACAATCAAGAGCATTTTGGTTTTTCACACTCAAAACTAACTGAAACTTAACCATTTTGTCTAACTTGACACTAAACCAAAACTAACTGACCTTAAAATAACGTTTTTAAGTTAGATGTATCCGGCTGCAAAACGTGTAAAACTAACTGCACTTTTGTGACATTTACCCTTACATAGTTTTTTTTTATTGAGAAAACTTTATTAACAACGATTGCCTTCAAGCTGAATCGCCTCAGCAAACATTGGTAGGACAAACCGCTTGTCGTGGTTCCATTTCGCGTGGCATAAAGCAAATTTATCAAATTCATGGGTTGCCGAATCACAAGGTTTAAGCACGAAATTAATCAAAACCAAAAAACAAAAACTACTAATGATATTAATGTAGTCCCTTAAAATACCCCCTACTGGTTATGCAGCCTTCTACCAACCGAGATATCTTCCACTATGCGCTGACAATCAGTCTCCAACATACTAAAGGACTTCCCTAAAACCCACGACCTCCATCTTAACACGCTGAAAAAACCCTGTGTCTATAAAACGCTGATACGACTCTGGCCCTATCATTCCTAAAAACCGTCTCTACACTCCACATCTCCTATGAATATTCAACCCACATTCGACATTGAAATTTATAACTCCCCGCGTGGGAGGTATCCATGAGGGAGAAGGCGGCATGAGCAGCACACTTCTCTCGTCCTAGATCAAATTCTCCGCCAACCACAATCTTCTACACGAATTTACCATGGCTGCCACCTAGGAGGGAAGAAACAACTCCTCTTTTCAGACTCTTTTATTTCTTGTCCCCTAAATTGTTCAAATGAACATTGCGATTGACACCACGAGACCCAATTCAACACATTAGGGTCTTACCCTAATTGTTCTTTGATGCCTCCCAAAACACGGTCTCTCCAGATGCTAGATACATTCGAGCAATTAAAAAATAGGTGTGACGTTATCTTTTTCATCTAGGAACACATTGGGTATAAGTTGTCTGAAGTCACTCATATCCCCCAAATACGTAACTTAGTCGATAACAAATTAGCCAACACTCTTCACAAACAAACTCGTACTTTTGGCGGGATTTTTAATTTCAAAATATTTCTCCACAATCTATGACCCTAAGAGTAATCACATCTACCTGATTGAAAAACTAGCAACATATACGCATTTCGGACAGAGTAACACCCTAAAGCATTCTCCCCCCAGACCCAGAAATCCTTATTCATAAAGTCGACGACATCACCGAGAAAATTATGTTACATATTTACGGATCAAACATCGACATGACTTTTGGCATGTCCCAAGCTTGACAGTCCAGCCTTAATAAGTCGGCTACCCAGAACCCCTCCAAGTTCTGAACACCATTCGAATCAATATATGGCTAGTCTCCTGATAATTAAGGATTTCCTAAAACTGAAAAATTACTCGGTCCTATGCATCGCATGTCTCCAACCTGAATACGGCCCCTCGCTTCCCAGATACTCTTTCAAGTATATCGAGAAGCGGACCCAAGTTGGGCATTCAAGAAAGACCAATGTGAAAGTACATTGCCTTGAGGATTCTAGCCGAGAGGACAAGAGGTACTGTTAGAATTCTTCACGCTTGTTTTCCCATAAGAATCAAATTGAAGTCTTTTAAATTGAGGAATCCTATCGCTCCCGTCATATTGTGCTTACATGAGTTCTCCCATTTTCTATATATAATTTCGGCTCTTCTCACAATTCCTTGCCACTAGAACTTGGTCAATACATTGCCAATATCCTCAAGTAGACCATGAGGAAGCAAAAACACTTGCATAGCATAACTATTCAAAATATAGTTATATATTATTCGATAATACATGTGAAATGAGTTGTAAAACTACATCTAAGATTAGCTCACTGTATAAACATTAGAAAAGAAATGAAGTCGAGACTAAAATATGTATTTTTATTCCTAACTAATATAGGCTCTTGTCCCAATCTATCCTAGCCCAATCTGTCAGGAAGAGCTCATCTAGGCCACTACGCCAGGCACGATTCTTAAGTATGTTAGGGAAAAAAAATGAGAAGTGAATACTTAAACTATGTCATGCATGACTTTCCATTCTTTTTGCATTTCTTTATTATATAAACAAATTTACACAAGGGATAATAACATTTTCTTACACCTAACTATAACAGAATGACAGTTTTATACCCTAACTAATGAACTCTCTTTTTAGTACCCTGACAATATTTTTGTGACAACCTACGCTAAAATGACTAAAATACCCATGTTTTAAGAAACTAAAATACCTCTGAAATGACTATTATACCCTTGAATTTAGATTTGAGGGTATAATTGTAATTGCATCTTAAATATAAACCAAATTGAACCGGTTCAATAATTGTTTCTTGAACTAGGGGTAGTTTAGGTATTTTAGAGGTGGGTTGTCACAAAATTTTTTGTTAGAGTACTTAAAAAGAGAATTTATTAGTTAAGGTATGAAATTGTCATTAGGTGTAACAAAGTTTCGTTATCCCTTTACACAATACAACTCCATTCTCATTACTTTCTCTGTTTGATTGACACATTAGGAAACAAAAATGTTCTACAAATTAGGATTAGGTATATAAAGAAAAAAGTTTACATTAATGTCAGCTAATTGTGTTTTTTTACAGTTTGCTTTAACAATGTTAAATTTTTGGATGAAAATTTTTTACTTTTAAATAAGACCAAAATACCCCTATGATATTCTTCCCTAACTAAGACCAACCTCCATTCGAATTCAGTCAAAATTCATTATTAATAATTAGAATAATATTAATTATTAATAGTATATTAAAACTTTCGAATGATATAATTTTCTCATACGAGCTCCATTTCAGACTTATAGTATATCAAATCGAAAGATTAACAACTTTGAAAAATAATTTTTTATTACTAATAATAATAATTTTATTTATTAATAATTAATAATAATATATATAATTATTAATAATATATCAAAACTTTCGAATGACATAAATATCTTATACGAGCTCCATTTCGGCCTCATAATATATTAAATCGAAGAGAAATAGAAGATCAACAACTTTGAAGAAAGAAGATTTTGTCCAAAATTCTATCCAACGACAACAAATTTCTTATACTCTTAAGAAAATTCGTCCAAAATTTAACGGTGCTAAGCAAAAAAAATGTTATTAATAATTAATATTAATATCTTTTGTAATAATTATTTACCAAGTAAAATTAAATCAATTATTAATAATATATAGACAAAAAAAATTCTTTCTTCAAAGTTATCGTCTTCCGATTTTTTTCGATTTGATATATTATGTGCCCAAAACAAAACTCGTATGAGAGAGTTATGTTATTCGAAAGTTTTAGTATATTATTAATGATTAATGTTATTATTGATGATTAGTATTATTTTAATTATTAATAATTATTTTACTTTCAATTTTTGTTATTATTAATTAATAATTAAATTGATTTACTTTTAGTTTTTATTAAATAACTATTTTAAAATAATAATAAATTAATTTTTTGTTAATAAATATTATTAGAAATTATTTATTATTAATAAGTATTATAATTTGATGAATTATGAATAATGACATCAATTTAAAATTTTGATGAATAGTTTAGGGTAATTTCGATTTTTTATATAAAATAATTTTTCTTACATCCAAAATCTAACACCGTTAGTGCAAAGTGAAAAAACACAATTAATTGACTTTAATGTAAACTTTTTTCTTTAACGGTAGTAAATTATAAAACGGGTCATTTTAGTACTGACAAAGTGTAATTAACCCATATTTATATCACTTAGTATATACTATTTACACAAAATTATACGAGATGATGATTGCATCATCAAAAATAGTTCCAGTCAAAGTTAATAAGAAATTGTACACGTGTTCTTCGTTGCGCATCACATAAATACGTTCATTGACCCCACACGTGCATTTTTCACAAGTGTACATAGGTAGTGGACCATATCTCTAAAGTTCTTCCAACATATTCCTTAATTTGTCGAAGAAAGAGGTTACATAACGACCCCCTCGTTGGAACAACGTAATTGACCGACGATGGGAATAGACCCGTAATTTTACCCCTAAAGTGAACCATTGTTCTAAGTCTATTTAGATATGCCATACCAATGATGCATGGACATCACTCGTTTTTTTATCAATAACAAAATTAAATTGACATAAAAACAAGTACAATACAAGTCTGAGAGGGCAGAAAGAAATACAACGAGAAAATCTGTCAATATTGAGAAATTCTAAAAAGCCGGTTTAAAGTGGTCGAACCAACAATTGAGTCTAGTCTGAATTCGATTTCGCTTAATCGCCCTGATTTGACTAGGGAAAATGGGTCCAATCCGGTCAAATTCAATTTGAACCGATAGAAATGGTCCATGTCAGATTGGACCGGACCATGGAAACCCTACCATCGCAAAACGATGAGGGCACCGCCGCCACTTCTCTCTTCGGTGATGTTCCAGCGATGCCCTCGCGTCACATGTCTCTGGCGAAGCTTTCTCGACCCAGAACCCAAACGGTCGTTGAGGACCTCTAGCGACGTAACATTGCTGGCTAACACCGATAGAAACTCCGACGAAATCACCAGAAGAAGTCCCGTCCCTTCCTTCCTCGCGACTCCGGACAGTCTAAAACTCCGACAACACCAACATCGCTGAAGCCTGCCACAACCTGAGCTATGTGGCTTCTGGCTTGCCGGTGATGCAGTTGCATTAATACTATATTTAATGCGCTATTATGATCCTGCTAAATATTTATTTGCTCTCTTGCATTGTATTTTTCCGACTTTAATGCCACATATGTCTTCACGATGTTTCAAGTGTGGATGTATAGGTTTATGTCAAAAATGGAGTTTCCTTGAAGCCGAGCAGAAAAAAGACCATGCCACCGCCCCATGTCACGGCCGTGACATCCCAAAAAGCCCCAACGTGCCATCTGGACACATGTACCCAAAAGCTAGAAGCAAGAAGTGAGAAATCAGTATAGCAAATCTTGAAACAAAGCTGAAACTTTTGAGTGCCACAGATTTTACGTTTGAACTCCGTTCTGGGCCCATGATTTATCATAACGAATGGAATTAGAGTGATCTACAACTTTGAATAAAGAAGTTTTGGCAAATTCCAAATGTTTGGGGTCATGTCACGGCCTAAAATTTCACGGCCATGACATTAGGGCTTGACATGACCCAAAACTTTCTTGGCGCGTACGAAAAGAAAATATGAAAAGCCGTGTCACGCCCTACATGTCACGGCGTAACATGGGCCTGTGACATTGGCCAGCCAGCTTATAAATAGTTGCATAAACGCAAATTTTAGGGGGTTTCGATTGTGGAAAGTTTCCACACAGAGAGTTGCGACCTGCAACGTCCAAGGAGGGTTCGAGGTTTCGAGAAAAGGTCGAACACTTTTTGAAGGTGTATCGTGAGTATAGGGATCGAAGACATCAAAAATCGAGTCATGAATCAAGAGATTTGGCCCGAATTGACGGAATCCGACCCTACCGAATTAGGGTTTCATTGTTCTTTCTTCTTCTCTTCTCTTTTTGAACTTGAATATGAATACTATTTGATTTTCACACCATGATTGTTGGCTAAACCCAATAATCATGAGTTCTAGGGTTTGATGCATGAATTTTGATATTTATCTATAAATTTGGATTTTTATGCATTTGTGCTTATGATTATGAGTTTATTATGATTATGGCTTACTGAGAGGTTGTTAGAGTTATTGTGTTTTTATGATGCCGAATACGAGAGGATCGTTGGATAAGTGGCAAGTAGAATTATAAGGGGTTTGAGAGGACACTTATCCCGTAATTATTGTTTGATTGCAGAGTTGGATAACTACTAGTTCGAGAGAATAGCTAGGTAGTCAACTCTAGATTGGTTTGTGTCGAAAAGCGGAATCAATATATTTGTGAACATAGGATAACACAATATTGCATGACTTTCCTTGCTTCAGTGATAAATTGATAATGACATGTATTACCTAGCACCCATTGTGTCTCTCTTTATATGGTTACTCTTTTGATCAACTAGTCCTTACTTTATTCACATACTCACTTAATCACTTCAATCATCATATTTATATTTCTTGCATAGATAATAGGAAATGAGTATTTGAATTGACTCATTATTGAAACTTGTGGATTCGACTCTGTACTTA
Source organism: Geranium rotundifolium (assembly GCA_963920655.1). Lineage (NCBI taxonomy): Eukaryota > Viridiplantae > Streptophyta > Magnoliopsida > Geraniales > Geraniaceae > Geranium > Geranium rotundifolium. The sequence goes on from OY987311.1 coordinate 40,082,724, forward strand.
CCATGTTTATTATTATTTGTAACGACTGCGTGCACTTGCGCGTATTTGTAAGGTCGTGGACCATTGTATACGGGCCCAAAAAGTTTTTGGCACGCCAATCAGTGCCAATTCCTCATCGCGAGCCCCTTGTCCCTAGCCTCAGCCTCCACGCTCCATCTTGAACCTTCCCGTCGTCCCTCCTCGTCTTTCACAGCCACCTGAGAGGTTGAGGAACCCACCTACGCGCTTGAGAACGCTGGAAGAGATCCCCGCCACCCGCATAAGCCCTCTAACCCTCCATGAGCTCTACCACAGCCTGCCACCAAACCAGATATGGAAAAAAAATCCAGATATAGGTTCTGCCACTCTGAAAACTGAGAATCGAGCTCCACTCCCCTTCCTCGCGCGTCCTTGCTCTGCAGCACTGCTGCTCCGATAAGGTAAAGATAGTTGCCGACGCGCCAACGGTAGATGAGAATAATTATAATTTGATGCAGCAAAACTTTAAGTTAATACTTTCAAATATATGAAAATTAGAATATAATTCTTTTGGTGTATTACTACTAATCTGTCTTTTCCCCTGTTTCATTACTTGACCTACTTTTCAAAGACTAATCATTGTTTATCCAAAACCCATGGAAAAGGCCCAAAACCCATCTTAAGCCCAAACTATAAGTTTGTAATGATTGTCTTAAACCCTAACACGCGCAGTACAACACTCGACTCGACATCAGAAAACCCTAATTCATTCCATGAAGCTCTTTCAAGATGACGGCGGCGACGACACCGCCGACCTGTCGAAGATCGAGATCAACCAGGAGTTCGCTCGCCGCTACGAGCACAACAAGAAGCGTGAAGATCTCCACCGCCTCGAAGAGCTCAAGAAGAAAGGCGTCGTCGGCTCCTCCGACTCCGAAGAATCCGACGACGACTCCGATGACGAGATCCTCGATTCCAAGAAGGACCTCAAGTTCTTCGACGCGCTGCTCAAGGTGAAGAAGCAAGACCCTCTCCTCAAGCAGAAGGACGTCCCTCTCTTCGATTCCGACGATGAAGATGAAGGCGAAGAAGAGGACGGTTCGGAGGGTAAAGGGAATGAGAAGAAGAAGAAGAAGAAGCCTATGTATCTCAAGGATGTGACGGCCAAGCATTTGATCGAGGAGGGAGCTGAGTTCGAGGACGAGGAGGAGGCCAAGAAGAGCTACTATGAAGAACAGGAGGAGATGAGGAGGGAGTTTCTGGCTGCTGCGGCCGATGAGGACGATGATGGTGATTTTCTGAAGGTGAAGGAAGCTGATGGCGGTGATGTTAAGGCCGATGATGGTGGTGGTGAGTTTGAGAAGAAATTGGATGAGTATTTTGGGGAAGACGCTGAGAAAGATGAGAATACACAGTTTTTGAAGGAGTATTTCATGAAGAAGATGTGGATTGATAAGGAAAAGTCTTTGAAGGTTGGTGATGATGATTTGGAGGAGGTTTCCGAGGACGAGGAGGAGCTAGAGAAGCAGGAGGAGTATGAGGCCGGGTTCAATTTCAGGTTTCAGGAGAATGCTGGAGATAGGGTGATGGGTCATGCAAGGATGGTGGAGGGGTCGGTGAGGAAGAAGGTGAATGCTAGGAAGGAGCAGAGGAAGAGCAAGGAGGAGAGGATGAGGATAGCAGAGGAGGAGAGGAAGGAGGAGCTAAAGCATTTGAAGAATTTGAAGAAGAAGGAGATCAAAGAGAAAATTAATAAGATTAAACAGTATGCTGGGATTGGTGAAGAAGAGGCTTGGCTTTTGAATGAGGATAACTTGGAGGAAGATTTTGATCCCGAGGAGTATGATAGGATTATGAAGGCTGCGTTTGATGATGAGTATTATAATGCTGAGGACGCTGATCCGGAGAAGATTGATGCTGATGATTATGAGGATGAGGACCCAGATAGTATTGAAAAACCCGATTTTGATAAAGAGGATGAGTTGCTAGGACTTCCCAAAGGTTGGGACAAGGTTGGGTCTTCTGATGGGTTCTCAGCTGTGAGGGAAAGACTTCTAAAACAGAAGTCTGAAATCGGCAGTGAAGAAGAGGAGGATGATGAAGAAGAAGGCAGTGGCAGTGACAGTGACAATGAAGATGAAGAAGAAGAAGGCAGTGATAAAGAAATGGGGAGTGACCATGAGAATGAGGAAGGAGGGGAAGAGGAAAAAGAACCCGAGGAAGGCAAGCGAAAGAGGAGAAAAAAGTTGTCTCTGTTGAAGAGAGCTAAGGAGGCTATGCTGGATGAATATTATAAATTGGATTACGAGGATACAATTGGAGACTTGAAGACTAGGTTCAAATATGCTAAAATAAAACCAAATAGATATGGATTGAGCACATCAGAGATATTAATGTTGGACGACAAGGACTTGAATCAATATGTTTCTTTGAAAAAAATCGCTCCTTATAGCGAAAAGGAATATAAGGTGAAGGATAGTAAGAGATACCAGCAAAAGTTGAAGATTAAGGAGCTTCTCCAGCAAGAAAAATTGGAAGTTAAGAAGTCGGGTAAGAAGAAAAGGTCAAAGGATGGTTCTAGCAGTCGACCGCGACCTGTAGAGGAAGGTGACAATGCAGATGTAGAACCGAAGTTAGAGGAATCAAAGGCAAATGATGGTAGTATATCCAGGAAAGCCAAGAGAAGGAGACGTGAAGCTGAGCTGAAACTACCAACCTCAAGGCTCGAAGCATATGGAAAGATATCTACTAAACCCAGCAAAAAGAAGCACAAAAAAGAGACATGATTCAGTTACAGAGGGAATGGAGGAGGTACTTACTATTTCTTAACCCAGAAGTTAATCTACCCGTACAATTATCTGGATGCAATTTTTTGCGCTTGTTTCTACCAGTATGTCTGTCTTAGTTGTCACGGGGGCACAAATACTAGAATGTCAAATTTCCTATTCATGTGTTTAGAAATTAGGGCATGGTTTTGATTTTGCATCCTTGAACTATTAGTTGGGTTGAAAGTGGACCAATTTTTTTCTATGCTGCTTGTTGAAGACAAAGGTATTGTAATTTTGAATAAACTAGTTTTGGGGAAGAGCCTTAGTGGTTTCAATTATTCATTAGTTAGTCACTCCATCTTAGTGGGTTAGAACGTGCCAGGGTATGACTATGAGGAAGTGTGGAGGTCAAGATTCTTACAACAAAAGTGAAATTAGAAATTCATTATGACTCGTAGGGAGTATTACATTGTAAGATATTAGCATGGGGCTCATTTTTTCTGTTCGGCTCAAATAAAATTATCGATATATTGTTACTTCACTCAAACAGTAGAGTTTGAATGAGAAATATAGGTTGGTTATTTAGAACCACAATCCTATAGCGGTAAATGTCCTTCACATATATATACCATTGATACTCATCCAAACTTGTGCATATGAATTCCCAATTTCATATCATTAAGTTGGGAGTATAAAATGAAACTGTCTGATTGCCATAACATGCTTAACTGATACATACCTGAAATCCAGCTGTCATTTTTTTATTTATTGTTTCATATACCTTACAGTTATACATTTTAAATATCATCAATTGATATTCATAACCATTACTTTTGAGATAAAGTTTGGCCGTATATGTATTGGTGTTAATTGGCGCTCTTACATTTTGACGTTAGGTTTTCATTATTCTTCAGTTGTTGGCAATAGTTGCCTAGTTGTCTTCATAATTCAGTTCAACAAAAAGCTAGGTTCCTCTGCACTGCTCTATGCCTCCTATTATTTTCTTCATGGCAATCTATTTTTTGTCTGTTTACAATGTCTGAAATCATGCATATAATTTCAGAACCATCAAGCTGTCACCTGAAATGTTAGATTCAATGATAGAGGTTAATGTTTGATTTGCTCGGTTCTTGTTTACAGGTGAGGGTTTGGTATTTATTCATTCCAATGGCGGATTGTGATTGTAGAAAAGAAGGTTGATGAGATTGCCTTGGGGCCCCTTTCAGAGTCATTTGGGTGCATTTTATGGCCTTTGGGACCTATTCAAGTTACTTGTTGAAAACATGAACCGGACTTTACTTTGAGGAGTTTGCTGAAGAGATTTTGTGTACTAGAGTAGGGTTAGTGGCAGCAGTTTTGTATTTTTCTTAAAATTTTATTTCCCTTGAAATTCTCACAGTACAACCCTTCTCACAGGACAACCCTCCAAAATTTGCATAATGATGTAAGCATTACTTAAAGGTTGTACTATTGCAGATTTGTGTCCAAATATTTTTTCTTTTTTATTGAATGTTTGATTTATCATATATTAGTATTGCAAATTTAATGTTTTAGTATAAATGGAGCTCAAGTTTGTCTAATTTTACCCATAAATAAAAAATTAACCATGTAGAACTGAGAATCAAATGAGAGAACTGTGTCAATAATTGGTTGAATTGTACATATAGGTCTGGTTCACTAAATTAAAAATACAAGCATTGATAATGCAGAGAGATTGTAGTGTTGCTCATGTCATTTTATGATCTTCTGTTGTAACTTCTTAAGAGCAGAATAGCAAGATGTACATAAAGCGTTGTCGTTTATTTGAATGGGTACCCGATTTAGAAAAATCAGTTCAAAGTGAGCGGCTATCCACCTTGTTCAAGAGTCGTCGGGTACGGATTTTACTCGAAACCAAAACTTGACTCGAAAACTGTCAAAAATACAAAAAAATTGAAAATTATCTAAAATTTATAATATATATATATATATATATATAATTGTTTTAATTAAAAAATGTTTGGTGTTTTTGTTTAAAATTCAGGATACATAAATAGAAGGGATAATCTCAGATAGCTACAATTACTTTGACACTATTCTCACATAACTACACCTAATATATTTTTTCACTTGTAAACCACGTTGAGTTTGACTAATATCACCTAACTACAAACCGTCTGCTTTTGTGCCGTTATATAGCATGTGTCAAACACGCGAGGTTAATTATATCAATTAATACCAAAATTGCCCTTTTGAAATTCTTATTTGAATGAAGAAGAAGAACGGCAAACAGATGCTGATAAGCTGAAGAAATGGACTCACACTAGAGGATGGTCTGAAGTGCGATTGTGGCGTTTATGCTCCGATTCAGACGTCTTGGACGAACGGGAACCCAGGTCGGCGATTTGTAGGGTGCGGCTTGTTCAGAGTAAATTTTTATAAAACTCTAGTTGAAAACTATTGATAGATGTGGAGTATAAGGTTCGGGTTATGCATAATTGTAAGCTTGTTTATAGTTTTATGAGATTATCCTTGATTGATATGTTAAAAACCTCAAGTTATGGGAAAATTTTTGGGGTCAAATGAAATTAGGGTTTAGTGTATTCAATTTGTAATTGGGTTGAAATTTAGGTATAATCTGATGTGGAGTTCAAATTTATTTATTGAATTGCAGAGCAATTCCAAATGTAAATTTTTCAGGTGCGTGGATTTGGAGACATGTTCATTTGGTAAGAGTATGTTACCGGGTCTGTTTGGGAAAATCATAAGCATGGAAGATTGTATTGAAAATGTTGCTACAGAGAAATCCTTACTCCAAGCGAAAACGAATAGATTGGAATGTAACACAAAGATGATGAAAATGGAATTGGAAGAAACTAGAAGGCAAGTGAAGAAGAAGAACAATTATATATTTGTGTAATTGTCATAGTTATGTTGGGAATGAAGATTTGTAATATGTAGTTATTGGTACTATTGAAACTATTTAGTTGAATTTGTGAAGTGAAAGTGATGAATTTGTATTGTTTCGAATTAAGTTGTGAAGTATTTGTGATAATCTGTAATGAAATTAAGTGCATATTGTGGCTTGAACTATTGTTATGTAGAGTTGAGATATTGTGTTTGATTCTTGTATATAGATGACAACAATCTAAGAAATATTGGGTTTGTTTAAAAAGGTTGGCATTAACTGTTCAGAAATAACAATCTACAAAATAATTGAGCTTGTTCAAAAAAATTGGCATCAACTATTCGGAAATAGAAGAACTAAAACCTGTTAACAAAAAAATTTAAGACACCAACATAAAACATGAAAGTGCATTGAAGTAACCATCATCGTCAGCCCAACGAACATACAACCACACAAGTCTACATGGCTTGTTTACAAAAGCCAAGGTCTTCAAAAGTAAATAGTAAAAAGTGCATAAAAAACTATAGAAAGATTCAAAGTTATCTAAAAGTTTGCTAAAGTCCAAAAGACATAATTGATGTGCACAATACATCTGCCACTAGCAGATGGGACCAAAAACAGCTAAGGGAGTGAGGATGGTTGGCTATGGCTCGTGGGAGTGTTAAATATTGGAGGTTGAGTCTTCAATGGTTGGCTATTGCTGTCCTTCCTCACTTCTATCTTTGCTTCTGCTGTAGTGTTCTGTCAATAAAAAAAGACATACATTTTCATCAATTCCAGCCTCAGCACATTTTCATCACAAGTTCAACACAAATTCAACACAATTCCAACACAAGTGAACATCAAGTAAAAATAAATTTTTATTCAATATATCAATTCAGTTCAATATACCAATTAATTTCATGTAGAAAATAAATTCAATTCATGTAAAAATCGGTTCAACTGAGTAATATACCTCTTGGGTAGTTGTAGTCCGAGATTCAGAAGTTTGACCCCTTTTACGCACTACCAGTTTCTTCCTCCCAGGTTCTGTGTGTGGCTGAAATGGTGGAGGACTCATTTCTGGAACATGATGTGTTCCCTGTTTCAAAATTGAAGGGAAATTTTAGTACAATTATTTGAAGTAAAATTAAAATTTAAATTTAAAGTGTTCATATCTGTGAAGCAGATCTGGTAGGAGTTGGAGTTGGAGTCGGGATTGGTGTTGTATTTCTCCGTCTCCTTTCTAGAGCTTGAAGATGATTTTCGTTAATTTTAGCTGCAGTGCATTGTCTTGGCTTCTCTCCATCATATTTTTTCTTCCTCTTTTGTAGTAATTTCCTTCTTTTCTTGAATACATTATCTAGTTCTTCTTCATTCTTGTTATATTCTCCTTTGGTTCCTTTGGCTCCGCTTGTTTTTTTCCTTTTAGCTGGAGCACTTGAAGTTTCCCCATACTCCTCTAATTTTTTCCTTGCAGCTCTAGCAGTTGGAGTTTCTCCATGTTTGTTTGTACCACATGACCTACTATTATGTCCGGTCAGTCCACGATCTTTGCAAACATTTTGCGTTGTTGTTCTAGAAGCTGTGTACTGCTACATCAAGGTCTCAGCTATAGTTTTCTTCCTCATGACTCTTGGTCTTCCATGAGGCCTCTGAACTATAGGTGGTAAAGGTTTCAGCAATTTCAGGTTTGGCCACTTATCCATGCTCGGTACTGGCTTGATGAATTTGTTGTATATACTTTGATATGCAACCACCGTGTATTCGTCATGAATGTAATTTTCAGGGACATGTCTCATGAAACCGATAGCTGCAATTCCATGAATACATGATATGACATTTAGTTGCCATTCCAAGCATTCATAAGATTGGCCTTCTAGGTTCACCATCATACTTGTGATGCTGTTACTAACTTTAAAAATGCCTTCCATACTTGGATAGCAAGCCCATGACCTACTTTCCCATTTCACAATCTCAAAACTGTTTTTTCATGTTCTCACAAATGCGCCTGTGATACTTGTCGAACTTTGTACTGCGCCGATAGAATATTTCCATAAGCTTCTTCCGTATAAACTCGCAAAGGTCGTATATAGGTTTATCCCTCCCCTTTGATATCCAAACATTGAAGCATTTTGACATTGAACTTTTCTGAATGCTAGACCTTCCCTGTTCTGAGAAGTACGCCTTACAACAGCTTTTAGGGTCTCTTTTACTTAACCATAGATATGCTTCTTCGTTGATGACTCTCAACTTTGCCATAGCTTCATCGAATTTCTGGATTGAAGTTGCAGATGCACATGTCCACAAACTATGCTTCAATTGTTCTGTTTTGAACTTCATGAACCAATTCTCGTAAAGGTGCCTCATACAGAACCTATATTCAGTACGTGGAAGCAAATGTTTGAAAACCTCTACCAAACCCTACAAAAAATATTATGAACATAAATGAATTAAATTAACTATATATCAATTAAAAAAATAATTAAATATTAAATAGTGTAAGGAAGGAAGGTAAGTAATTTAAGTAAAATATAGTATACCTTCTGTTTATCGGACATGAACACTATTTCAGCACTACCATAGTCTTATAAGAATCTCTCTAGAAACCATTGCCACGATTCCTTGTTCTCAGCCTCCACGATTGCGAAAGCTAGCGGGAACATGTCATTGTTGGCATCCCAGCCAACTACTGCAAGCAACTGCCTACCAAATCGACCTTTCAAGTGACAAGCATCTACACCGACTAGAGGACGACAAGCTGCCATAAATCCTTCTAGTTGTGATGCGTATCGAATGTACAACCGAAGAAATCTAGGATGATCACCGTTTAGACCAGACACTTTGCAATACCTAATATCAACATCAGCTCTACTTCCCGGATTTGAACTTTTTATCATCTCACAGTAGGTATACAACATCGAGTACTGCTTGTTCAAATCCCCTTGTATTAATTCCCTAGCCCTCGCCAAAGTTCTATATGGTTGGTTCCTTTGTATCTCAACGGCGAGGTCATCCTTCAAAATGTTCATTAATGTATCTTTTTCATGTCCGGATTCCGCCTAATATCGCTTAGATATCTACATAATTAATAAAAACATCTACATAATTAATAACAACAAGTCTCTAACATCTACAAAATCATAACAAGTAATTAAAGTAAGGAAAATAAGTAGTAAATTAAGAAATCTACCTAAGCGCAATAAAATCAGAAGTGATTCTCTTATTATGCATAGGGCGACTACAATTATGCATAGGGCGGAATGTACAACCGTCTCTTATTATGACTAGGGCTGTTCATCGGGTCGGGTCGGATAGACCCGACCGATTGTAGAACCGACTCGGCTCATGTCGGGTCTAGGGAGTAGGACCCAAAACTCAACTCGACTTGGCACTCGGGTGGTCGGGTTTGGGTGCTCGGGTTGTCGGGTGAGTCGGGTTCAACCCGACAGACCCATAAACAACCTATGTCATTAGCATAAAATTTTAAATTGAGACAATTCCTTAATATAAATATTCATTAAGGAAAATTAAAAAAATATTTTAACCGAACTCATGTAAGTCCAGCTAAATGACTTCGTCCTTGCAAGCAAAGGCTTGCATGATTTGAGAAAGCAAGGAAACAACAACACTATATATAGGGAGTGGGAAGAGTGAAATTATCACTCACAACCGATGTGGGACTTGAAATGCAAAAGAGAAACTCATGCCATCACGCCACGTGTCACTTTTCTTCCGTGTGTATCTGTCAGCCTCTTGCGTGCTCTCCTTCTACCCATGGAGTCCCACATCGGTTACGTATGAATAAGTTGTGTTGTTTATATACCTATTTGTTCTCTAATGGGCCATCAGATGAGCTAGCGTTTGGTTTGAGTCTCTAATGGGCTGCACTTTGATGGGCTTTTGTGTGTGTATAATAAATTGATATATTGTGTGTGTTTTGGAACCCAACTTTCTTTCTCTATAAAAGAGAGTCCCACATCGGAAACTTATCAAACGTTTCTAACCTTTATATACTCATGTGCTAGACTATATTGCAAGACATGAGATGGGTGTCGGGTGAGTCGGGTGACTCGGTGGATTTCAAAATTGCACCCAAGGCTCGACTCAATTGAGGTCGGGTTTGGGTCCATTTGACCCGAGTTTTTCTTGGTTTTGTCGGGTCTCGGGTCATACGGGTTTGGGTCGGGTTGAGTCGTCGGGTGAGTCGGGTCCCGGATAGAAATGGACAACCCTAATTATGACTGTATTAGATTCTTTCGCAGCAGCCCAACACCAGAATGTACAACCGTCTTCCGCGCACATGATTCCAACTATTGTTGATTCATTTCTAACGAAATCATAGTCAAATCCCAATTTTGTTGCGTAATTCTTGAAAACATACTTGCACACATTGTGGATTATTAATACATGTGAGATGATTATGGTTTGAAAATATATCTATACAATTTGTAATTTTTTTTAAAATATACCTGAATACTTTCGCATCCCGAAATGCAGAATATAGTCCAATTTCAGGTAGCGGCTTCACTTCATAATCCATTTCCCAAATCTTCTGTCCAGTTTTTCCTTTTTTCACATTACACCAGTCTTCATCAGCTGATCGCACGTTCTCGATAAGCTTCTCAACCTCTACATCATCAATTTCATTATCACTTGCTTCTTCAACGTGTACTTTTGGATCTTCTTATAAATTCGTTGTAGTGTTACAGGTGGTGGAACTTCAGGTTGTTCTGTATCGGTATTCAGTGATTGGTCTCCATCAACTTCTCGGGTATTAAGTGGCTCCTCTCCAACAACTTGTTGTCATTCTGTTTGTTCTCCAAGATGCGCATCAACAACCCTCTCCCCATTCTCATCGAATGTCACACCTTTAAGCCACTCTGGATGTTCAACATGAGCTTTTTTATCCTCAATATTTTCATTTAAATCATCTTCCACCTCAGCAAATTCAGCATATTCATCATTGTACCCCTCTTCTTCTTCTTCTTCTTCTTCTTCTTCTTTAAATTCATCACTTCCCAATTAACCTTCAGCTTCTACATCGACTTCCACACCAACTTTCTCGATTGTTTATGTTTCGCTTAATTCCATAATGTCAATCACCTCCAACGTCTTCCCGTCCTTCATACGTAGTCCCTTTGGATTGTAACCAGCTTGCTTCAAATCAGATTCTGTAGCACTTGTTATGTACGTTACTTTCGATCTTTTTCTCCTCTCAGCAACACGGTCTGAATCATAACTTGAACTTACTCCAATTTTCACCAGCGCCTCCACATCGACTATGTATATTGGTACATTACAATCGAGCTCATAGTACTTCAATACTTTCTTCAACATCTCCTCGGTATTAATTTCCTCGGGTTGAAATGCCAGATACTTCCTAAAATATATCTTGCTGGTGGGCTGATATCCTAGTTCTGCTACAATGCTCCTCCACTTGCAAATCGAGCAAGCATCTTCATCAACAAAAAACAGTTGAATTGTCCCGCATTTGTAGATGTATACATTATCCATACCCTTGTTGAAGCTCCCCCCGTGATAAACTTCTAATGTCCTCTTTAGAGGTTGAGTACTCAGTCTGAAGACACGATGTTCACCATCTCCCTGCATGTGAAAATGAACATAATTCATCACCCATATTTCTCGATCAATTGCTGGTCCCGAAATGCATAGAAATTTCTCACACCAGTAAACCCCAATAAAATTCCACAAACCCTAAACCAAAATCTGTTTCAAAAAAACTCCACAAATACTTTCATATTTACTACACAAAACCCTAATTGAAACACTACTTCACTTTTTTCATCAAAAAGTCGAAATTTGAACAACAACCCATGAACCCTAATCTAATCGGAAATCATAAACCCAAAAAAATTCAAAATTTCAGTACATAAAACCTACTAGAATCAGTAACTCACCTCTTCCATGTTCGTGTACCCCTTTGTGGACTACTTCGTCTTCGTCAATTGCAATTCTTTTTGTCTTCCTCTCGCTCTCCTCTCGTGCGTCTCTTGAGTTAAGAAGCTGACAAATGAAAAATTCAGCTCAATTCAACGATTATAAGTCGTCACTAATAAGGGTAATGTGTCCTTTCAACACCAACTAAACGGAAAAGTTAACAAAAACAGACGGTTTGTAGCTAGGTGATATTAGTCAAACTGAACATGGTTTACAAGTGAAAAAATATATTAAGTGTAGTTATGTGAGAATGATGTCAAAGTAGCTGTAGTTAGCTTAGATTATCCCTAAATAAAATTAGATGGTACGGGTACAAGTTGGAAATGGAGTGAGTGTGATTTTTTTCGGGTTTTACACGTTTATTCGGATACCCGTCGGGGTCTGGTGTTTTTCCATCCCTCTCTCGCTCTCACTCTCTTTTCCGCTCTTCGTTTCCATCGTCCGTCCCTCTTGTCTGGTCTGGAGATCGTGCGTCTGTCCTCAAAGACGAAAACCCCAATCCGAGAGTAGCTCCAATTTCTCAGCAATGGCCTCTTCTCTCACCACAGCAGCTTCAGCTTCAGCTTCAGCTTCAGTCTCTGCCTCCTCGTTGCCCCATTACACCACCGACCGCTTCTTCTCCAAGCTCTCCTTTCGTCTCTCCCCCAACCCCACCCTCCAATTCTTCGCCAAGGTACCTACTTCAAACGTCTCTCGATTTGAGTTACCTCCAACTGGAAACAAGTTCCATTTCTTCTCTCTACTTTTTGGAATGTTGTGTTGCTTCAGTAGTAGTCTGATTCTGGATCTTGGGGGCCTGAATTGGTCGTGTGAGCCGTTCTTCATCAAGTTTCTGTATTTATTTCCAATATCTGTCGCGTTTTTAGTTCCGATTTGCTTGCAACTTCTTTGGTTGTCTTGTTTAGTGACTCAAGATTCTGAATCAACTCCATTGCAACTTAGCTTTTAGATGTCTTTCTTGTGCTTTGACTTGACTTCAGATTTTAGATTCAAATTATTTATCCAGTATACATTAAGATAAGCAAATTGTTTTGGAGAATGTTTGTCCAGGAGATGGTTAAGTGCCATTATTTGAAGAAAGTTATACAACAGAACCTTTTTCATATCAACTTTCCGGCAAATTATGATTTACATTGAGGCTTTAGTATGCGGCTAAACAATAATTTTTATGTTAATTAGCTTACTTTGATAGAACTGGCAAGTGTTTAAATTTTTCCTAGCCTGGATGAAATTTCATCTATAAAAAGGGACCAGGGCATTGGAAAAGAAAAATCGGGATTACTTATATACATTGAGCCACTAGTTGTGTCTCCCATGATAAAAAAACTGTCATATCATAATATTGAATGGCCTTGTAGTCCTTTTTTTGGATGTTAAAAATTAAAATTGAGACAGAAAAAATAGATTGTATTGTTAGCTTTTAAGTAAAATGATCTGTAATGCCCTAATTATTTTGATTTACCTTACTGTAAATTTTAGTTAACTTGAATTTTCAATGCCCAACTTAAGGATTGTATGTGTTATAGACAATCATAACATCTGGTTGATTAAAATAACATATATTTATATTGAGACATTAATCTTGTGGTAGACTCAATCTGGAATTTTAACTGTTTCTTTTTTGCACCTTTCATATCGTTTTTAGGTACATCTAATTTGGCATTGAATTTAAAAAACCCTTTAACTGTGAGAATGTGACTGGATGGGGAGAATGTTCTTTTCTAGAAGGTTCATATCATAGTTACCATGTACTCCCTATTCACGCAAATATTACATGTAGACCTGGCACTTGCTATTGACTATACAGCTATGGGTTGCCTTATAATTTGTTTCGTCCTTGCATTATCATGGTTGGATTAAGATGAATTCCAACTTGAGTTTCACCTTTCTCCTTTGAATGTGGTTGGGTGTGAAGATAATAATTAAAAGAACTACCAAAACATTTATCGGCATAGTTAAAACATTTCTCACATGTTGTGAACAAGTTCCTTGACACTAGTTAACTCTATCTATAAATTAAGCTAAGTTGGGTTGTTCCAGATAGCCTAGTCCCATGTATATGGGGAAGCATCACTTGCCCTTTTGGCAAATAACTCCAACCTATTATACTTATGTCTCAGTGATATATGAAAAAGCAATGTAGACTTTGATGGCCAAACACATACTGATTATGTTAGCGCTTGTCTGTTAATATTTATTGTTGAAGAATTCCTCAGTGAAAAAAAGTCGATTTAGTGACACTTGGTATTCTAGTTGGACCCTCCATCTAATAGCTTAGCCTTTTGGATTGAAGTAAGTTAATATGTTATCATAGCCTTGTTTGATAACGGGCATGTGCCCATTTGTGCTTCGATCCCCTTCATATGTTCTTGGTTCACGTGCAAGACCTTTTGCAGTGCCCGGCCTCCACTCGAGGGGGAGTGTTGAAGTGTTCCACCTTAAAGAATGTTGCAGTTGGACCTTCCACCTAATAGTATAGTAGTTGTTACAGTGTTGGCGACACATTAGAATCTTTTCATTGTTTTGATGAAACTAAAATCTCTTTTGCGGTGCTCGACCTCCATACGAGGGGGATTGTTGAAGTGTCCCACCTTAAAAGGATATTGTAGTTGGACCCTCCACCTAATAGTCAGTGTTCTGAAAAAATGTTAGGCGCTAGTCGGGTAGAGAGGGCCTCTGGGGAGTGGGGACTAATCCGATAAACAGACTTGGGGATTTTTAGAGCACTGTTAATAGTGTATAATAGTTGTTGCACTTTGAGGCTTACATCTTCAGTTATGGGGCATACTGCCCAATCCATATGCACTTTGATGGTGTATAATCCTCATCTGGTATGAGTGCCTTGCACTGCCAGTCCTGCATGGAAACTATTGGCGGCTTACCTATTATCCATTAACCTTAAAGTTTTATGAGCATTCATAACATTCATCATTTTAAAAATTGGTTCGGGCTGAGCTTTACCATGTTGAAATTCATAACACGTGTATATATGTGTGCGTGTATGTTTCTTCTATGTTTCTCTTCTGCACTTTCTCTATTGTGACCTCATAGAAACCGTTTTGGTGTAATGTTTAAACACTGATGAGATTGTACTTTTCTAGTTTAAGCAATATGGAAATGAATTTGGTGTCACTGTCAACATTGCAGGGTTTGCAGCCCAGTTGGAACCATTCCACTGTGCTGAGAGCTCAAGTGAATGAGGTAAGACTCTTTCAATGGCTTTCATTAGAGGATCTCGTTTCAAATTTCAATGCCTTCTTTCTTGGACATGTTTTTTTGGGTCATCTGTTACTCTCAAGGTCGTGGTCGATGGGTCATCAAATGCTTCATCCCCTCCCACACTGTCAGAATTAATAGAAGTGGAAGCAGAGGATGTTGGCGTTTCTGAGGCGTCTGCTACAGAGGAATCAATCGCTGAATTTATCGCTCAAGTTGCGAATCTTGTAAAGTGAGTAATTCATAATGTTAGTTTTTTTTCATTTACCTATCATTTCTTCCCAGCATGGTTGGACATAAATGTTTGTTTTATCGGCCTTCCAGGCTTGTTGACTCGAGAGATATTGCAGAGTTGGAGTTAAAACAACAAGGATGTGAGCTATTGATCAGGAAAAAGATAGCCTTACCTCAACCACCAGCTCCTGCACCAGCCCAATTTGTGATGCATCATTCACCTCCTCCATCAGCAGTAGCTCCTCCTCCTTCTGCTCCTCCTCCTGCTCCTTCGCCCCCTGCTGCCCCTATCCCTGCTCTTCCTGCACCGAGTGCTAAGTCATCTCATCCACCCCTCTTATGTCCCATGCCAGGGACATTCTACAGAAGTCCAGCTCCTGGTGCACCACCATTTGTGATGGTATATTTTTCATACTTACTGATTTCTCACTTCAAATTATGGTAACTGTTCATTTTGTTTATTGGTTTAAATGATGCACTTTCATTTAGGTTGGAGACAAAGTACAGAAAGGACAGGTCATATGCATCATTGAGGCCATGAAATTGATGAATGAAATAGAAGTGAGTTTTTTCTCCTCTTCAACAGCTGATTATTATCTGACACAACATGCTATTATAGTTTTGCTTTTTTTCATGAGCGACTTGTTTGATATACAGTGTTTATAACAAGAGCAGCTGTAGATCACATCTTTAGGGCTGTAATCAAGTCAAGTCGAGCTTGAAATAGTCAAGGCTCTTCCCGGCTAAAAAACATATTCGACTAATCTTAATTTGAATAAGGTTCAAATTCATGTATGTGAGTTTCTCAAAGGAGAGATTGTGCCAAATTCCCCCAAACCTTAAAACATGACATTTAACTACCCAAACTCTTACATTTTTGCATTGTCTTAACTAACACGAGGTGAAATGTCCACTTGACCACTAAGCCACAACTTTTAGATGTTTCAATTACTAACAATAATCGATGCCGAAGCATCTTTAATGGCTTATCTATCAATAAATATCTCGCTCAGGCTCAGACATTTGGTTTGATATTATGGTTTTGCTGAGATGTGAGATTATAACGGGAATAATAATTGTTTTTGTTGAGATCTCCAAATTTAGATGTGCATGAATGAGATTTTCGGTACTTAAAAGCTTTGATAGGATGAGCTGAGGTCTATATTTGTTGTTAACTTAAATTCAATATTTGAAACAAACAGGATTTGCTATAGCTCTAGTAAAAGCAAAGGGTTCAGTTTGGATTGTTCTGCGAACTTAGAAAATGTGTAGGACCTTGAGTTTTACTAAAGAGTAGTGCTAACTTCAATCCCACACCAAAGCTTAATCTGTTAGGTGGAGGGCCTAACTAGCTTTCACCATGGGACATTTCAACAAATATAATATGCACAAATAAAAGTACAATGAGCAAGCTGATTCAATGGCCTATCAAGCCTTGAAGAACTTCTTAATCTCAAGCTCGAACTAGGTTCAATCATTCCTTTGATTATAATGAGTTTGGGTCGATTATGTAGCAAATTGAGCTCTAGTGACTCATTAAATAGGGCTAGTAGACATATCACATAGAACTCCGTGATAAACATATTAGTGTTTAAAATTACAATTACGTGGGGAGAAAGAATAATGGTATTTTATTTCCCACCTAATGAGACTATTCAGATGATAATCATTGAACTCATTTGTAACCAAACTTAACATACTTTCAACAAGAAGAAACCATTGGGAGCATAGCAATTGAGTTTTTCCTCTTAGCTCATGATACTGTTGGATGTCTCCTGTCTTTGTAAATAATATCTGTTTCTTCAGGCTGATAAAGCGGGAACCATAGTCGAGATCCTTTTAGAAGATGGCAAGCCTGTCAGTATTGGCACTGTGAGTTTCTATGTCCCTTCCCTTCCCTGGCAATGAATGATGATATATAGTATACATACTCTTTAGGATACTCAACTTTTTTGTTTTCTCTTGCAGCCTATTTTCGTGATTGCACCCTAGAGCTTGAGCCAGGCAAGTAAATGATTAATGATCGTGTATTTATTTGAGTGTTGTGATATACGGAATTGTTTCATGTAGTCATATGGTTTGCTCAGGATTATATGGTAAGGTAGAGATAAAACATAATCTATGCTTTATATCACTTTTATTTCAAATGACAAGCGATCGTAATTTATATTTGTATGCAAATCTGGATGTGTATATAATGGAGAAGGTGCTATCTGTAATTCATGAATGACCATCATTTTACCGGGATGTGTCTCAAAACAATCTCAAATTATCAAGCTTTCAAGTAAAAAGGATTTACTTAATTTCAAAAATTACAAATTTATCCATATTGGATTAATTCAAATTGCTTTTAAACATTAACCTTACTTGGTATGGTTTCCAGCCTTATGGCTTATGTTAGAGATGGTAGATGTAATGATTTTAAACCTTCTCTAGTTGCTTGTCACGGACCGGTTTATTTCAAAAAAATTCCAAATCTCAGTATAACAGATAGAAATCTTGCAAATGCCATGCAACTGTCTATCCAAACTCACGATTATAATCTTAAACAAGATAGTGAGATTATTGTTATATCTTATTTTATAGAATATACTATAAGGTGTTGCACACCCTGACTCCTAGAGTCAAGCATGTATCTACTCCTGGAACAATTACTAGACAAATAAATTAACTTCTAATATAGCCACTAATAGGCTAATCAAGTGGAATGAAATTAACTTTCCACAAATCTGGTCGCTTCTCCAGGAAATAGATCCTGAACCAATAATCAATAAGGATGTTGATCAAATCATTCAGACTTCCGAAGAAGATATTGAAATTAAATTCAATCTTCAAAAAACAATAAGACTCCCAAGGTCTAATTCTTCCAAATATTATGGAGAAATCTCATATAGAGCTCTAACTCTACAAGAGTCTAGAGCCTCTACCTCTCAAGTAAGGGAAGGAGATTTAGTAGAAAATATTAGAATTAATAATCAAATTCCGTATATAATTTATCAAAAATCTTATGTTTCAAGTAAAGAATCTCCTACTCAATCTGAAATGAGCTTCCATATTAATGATTGATTTAAGCATATGAAGCGAAGTTAGGAAACTCCTTAATAAAGAGTTTCAACATGAGAGGCATACTAGTTTTCATAACTGGTATTTTAAAAAAATTCCCTAAAAACGAGTTAATAAGCTTTAAAAATGATTATTACTCCTATATGGAGAATACATGTGATTTGACTACCTTTGTCAAATGGTTTATATAAAATTTTATAAACCAAACCGATAATAATATCTCTGTCATCCAGCGAGACTGAAGACATCTGGAGAACTAATTAATTCTCCCTTTACTCTCGAACAAAATATTGTTCTAGGAAGCAATACATAGGCTAATGCTTACTTGAGTCTTCAAAAGGTTGAAAACGCTCAAGTGACGATTAAAGAATTAAATTCTTTAATCAAATCTCAAAATTACACTAATACTTTTCTTAACTGCTTAGGTAACCAGCTTATTTCGCTGGATGATAAGTTGTCCTCTCTTCATCGAACTGCTGAAGAACAAATTATTCAACAACGTTCTATAATTGAAAGACTTAGTAAAGGAAAAGAAATCTTATCAATGGTCCTGGTTGAAAAAGATCTACCGATAATTCAGCCCCCAATTTCTATTCAAGATTTCAAAATGGAAACCACTATTGACTTTGTCAAAATCCTTGAACAAAAGTTAAAAACAATACATTAGAGTCTTATCTACCTCTGAGACTCAAAACGACTCAGATGTGAATAAGTCCGAACCTCTAGTCAAACTGAGGATATAAATCAATTATCCGAAATGTTTGTTGAACAATGCTCTATAAATCAAATTTATAGCTTGTAATCTCTTGAGAAATATTACTACAAGAGACCTTCTCCTCAAGATCTTCTTTTCGAAAAACCCGAACCCTTTTAAAATTCCTATTCGGGAAAAGCAATCTATGAATGGAACATAGATGGCTTAAATGATAAACAGAGCATAGATGTAATACATAGTATTATCATGTATTATGCCATTTGTAAGCAGCATGGTAGCTCATACATCATGATTGCTTCATTCGTTACTACATGCTTTGTCGAACAACTCCGATGTTGGTGAGATCATTATCTCACTGAAAGCCAGCACTAAGAAATTTTTAATTATAAAAAGATCATTAAAATAGCCTGATCTTCCAGGTAGCAGTGAAATCATCACCGGAGAAGAAGATGTAGTTTATACACTGTGTTTGTCTATCTTGCATCATTTCGTAGGATCTTCCACTCCGATTGGAGAAAAAATTCAAACTCTTTTGCAAAAGCTGCGTTGCCATCTTCAACCCATTTCAGATGGTACAAGGGCACCTTTATGTCCAGAGTTTTTTAGCTCAACAATTCTAATTCTAGCCATTGAAAGACCAAATTCATTGATGGTTTACCCCACCTATTTGCTGAAAAGGTTCGACAATCTTTGCGAACTCAAAATGATGGTATCAATATCGACTACCATAACCTTACCTATGGACACCTCAACACTGGTTGTGTACAAGAGGGATTAGCTTTATGCCCTGATATTAAGTTAAAATGTCAATTAAGAAAACAAAAAAACTACTCAGACCTCCTAATCATAGATGTAAAGGAAAAGGTAATAAACCTTATAAAGAAAAATCTAAATCTTTAGCCCCTGACAAATCTTATAGAAAATCCTATAAGAAAATTATTACCATAAAAAACTTATAAAAAAGATAAGACCTTTTTGTCCAAACCAGGTAAAAGAAAAGCTAATAAGATTGACATTAAATGCCATAAATGAGGGGAAAATGACGATTATGCCAACCAATGTTGGACCAAAAAGGCCATTAATGAGATCGAAGACGAGTAGTCGCGCTCAAAACTAGAGAAAATCATTCTCTATCCTTCTGAAGAAGAAAATTTTTCTTCAGGCAATGAGCTAGAGATCATATATGACTCTTCTTCTGAAAGCTCATATGGTGATAAAGAAGAAAATTTTCAATGCAACTCTATTAATTATTGGAAATCTATCATTGAGATGAATGGTTTTAACGTCCTCACTTCGGATCAAGATAAATTTATCACTATGGTTGATTCTATCTCTGATCCAATCCTTAAAAAGAATATCTTAAAAACTCTAATTAAAGAAAACTCTAATAATCATCTTCTAATCCGAGAAGCGCCTTATCAATAAGTGAGGTACTTCAACATTTCCAACAATCAAAAACTAAGGAAACTCCTACCTCTCCCAATGATTTAAATAGAGAGATTAACTAATTGAAAATTGAAATAATTCAGATAAAACAAAGCAACATGCTTCTTTCTCAAAGAATAACATTTTTAGAAGACTCAGCCTCTAAAATTGAAATTCCTAATGAAGGAATTCAAAAAGAAGACATTGTCCTCGTAATTCTACTATAGATTAGCTTAACCTAATTAACCAGTTTATTTCTCAAAAATGGTATGTTAAGATAACACTCATCTTTAACAGTGAATTCATGTTAAAAGATGAGATTGTCCTAGTTGATAGTGAGGCTGACTATAATTGTATCCAAGAGGGAATAATCCCTACTAGATATTTTGAGAAGATGACTCAGTCTCTCATCCAAGCTGGAAGAGATAAACTCAGAATTGAGTTCAAAATTTCAGATACTTACATATGTAATCAAGGGTACTCATTTACCTACTTCTTTTTCCTAGTAAAGAATCTTACTCATAGGATCATCCTAGAAAATCCTTTCTTGCATGATATTATACCTATCTAAAGAGTCGATAAGACAGGATTTTCCATTAATATTGATGGAAAAGAGATCAAGTTTAAATTTGTCTCTAACCCTAAGTCTAAAATGCTAAATGAGGTCAAATATATTATCCTTAATAAAGAGAAACAATTATGTTTCTTAAAAGAAGAAATAAATGCTTTGAATATTAACAACCAGCAAAACAATATTAAAAAAAATCAAAATAATTGAAAACCAATTCAGTGAGGAAGTTTGTAATGATCTTCATACTGCTTTCTGGAACCGAAAAACTCATTCTATCTCTCTTTCTTATATTGATGACTTTAATGAAAGTCAAATCCCTACCAAAACTAGACCGGCTCAAATGAATCATGAGTTCTTAGAACTTTGTAAAAAATGAAATTATTTCTCTTCAAGATTAATGGGTTATTAGAAAATTCAAATCCCCTTGGAGCTGCACAACTTTTTATGTCAAAAATGCGGCTGAGAAGGAACGAGGAGTTCCTAGATTATCTATAAATTATAAACCGTTAAATAAAGTTTTAAAGTGGGTTAGATACCCAATTCCTAACAAAAAAGATTTGTTAGACAAGATAAATGACGCCTTATTTTTTTTTCAAAATTTGATAAGAAATCTGGCTTTTGACATATTCAAATCAATGTATCTGATCGCAGTCCTTTTTGGACACTTTAAATGGAACGTTGTTTCTTTTGGGCTTAAAAATTCCCCTTTTGATTTCTAAAATATTATGAACGAAATTTTTAACCCTTATACTAAATTTATAAGTATTGATCAACATGAAAAATATTTGAAATATTTGAAATATTCGAAAATTCAGTGTAACATAATGGTTTGGTTTTATCTACTCCAAAAATGAAACTTTTCCAAAATCAAATTAGATTTTTGGGTCATATCAATGACCAAGGAAAAACAATTCCTATAGATAAAAACATATAATTTGCTTCCAAATTTCCAGATTGTATCACTGACACCAAGCAATAGCAAAGGTTCTTGAGTAGTCTTAATTATATCACAGATTATTATGATAATCTGGCCCAATATACTGCTATCTTTAACATTCTTACGATGTTTGAAAAATTAAATCTAAGGTTAAATGTTTGTCTTGTTTATCCTTAGCTAATTCTAAGTATTTCAAAATTATTGAGACTGATGCCTCCAACTTGGGATCTGGTGGAGTTTTAAAACATGTTATACCGGTTACTTCTAAAGAAATTCTTGTTATATTTACTTCGAGTAAATGGAACCCTACTCAATCAAAATATTCAACAATTAAGAAAGAAATTATTTCTATTATTAAATGCATTACTAAATTTCAAAGCGGTTTGTTAAACCAAAATTTTGTGCTTCGAATTAATTGTAGTTCTGATAAATCAATAATTGAAAACGATGTTAAAATTCTTGTAGAAAAACATATCTCTGCAGGCTAGCAAGCCCAACTTTCATCCTTTGATTTTAATATTCAATATATTAAAGGAGAGAATAATTTTCTTGCTGATTATTTAACTCGTGAATTTTTGCAGGGAACATGACAACCCCTTTTAGGGAAAGAGGTCATTGCGGTCGTAGTCGTGGATCTGGGGGGGGGAACTATGTGTTGCCTAGACCATAGCCAACAGTTCCTCTTTGTCAGCATCCATTTCTCCCACAACATCATACAAGGATGCAGCAGTAAACGATGCACCATCGGATCGCGAATATTTCGAGAATCCCATCAATGAGCACGTTCTCTATCTTGAGAACAAAGATGTTAAAATGTCACCTAATGACGGGTGGTCTCTTTACACTAGATACCTCGAATCAAGAGGTTATCCAGGCCTGCATGGTCAAACTAGACCCAACCTTGAGGTCTTGTTAACAATTACTAGATCAATAACTATCACCCACCACTATGAGAACAATAATTTTGATAATTTCATCAATTTCAGAAAATGTCATGTCAATAGAATCCTCTTGCCTAGAGAATGGGGTTTGAACCCCAATGGTGACAAGGCTATTAAAATAGCCGAGGATAAATATATCTATTTTGATTTGAGATTATGTCCATGCTTTTACTAAAACCTTTTATCATCAAAATTCTAAGAATAAACATTCTTGGTTCTTCTCGGTTAACCCAGAAATTCTGGAAAAACCCATTCCGAATTGGTTCTATGTATGGTGGTCTAAGTTTGGGCCTTCCCTTGAGATCATTCCCAAATAGATAAACTACTTATACACGTCGTGGTGTGAGAATAGTCCACTAATCTCAGGTCTTACCGACCTTTACTTTGGGCAATGCCCTTTCTTCTTCTCCAAATTCCAAATCCCATGGATATAGAGATGGTCAATAACTATTGTCAAAAATAAACTCAACATCCCCCATGCTTAGAAGAAATTTTTTCCACATATGGTAAAACAAAATAAGCGGAGAGTACATCCAGAAACTTGTGTCAAAAATCCAGACAGTTGTTAATAACGACACCTCTAATGCCATCCAACAGCCAACCCATCAGCACATCAAGTTGGCAAAACTGAAGGAACACCTTCGGAAAAAATACCTGTATGAATCAGAAGGTCAGATCATGGTTCAGACCCTTGACTTCATGAAGAAGCAATTCCTGTCTACCTTCCTAGAGCCAGCTGCTACTAGAGAAGATGAAGCTATGGAGACTTCGTCAGAAGGATCAATGGATTTAAATTCGTTTAACGTCCTCGCCGGAGAATCTCAGGCCATTGAAGATCCAACAACTGAAGATTTTTGGGATGATCTCATCGAAGGGATCAGTCAGCAGTCCAGGGCCCCAGGAAGGGTAAGGAGCATGTATCATGACGTGTCAAAGATGGATGCCTCAAGGGTAGGCACTAAAGTATTAACAAGCTTCTGAATAATTTTGCCCCAAAGTCCAAAGTTTTGGCCTCAATAATTTTGTCGACCACCTTTCCTATCCATTGACAGTTGTGCCACAAGATGATATGCTTTCCGCTGCTTTTGTAAAACAACCTTACTTTTACCTTTTCTTTTAGATTTTTGTAAAAGTTGTTTGTCTTAGCTTGCCTTCTTCTCTTTATTTAAAAGAGCTTGTTTTCTGTATTTTGCACGCTCGAATGAGCATACTAGCAATCTCAATAAAATCATCCTTTCTTGTATACTTTTCTTACTTTTACTATTCAACTATTCATCATTAGACTTCCGTCGAAGCATAAGGCTATTTGTAATTCATTACCATCATTTTTCTTGGGACGTATCTACTTGTATAACACTTATCTATCTCCAATGCTAATGTATACCATATTTAATTTTCAGTCATTTGGACATAAGCTATTACTGTCTTTTGGAACTTGAACATGTTTAAATTATAGGTATGTCTTGTCTTGGATCTTTTACTTGACAAGCGAAAGACAAACTAGAGAAAGAACCAAACCCATAAGGTTGTCCACAATAAGAGAGCGGGCAAAAAGTGAGGACTCTCAATGCTGCCATGTGGTAGCCACAATGGAAAATCTGTTCAAAAGTAGGTGACGTAGAGGGAGGGATGGAAAGAGAAGGAGTGGGTGGAAAAGGTAGGAGAGAGAAATGAGGGACTCCATAATTTAATATATAATAATGTATTAAATAGGTAATATGCAATTTTTTTAAATTATAAATATATATTACCAAATATATAATATGTCTATTAATATTTAATAAAATATAAAATATATTCATAAAATATAATTAATATTTAATTTTTTGAAGAAAAATACAAATTTTATAATTAGTATAATTAATTATAATTATTGTATAATTTTATAACTAATTATATTATTAATTAAAATTTATTGTATCTATATATATTTCCATTTTTGATAAATATACAATATGTTTATTAATAAAAAATTATAAAAATAATAAATAAATAAATAAAATATTCATGGAGTATATTTAATATTTATTGTCTCTATATATACCTCTCATGCTCTCATATTTGCACACGAAAGGAGAACCGAAATTCAAAGAGGTCGTTTTCAACCGAACCGAAAGAATATTTTCATATTCGTGTTATAATAAAGTAGTTTGTTTTTTTATAATTATAAATGAATAATGATGTTGAAATATTTAATTATATAAAAATAATATTAATTGAATTAAATAATATAAACAGGAGGCACTCTGACAGCTTAACACAATTTTATTATGAATACTTATGAAAATTAATAAAAATATACAATAATTAATTAAATATTTAGCAAGTTGGTTTAAGAGCCTATTAAACCTTAACATGTCAAGTTTAACTCGTTCACTAAATGAGTCTAACTTAAAGAGAAAATCAACTTGAACTCAATTATAAATGAGTTCAAACTAAATATGTAACGAGTTCGAACTAAATATTTATCGAATCGAGTTTTACTGAACTAAATATTTAACAAATCAAGTTTAGGGGCTCGTTACAAATTTGACATGTTAATTAAAACAATTTATATTTGGACATCATACTGTGAAGCTCAATTGACTCAATGTATAATTCTCGGAGACATGAAAATACAAAACCCCTTAAAACCCTAATCCCCTCCCTCCTAACTGGATCATAGTCCCTGAGATCCAAATCAAGTTTTGTCACCGTCAAATTCGGCATGTGTCTTGAATATTATATTTCTAATTAATATCTTCTTAGACTCTTATGAATGTTCACTTCTTTTTCAGAAGCTCTAACCATTTCATCGTTGAACAAGATATATAATTGTCTTACTTAAATTTTGATCTATCTGATTCTAGAATTTCGATTCCAATTATATAATTGTATTTTGATGGGTTTTTTTTAATTTACCTTTTGATTTCAGAATTTCGACTCCAAATGTAACAATGGATTCTCCAGGGAAAGATCGTCTAAAATATGAATATCTCAACTTGTTGTCCGAATATGGAGTGAAAGTACACATCTAACCTCTTATTTGCACTTTCCTTCAACACAACACAAGACTCATATTAATTATGGTTCTAATTTGTATGTTATGTATCTATGTTATTGCAACTAGACAAGTCTTGAGCCTAGAGTCAAGGATTTGTTGGGTATATAACAACTTGGAACAATTCTCTAGCAAAAGTAATCAAGAGAAATAAAGAACAATCACACAAGAACATAAGAATTTACGTGGTTCGGCAAATTGCCTACATCTACGGCCACACTACTCTCTTATTATTGCTCTCAACTCATAAATTATTGTTGGATTACAAGTACATGTATTATTGTCCTAGACTAAGGGGAATTAAGAAAAACCTAGAATTCCTAATTTCTTGCACATTAGAAAACAAATCCTAAATACGTGTACAATAGGAATCATTTTCTAATTCATTATCCTAATGCAATTAGAAAACCGTGACTTCCCTAAATAAATAGGAAAGTCTCCACAAACCCAACAATCTCCCACTTAGAGACTGTCCACACATGTCTTCACTCTCAGTCATGTATCTTCAGTACACACCTAATGATCTCTGCAATAAGCTTTAGAGGTAGTGTGACGCGTTCTCTTCACTAGACGTGAAGGTCGGCTGAAGCTATGTAAAGCTTCACCTTCTCAGTTGTAACCGCCTTAATCAACTTATCTTCACGATTCTCTGACTCAAGGACATTATCAGTTGTAGTTATCTTGATCAATACATATTCACGATTCCTTGATCCAAGGACTTTCTTCAAATACTACTCCTTTGGCGCTTGCTTCAGACCATCCAAGTTATTTCCCAACTTGCAAACCATGTCTTCCTTCCCAACTGATTTATTTAGACCACATAAGCTATTTCCCAACTTGCACATTATGTCTTCGTACTCAACTGATTGTTTCAGACCATACAAGTTGTTTCCCAACTTGCATTCCAAGTGTCCATTCTCAAGAGATATATTATCTTTGTTCTTGGTTGACTCCCACTTAAATGAATCATCCATATGAACTGTCTTTGTGTGACAACAAGACTCGTTACTCTATGCCAACAACAAATAATTTGGTGATGGAGAGAACCGTTTGGGTGGTCTTGAACCTTTATTCAATTTCATTACTTCACCTCTTCTTGTCGAGTAAACCTTTGTAGGTGTATGCACATCTGGATGCACCGTCTCTAGCTTTCCACCTTTTGAAGACTTCCCTGACTCCGTGAAGCTTACCTGTTTCCGTTTTCTGAACACATCCGGTTCACAAAAATCAACTTCCACATTCTTCAGTTCTGGAATCTTGTTCTTCCAAGCTAGCACCTACATTCTTTTCTCCCTCTTATGCCCAAATCTTTGGCGCCATAGAGTTGAATGATCAGACCCATCAATAATTGCATTAACTCTCTCCACTGGCATCTCCGCCATGTAAAAAGTTCCTCTCTTCCAACCACGAGCAATAACTAAATTCCCTTTTGATACCTTCCATTGTCCGTCTCCAAAGGTTATCTTGTATTCCAAACTGTCTAACTGACTCACCGAGATCAACATTCTCTTTATGGTGGGGATATACCTGACATCCTTCAACGTTTAAATCGTACCCATGGGAGTCTTCATCTCTGATGCCCGCAATTTTCACCGTCTCATCATTCGCTAGATGAACTACTCCTTTCATAGGTCTGAAGTTCACTAACACGTCCTTGTAAGGGGTAGTGTGAAAAGAAGCACCTGAATTCGTGGTACACAATTCAACCGGACTCTCTACACAATAGATCAAAGCATCATCTTCGAATTCCTCTATTGCATTCACTGAGTTGTCCTGCTTGCTTTCCTTCTTTGGGTTTGGGCACTGATACTTGAAGTGACCAGTTTGTTGGCAATTACACAAAGTCGCGTCTGTTCCTCGCTGTCTGGACTTCGGTCTCCCTCGCCCCTTACTATTTCCCCTTTCAAGCATCCTACATCTCTCTTCCACGTTCAACATAGAATCTGACGATTCTCCTCGATTCCTTCTCCGTATATCTTCCCTGAGAATCAAGTCCCTTACTCCTTCGAACGATAGCTTAATAGTTCCAGTTGAGCTACTAACTGCTGTAACGGTTCCTGACCAACTTTCAGGCAACGAAGATAGTAACAACGGAGCTTGTACCTCATCATCGAATTTAATATCTACGGACACTAATCTCGATAGTACCGTATTAAATTCGTTCACTAATCAGTAACACTAGCGTACTCCCTTATCTTTGTATTAACCAATTGACGAATCAAATATACTTTGTTTGATGTAGACGTCTTTTCATCTTATTTGATAGCGCCTAAAGAGTCCGTAGGTAGTTGTCTCCTCCATGACGTTGTATGCAACATTCTTTGCCAATGTCAATCTCACTGCACCCAAAGCCTGCTGATCTAGCAACGTCCAGCCGCTCGGATTTATCTTCTCCGGTTTGGTCTCTAACGAAGGCTCGTGTAGCTTTTTCTGGTACAAATAGTCCTCTGTTTGCATCTTCAAGAATCCAAAATCCCTACCGTCAAACTTGTTGATTCGAACTTTCTCTTCTTCTACCATTGCTCCCACTTGCCACGAACTTGGCCTCTGATACCAGTTGTTGGGGTATATAATAACGTGGAACAATTCTCTAGCAAAAGTAACCAAGAGAAATAAAGAACAATCACACAAGAACATAAGGATTTACATGGTTCGGCAAATTGCCTACGTCCCCGGCCACACTACTCTCTTATTACTGCTCTCAACTCATAAATTATTGTGGGGTTACAAGTACATGTATTTATAGTGAAAGACTAAGGGAAATTAAGAAAGACCTAGAATTCCTAGTTTCTTGCACATTAGAAAACCTATCATAAATACTTGTACAATAGAAATCATTTTCTAATTCATCATCCTTATGCAATTAGGAAATTGTGACTTCCCTAAATAAATAGGAAAGTCTCCACAAACCCAACATGATTTAGATGATGAGTATCACACGACTCTTGTCGAGTATGCAATAGTGAAGCATAACAAGGTTGTGCAAGAGAATGCTCAATTGACCCTCCAGGAGTTGATCTACACGGACACTTGCAATTGCGCGTCTTATCTCGAGTGCCATTTCTTCTTTGTGGCCCGCAACCTTTCCAGCGGCGACCTTGATGGTTACCACACTATCTGTTGAATTAATCTTGAATGAAGAGTGTGTTGTTGTTTCTAACGCAAGAAACCACTATCTCAAGAACGCACTCTACTGCTACATGGCTGCAACAGTTAACAATAAGAGTTTTAATACTCATTTAAGAGTCCTTAGTATAATATTTTAAGATTTGATTTTAGTGCATTTTAATTAGGTAATTAGTATTAGCATTATGAGTTATACAGTGGAAGATTGTGTGCAAGAATATAAGGCTAAGGCTAGGTAAATATGACTATCTTAACTTGTTCTCCAAATCTCTAAAGGACATACATATCCAAGAGTTTTACTGTGGATATCGACAAGAAGAGAGATTGAGAATTGGTCTTATAATTGGGGTATGTCTCTCTCAACCACTTATTTACCCTTCAACACATGACAAGACTAATATTAATTTTGATTTTATTATGTATGCATCTGTGTTATTGCAAATAGAAGATGCCTTAGTTTGAGCAGATCGGTTACAATAATCACTTCACCCTGAAGGATTTAGATAATGAGTATCACAAAACTCCTGTCAAGTATGCAATAGCGGAGCATAACAAGGATGTAGTAGAAGACAATGCTAAATTGGCCCTTGAAGACTTGATCTACTCCAACACTAGCATTTATAGGTCTCACCTTGAGCGCCATTTCTTGTTTATGGCACGCAACCTTTCCAAAGACGACCTTCATTGCTATGACATTGTGTGCTCTACCTCTCCTCTACATGTAAAGAGTTTCACCCGTCGCTATGAGGAGCATGTTTTACAATTATATCTAAATCTCAAGGATGAAGTTCAGTTCAATACTAATTATATATGCAACTTCGTACAATACTTGTATTGTGCTTTGGGGGAAAACATACGACTCAGATAGGTATTTATAACCCACAATTGCTATGCAATATCTTGAATTTTGGTGTTGTTTATGTTTAATGATTGGCTATTTCAGAGATGTGAACAAGGATGGAAAGGGTTCTTCAAGATCCATAGGACTCCATTATTAGATTTGTCCATTGCGTTATATAATTAAGGGAAAATCATGCCACTCTACCTGTTGAAACTTGGGGTAATTTCACTTAGATCACCACAAAAATTTGTAGTCTCACTTAGGTCACAAAAAATGTAATATACTTTGTGAGGTCACCAAAAACATATTTAGTCTCACTGTCATAACTTCCGTTACTTTTTTTTCCATTATCTCGCTCATGTGCGCGGCATGTGACTATAATTTTTCTAATAATGGTCAAACTACCCCTAATTAGGTCTCACAACCTCATATGAAACCTTTGATATTAAGTGCAACATATGGATATTGAAAAACAGTGTCTCAAAGGAGGGGAAGCCGAGGGAGTCTTGTTCCATTGCTCAAACTGAACCATCCATCTCAAAAGTCAAATTATTTTATCATCAAGTCCCCTAGAAAAATTATTGGATTCAAAACACCGAATCCAAAATTGAGTTCAGAAAAATTAGGGTTTCAATACAACAATCTCTTACTGTGTATTTTGCACATCCAACGTGTTTTGTGGCCACGTGCCGCACACGTAGGCGAGATAACGGAAAAAAGTAACAAAATTTATAACAGTGGGACTAAATATGTTTTTGGTGACCTCACAAAGTAAATTAGATTTTTGATGACTTATGTGAGACTACAAACTTTTGTGGTGACATAAGTGAAATTACCCCTTGAAACTTCATTCTAACTACAAACTTTTTAGTTATAATCAAAGTAATTTTGTTAAATTTAACGAAAGTGGTTTTTAAAAATGTCTTAAATGCTCTTGATGTATAACTCCACATGAGCAATGTTATTATTTGATTATTTTGAAATTACTATTTTACCCTCAAATGAATAACAATTATAACTAATGAATTACCTCTGTCTTTTCATATGAACAAAAAAAAATTTCTTAAAGAACTAAATAATTGGCAATATTCCCTTCCCCTTTGTCTCCCTAAACCCAAAAAAATAAAACTTTAATATCACCCAAATATAAATAAAAATTTTTTTGGTGTATTTCAGTTTCTAATGTATTTCGCGATTTCATTTTCTAGTGTATTTGAAGCTAAAGCTGCAATTTTTTTGTTGAGATCCAACCTCTCTCTCACACACCATCACCCTCTCCACTTATTCAACTAAACATAAACAAAAAAATCGCAAATTATATCAATTGGTTGGGATCCAATTTACCGTTGGAGCTGACTACCTTGATGCCTTGGTCGCCATCGTATTCGTGAGTTTGTTTTCTAGTTGGTTGAACGAGCGGGCTCCAGGCATGAACTTGTGTGCACCCGCACGACGTGCGGGACACAAATGCTACAGAAAATTAGTGGGCCGGAAGTCAGCCACATTTTTGCCTTGACCCCTAAGACTTCTCAAGAAAGTTTCTCAACAACCCGTTGTATCCTGGGAGCGAGTTGCCCATATGAGACAATAATTGTCTTAAGGAAATCGGTCTATCGTGCCTTGACGAAATACTCTTCCACCGCGTTCATCCGTCAGATCCAGAGTATCATGTCAAGTAAATCTTATTGTATTCCTACGGTGATCTTCAATAGCAATAAAGTATTATTATATTTTGTTCGTCTTTTTCAATTTTTTAATTACTGTATGCTTGAATAAATGATTCAATTACTAGATTTGCATTTATAAACTAACCCCGTATCTAACACTCTTCAATTCCCCATAAGTTGGCCAGTGAGAAATTTTGCATTAAAATTCTTATTGGAAGAAATTATGGAGACTGAACTTACCTCCGAAAATCAAAGTTCTGCTTTGGAAAATCCTAACTGAATATCTGCCTATCTGAGAAGCTCTTGCAGGTAGAGGAGTGGTTTTAATCTTAACCTTATGCCCTCTATGCAATCAAGCATGTGAGACAAATATTCATATATATATGGTTTACATTAATTTGGGGAAACTTGAGACCTCCAAATTTGGTAGCTGAGTCACTTAATGAAGTTTTTGCTCTTACATGCAAAACTGGAGGTTTAATTCAGGCCGAGAAATTGGGCTCGCTCTAGTGGTCGATCTGAAATATGAGGAATCAAGTGGTGTGGAAGAATAAGATCCCCAATGTGGAAAATATTATATTTCCAGCTGATCGAACAAGATCTGAATGGTTAGGGTGCCATGCACGACCGGTGTTGACTCCCATATCGTCTTCCTCGCAACGGTAGACTCGCCCAGAAACAAACTGGATCAAAATTAACACAGATGTGTCTCTGGGTCAGGGCTTGGAACGTTTGGGAGTGATGTCGACGGGCGTCTTTTGGTTAGGTGCTCGTCGATTCAGCTGGGTGACAAGTTTCGAACCACTTCTAACAGAGGCGATTGTGCTTAGAAAATGGATGGAATGGAATGGGCCAGATGATTCGAGGACAACATATTGAGATGGAGACAAACTCTCAAGAGCTTTGATGTGACCTAAATTCCAACTCTACCCCCACATCTTGTCTTGGGTCCATCTTAATGAATCGTAAATATTTGTCATCTTTTGTTCTTAATGTAAACTTTTCCTTTATTCCTGGATCAGGCAATAAGTAGCCCATTATCTAGCTACTAACGCTCATTTGGGTCCTGATTTAGAGTTCAGTAGTGTTGATGTACCACATAGTCTAACTCAACTTGTAATTTCGGACGTTTTCTCAATACATTGAGCTCGTCTCATTATTATTCAAAAAACCAAAAAAAATCTCAAATCTAAATGTTTAAATTAGCGTAAGTAAAAATATATTACCACGTTCTTCATAAATCATTGAATAAATATTACGTAGATACACCTGGAGAAATGTGATTATCACGTAGGTACACCTAAAATACTTTTTAACTCCGTAGGTCACCTAAACGAAAAAATTGTCACCGTTATAAACTTTGCAACTGAAATATGTGAAAAGACAATTCTGCCCTTTTTCTTAATTTTCAAACATGTGTACCTAATCAAAATTAAACCAGTCTCGTCCAATCTGGTTTAGCCAAATGAGGCAGGCTGAGATTTGTAGTGTCGCAACACCGCGAACCTGTCACCGGCCAGAAAGCATCGTCGGCGATGGAGACTCCGACCACCACAGAAAGGACGCTCTGGCGATGGCTTCGCCTTCAAGCTCTCCGATTCACCTCGACCAAACTGAAAATCCTTCCTCCTCCGATTCTCTGAACTTCATGACCAACCTCACTAGATTCGCAATCAAGTTGTCTTTTCATCCTTCGATTGTAAGACACACTCACAAAAATTAGGCAAATCAGCGAGGTCTGGGCTCTGACAAGGGTAAATCGGCGAGGTCTTGTTCCAATTTGGTCCGACGAGGCTTGAGGCGAGGCTCGAATCAGAGGCATATATGAGGAGGGTAAAAATGTAATTTCACATAAATCAGTTATTCAAAAGAGGACAAAATCGTCATTTCACATAAATCATTACATAGTTTTTAACAATAATAATTTTCTCTATTCAGATGACCTACGGAGTTAAGAAAATATGATTTAGATATATCCACGTGATAATCTTGTTTTTTCAAATGATATTTACCCTAAATTATTGTTTTCAAATTAACCGTGAGTTGAAATATAAGAAGTCTCATCATTTAGGCATACAATAAATAGAAATGGTTAATTATTCTCATACCGTCAATACTCAATACCACCAAACACGGCAAAAACACCTTCAACAGTCCCAAAAAAACCCTAATATAAGCAAAACCTCAGACCAATCCAAATCGGAAGCCCCAAAGAAAAAAAACCCCAAAATTTTCTTTTCTTTTCTTTTCCTTTCCCGCAATGGGTCTTCCCTCGATTTTCCCTCATTTTCCCGCACTTTCTCTCCGATTCCTCGCCCTCTTCCTCATCGCCACCGCCATACCCATCACCTCATCGTCACCATCGATCTACGAGCAGCTGAGCCACTATGGCCTTCCGATCGGGATCCTCCCAAAGGGCATCACCGACTTCTCCGTCGACCCCACCACAGGGCGGTTCCAGATCAACCTCACCCAGCCCTGCAACGCCAAGTTCGAGACCCAGGTTCGATACGACTTCAACGTCACCGGGTTGCTGAGTTTCGGCAGGATCGGAGAATTGTCCGGCGTCTCCGCGCAGGAGCTCTTCCTGTGGTTCCAGGTCAAAGGGATTCGCGTCGACGTGCCCAGCTCCGGCCTCATCTACTTCGACGTTGGCGTCGTCGACAAGCAATTCTCGCTCTCGCTCTTCGAGTCTCCGCCTGATTGCACCGCCGTCGACCCCAACGATCCGTCCTTCGAGAGTGTCCCTGAGGTTTTTATCGTGCCCTTTGGCTCCTATTTTTAACCTAATTTGTTTGTTCATTATTAATTTGGGGTTTTAATTCATATTTGTGTTCATTTTCAAATTCCTGTGTTGTGGGGGTATATTAATATGTTATAATCTATAAGCAAGTTGGGCATATTGATATTTCTAAACAATTTGTGATATGAATAAATGGCTGAATTGCTGCAGTGTAGGGGACTAGTTTATTTAAGAACAATGGGAAAAGGTCTGATTTACTAAGCATCAACCATAACATACATTAATGATCATAAAAATTGCCCCTTTCATTTAACAAAATAAAATGGCCTGAACTGTAAATAACTTCTTAATGGTAACTGTTCAAAAATGGTCTCCAATTTACTTGAAATCATCACAACTCTATTGGATGTGGCTGCTGCACCCAAAACTTGGTGAATATATGGGTAAAAATCATGTGCTACAATCTTTTCCTAGAGATTGTTGCAGGGTCGGAGTTTGTCCACATATTCCCAAACTCTCTTATAAAGTGAAAATTTTGTAAGCAGCTTGGTCACACAGCAAGAGAAAAAGGCTATGAGTGTTAAGTGAGTCGTGCAGAGGTATAAGAAATTTTACTAAGTGGTGAGGATCTGGGTGTACTGGGGGATTTGGGTGAGCATGAGAAAAATTGTGTATATTACTTTCAGAAGATGCAGTACGTGTAATTTCCTCAGTTGTCAATCACATGTTCTATTTCCATTGAGTGGATCTATGCAAATTGCGGAATCATGTATACTTTTATTTTCATTTTTAGGTTTCTTCTGAGTTCTTCACCTTAGTTTTGTAATGCACGAGTGAATGTGGTGTGGTGTGGTGAGGTGCATTTTATTGTGGGCTAACAAGTAAAACTACATAAGCAGTGGGGCTCGTTATCATGTTGTCAATGAGGCATATGCTTACACTCTGGATAAACCTGACGAAGAAAAGCTTGATACAATTACATGATGTTAAAATGGGAAATACTTAATAGTTTGCATGAGAAAAAGTATGAATACTTGGAGTGGTACAACAAAAGTATGTCTGTGACGTGTAGATGCAACATGTTACAAACAATTGTTTTGAGAATTGGATGAGAAGAGGAGGAGAAAGAGGGGTAGGATCGTTTTGTGAGAAAATCTATGATGCTTGTTGCGAGAAAATCATGTTCAATGTGTAGTTGTATAATTCACGTGAATAATAGTTAACATGCCTCTTTCCAACAATTTCAAGTTGAATAAGAATACATGTCCAACAAATTAGACCTTCGCCATATACCAAAAAGCGTGATAAATGCAATAGGAGTTCATGGGCTTAAAGAACTTTTCTTCAACACGCTGTAAAGTTGGTGCATTGATGGCTCTGTTGCCTTACAGAACACTTGAAAGACAGGGACTGTTTAGATTAGTTTCCTTTTGATATTTTTGTGTAATTGTAGGTTTGCTTCTGGTACTTGTGGTTGCAAAATACCAAGGGGATAGTAAAATTTGTATAAAATGTGATGGATTCTCATCTGTTATAATGTGTCATGTAAATGAGGTTTCAGGGTTTATGGTTAACACTATTGCCTGTCTTGTAGAGATATTTATAATTGACGTACAAGACATCAATATTTGTACATGAATATTGTAATATTGGTAAAGCAAAATATGTCGTAGTATAGCTTCATATCTATGTTTGTTTGTATCCACTCTTGTCAAGTAGCTTAAGTTACTGTCATCATCGTCTCGCAATCTTTTAGTTTAGTACTTTTCACGTCCACTACAAATGTATTAATATCACTTGCTGTTGTAATTTTAGGTTTACATTGAAAAGTTCGGGTATCAACTTGGTCAGAGAGAATTGCAAAAGGCTGGTTCATAGGCTCGAAGGCAGATATTGTCATCTAAGATTCAAAGTCAGCTTCACCTGTCCGCTTTTGCTTTGGCTTGAGAGTATGTCAAAGCATCTCGTTTCACAGACCCTATGCTTCCAACTGTGTGTGTGTTTTCTGTTTGTACATACTTTTGTCCCGATAGTTCTGTCTCTGCGAGGAAAAGTATTACAGTTTTGGTGAAGTGGAGAGGAGAGGAGAAGAAAGGAAAACTTGAGGGAGAGACTGCAATGTCGGGTCATGTTGTTTATGCTTATTATTCACTAGAAATCTATGTTCTTTGTTCACATATATGTATACTGTATACGATTACAGGAATATATGGGTGCTGTATTAAATTTCTGTAAATGGATGGACTATGTGGCTCTTCTGTATGCTGTCTAAGTTGGAGTTGAAGTTACGATGTGAAACATTGCTTCTTTCTTGTTTGATTCACACTGTCATTGTGCTTTTTTCTCTTTGAATGGTTCTTTGGCTGCTATTTCTTTTTCTCCATTTCATGTCTGTAAACCAAAAGTTAATTTGTACCAGTACCTCCTGCCATATCTTAGCATTTATTCAACTTAGGTTTAGTTCATCTCAACGCTTTACTTGCCTTAAATTTGATAGATATGCTTTGAATTGAATCATGATCCACTGAAATTAGCCAATATAGTGTTGGAATCTAGGGGAGCGAAGTGGTCCTTGACATAACGATATGATATTAAACAAAAAGTTGCATATCATGATGCAATGTTAGTCGAATATATTAATTTGAGTTTCATGTTTTCTAAGTTTCCTAGCAAAGAAGAAATTACATGTACTAAACATGCTCATTAGTAGTTTGTTGCAATGAGAACAAAATGGAATCACTTCAGAATAACGAGACTTGAGAGCTTGTGCAGAGACCTCAACAGAGAAAAACTATCATTGCGACTGAGTTTTCAAGAAAAATGAAGGGATTACATTACACCTACTAAGGGAATTAAATGTATGACTCTAAGTGTTGCAAGAGGGATACACGAGAAAGGGAGAGTAGACTAAACGATACATTCTTGCTTGTAGTAGGATATACTTTTTTTTTTTCTTGATCAGCGAAAGAAAATATTTTATTGATGAAACTTACTAAAGCTTCCAAGAGGGAAGCAAGAGAGAGCCATAAACACCAACAAAAAGGAGAAAAACAAGAAACAGCAATGAGAGAAAAAAGATACAAGAAAGAGAGACAAAAAGTAGAAGAGGTGCCAAGGTGAGCTCAAGAAGCCCTGTTCTTGGCCTCCGTATCTTCGAGAGCGGATAGCACATGAGCTTCGGGTATACTCCAAGTGATTCCCAAGAATTTGCAAATATCCAAAGTTCGACGAGCACGAGCCCGAATGTCGGTGTAATCTTTAAGGTTTGCAAAGGTGGGTTCATGGGTCTTGGTGTCATCGATAGAGTGAGACTCGCAGAATGGAGGGAGTTGAAGCTTGGCATTGGATGAATCCTCGCATTGAGTATCAGGAGGAGGATTCGGATGAGTCTTGGGTTTGAATTTACGCCGCTTGCGAACATGCGTGGAACCAGGGGAAAGGTTCGAGATTTTTCCAGATCGAGGGTGGCTAGTCTTTTTCCGCTTGGCAGAAAAAATTAGATTTGCAAGAGGAATATGCATGTCCATATCAGATGACTCCATAGCCGGCTTCAAAACCGAAGAAAAAATACCATCAACATGCCTATCCACCAATCCATTAACTACCAGCAGATTGTGGGGCAAAGAAGGCCCACTATGAAGATTGGCTTTGGGCTCAACAAGAAGGGATGGAGCCGTGGGCCCAATAGATTAAGCAGCAAGCCCAAAAGTAGGTCCATGAAGGGAAGGGCACAACATATTGCTATTTGTGGCCTCAATATCCTCACGCGTGGAAATTTCCATCAATGCTTCAACAGGAGTCGAGGAGACAGACGCAGAATCGGCGCCACGCTCCTCCTCGAAGCCTCCACGCAATTCGTCGATCGAGGCATCAGCAAACGAGGCGCCCACCTCGAGCTGTCCACTTACCTTGTCCGAAGCGTCGGACCCGACGATCGAGAGAGGAGAAACAGCGACATCCCGAGAATGGAAACCAGGCACCGAAAATGGCTCCGGCGAGATCTCACCCTCCTCGGAAGCAAGATGTGACGAACCTACCGGACAAGCTGATGAGGAAGACGAGTCCGAAGAAGACTGAGGAACCGAGGAGCTAGCCAAATCACAGTGAGGAACAAAAGAAGCATCGAAATCTAATAGGTCCAGCAACTGATTAATGGATGAAACAGACCTTGAATGGATCAGCACCAGTGCCTTATCGAGATGGGAACCCGAGAGGGAGTGAGGATGGATGTAAATTACTTCTCCCACTTTAGAGGTTATGTTTGAGATAGACTCTGTAGACCAAGCAAAAATCGGGAGGCCAGTGATTGAAGCCCATCGAAAAATACCACCTGTCTCCAGAAGATTTGGTCTGGCTACGACCATCGAGAACCAACGGTGAAGCCAAGACCAATTTGAAG
Organism: Geranium rotundifolium; assembly: GCA_963920655.1. NCBI lineage: Eukaryota > Viridiplantae > Streptophyta > Magnoliopsida > Geraniales > Geraniaceae > Geranium > Geranium rotundifolium. The sequence continues at coordinate 40,121,195 of OY987311.1, forward strand.
ATTCCATCTCATCTAAGAAACCTTTGTCATAGGAAGAAATGATGAAGACCCGATTACCAAGAGGGGAAATATGTAAGTCGATAGCACCATCACTACACATTTCCCCCATTATAGTGTCGGCGTTCCAACTAGACCGTGCCACCCCAATGACATAATGCGAAAATTTTGTTAGGAAGAAGCTGTTAATCGACCCATTGCAGGTGGGATTGGCCACCAAGGAGCCAAGATCTGTCAGGCTTTTACAATTCTCAGGCAAAATGGGAGAATTCCGGCCTAGCACTGCATCTTTGAACGATGTACCCCGGGATACCCGAATCGGAACCCCAGGTACGCAAGGGGCTTTAGGATCACCAGGAGCTTTTGGATCAAGAGGTAGGAGGTTGGAGGGCTTGGAAGAACCATTGTTTCGAGTTTCGGTAACAAACAGACGAGTCCCATAGGTGAAAAAACCGTTAAACTCCTCAATGGCCGCTTGGACATCCTCTTGACGCCGGTAATGAACAAAGGCAAAATGTTTACCTTTTTTGTTTGGTTTAGAAGGGAGGTCAACACCAGAGATACATCCAATGCTTCCGAAAAAATCTTCCAGCCATAAAGAAGAAGTATTCTTAAGTAGTTCACAGACGAAGATGGAGAAAATAGACTTAGACCGTTGAAGTTTTGTGGCTGAAGGTGGATAGGGAGGTTTGGGAGGAAGAGGGGGAGTCATATCTCACTTTGAGGTTCAACACACTCCTTCTCATCGCACTTATTCTAGGTGAAAATCAAGTTTCAGTACTTACATCGTATGGTTGCTAGCAATATTGGTACATTAGAGCTTAACCACTTGGATGTGAAGACAACCTTCATACATGGAAAGGTAGAAGAGGATATATATTTTACTCAACCAAAAGGGTTTCGAGTTTTGGGGAAAATAGGCCATTTGTCCAAGTTGAAGAAGTCTTCATATACACTTATATAGTCTCCATAACAGTCTATAAAAAGTTTGAAAACTATATGATGGTTCCGTATGATTGATGTGTGTACTATAACAAGTTAGAAAATTGATCTTAACTCTATCTGGTCATGTATGTGAGTGATATGTTGATAGACTAGAGGATTTAAACTAAGTTTGAGGTGTGTCGAATGTGGTTCTTACCCAAAATGCTCTCTATTGGGTCGTTAAGGGTCTAGGTGCCTACTTTGCTCAAAGGTAGCTAATCTTAGTTCAAGTGTTAGGACACCTAGTCTTAAGATTCCACAAGCTACTTGTCTTCGAAGTTTGTACCCTGTACACAGTTACTCTAGTGGCCGCCCCCTAAAGCAAAGGTATAAGCCCGAGCCTAGACTACTTTAGTCAACCTAAGTTGATTGCTTCGGTCGATTACCAAGCCTAACCCCGTGAGTTAGCACATTAAAATATGTAATTTAAGTCTCAATTTTAGTGTCTTCAACTTTAGTCATGCAATTGACCCCAATCTCTCGTACTCCCTCGTTCACTTTAAACCCCCTGATTCTAGGTTTCGTCACTCATACTTAGGAATTCAATGTATTTATGAATATTTCCATCACAACCAATTCAATTACGCAATACTCAACAATTATCCAATTAATCTCCAAGTAATATGAAGAACACACAATTTCTAATGTTTCTAATCACATTTTCTCAACATACACCAAGTCCATACCAATCAACTCAACAAGCATCTACTTTTCAGGAAATTATATCACACAATCACTAAGTAATTAATTCAATTCCTAACTTCAAGTATACACAAATCTAAGAGAAAGATGAGAAAGTGTACACAATTTGTGTGGAAGAACTACTTCAATCCAAGTGTTGACTCCTCATACTTCAAGAGCTCCTCCTTAAACACCCAAGTGAGTATTGGAGGTTTGTTACTTGCGGTAGAGACCTCTGACCTCCACTACCATCACTGCCTCTTGATATCTGTCACAGTAACGGTGGAAACATCATGTCTGAAAAACCGTCACCAAACCTGATCGTTTTGGGTTGATTCATGGGATTGTCCTGCATGTGTCGGTAGTTAGTGTCGGTATTGACTACCGTCACTCTCTGCTCATGTCCCTTTTCTCCTTTTTTTTTTGCTCCAAATCGATTGATTTTCCTGCAATTTCATCCAACCAGTGGCGGATCCAGAAAATTTGTTAAGGGGAGGCAAAATTTTACATTAAAATTTTAATTAATTAATTAATAAATAATATACTTAATTAAAAATAATAATTTTATTAATAATATAATTACTAAATGCGTATAACAAATTTAATTCGAGCTTGATTATTTATTTTTTTAGTTGAGTTTAAATTTAACTTTCATATATATATAAATACAAAATAAGTCGGTTCGCGAGCCTTTCAAACTCGAATAATTTGGTCTCGAATTCGATTTGTTTATCAGACGATCCACTATTGTACTTAATATTTGCATAAATTTGCTTAGAAAATTGAATTTTTTTAATAATTAGTAAATATAATACACCGAATAAAAAGTGTAATGAAAAATGAAAAAAAACAATTAACTAATACAAGAAGTCACTAATTAGTAAAATATAATTTTAACTATGAATCACAAATAAAGAGCCCATAAATCATTAGAAAAAACACATATATTAAAAAGATTTTCAATTCCAAGGTTTGAACCTTGGACCTCATTAATAAAATACTACTCCTTAACCACTAAGACAAAAAATTTTACTGTCAAGTTGCACAGTTTTTGCATACATATCAGAATTTAAGGGGGGCATATCCAATTTTCGGAAAAATTTTATATGATTTTTTTTTCGAATTCTCGGGCCAAGGGGGGAGCGGGTGAGCCCCCCCCCCCCCCCCCCCCCCCCCCCCCGGATCCGCCACTGCATCCAACTACGTTGTAAAGCTCAAATAGTACAAAATAGACACAAATTTACCTAAATTTTGGACTAAAGTGGGCCAAAATATGAAAATTTTACTTGGGAAAATAACAAAAATCCCCCCTCGTCAAAGTTGATACCGATACCGGATGTCAGTAATTTAAAAACTAGTACGATGGAAATTTTCGAGTACGAAGATGCGACATAGGAGGACATAACTTGGCCGAGATCACAATTTTCTGAATTTGATTTCATTAACATGCTTGAGGTCAAACTTGTGAAAGGAAGATGAGTTTTTAGGAAATGAAATAAAAATTAGGAATAATGTCACCTGACTATCCATAAAGTTGACGTTTTTTCACCTGGTACCCTAAATTTGTTTTTGGCATTGTGAAGTACCCTAAATTTGCAAAATTGTCACCGATAGTACCCAAAGACATTTCCGTCCATTTTTTTTTTCAAAAATATGTTCAATTTTGAGGTGAAAAGACTAAAATACCCATGTAAGTATTTTAATTTTTAAAATGTGTCCTTTTACCCTCAATCCTTCTTCTTCCTCCATTGCTTTTCCTCCTACTCATCGCCACACCACTACCGATATGTCTGATGTTTGCTCGTGTTCCCTTGATTTTCCATCATTGTCCTCAGCAATTTCCTTTTCCCTTTCCGTTTCAGATTTCTGTGAGGTGCTATCCTCAACACCTTCATGACTGACTTACGTCAACTAACAATTTGATGTGATCCTCTACTGCAATTGTTGACAAAGCTCTAGCAGGAGCAAACTTTTTTTCCCTCAATGAAGACAGTTTCAAATCTAAATAAAGCACATACATCACAGAATTACTAAGTACAAAAAGAACCAAACCAATCAAATTTACAGCAACAACTACACAAACTAGAAATGCAAATTTGTAATGGTTGTTGAGGTGTTGTTATCTGAGAATACCTCCCTAACTGGCTCTTTCAATTCTAAGGACTCATGTAAAGTAAAAACAAAACAGTAAGCTCAAAGGAGTAAGATCTAAAAATCAAGAGCACGGGTACAAAAATTCATAGAAAAAGACAAAGGTAGACACACAACATACATGTGGAAGAACATTTAGATGCGCTCTGCTATGGCCATTGAAAGCCTGAACCAAGAGAAAATAAGATTCTCAATCAACAATTTCACACAATTAAGAATCAAAATGGAAACTCTGAAACAAAACAAACAAGAAAATAATACTCACAACAGTGGTAACATCTTCAACAAACTCGTCCCCAGCTACAGAAACAACCCAGAAAATCAAATCAGCAACATAGAAGGGGTAAAAATAGAGAACAAAATTAAACCCAAGATCCAATTTCTTGTCTTTCACTTCTGGATCGATTCAATTCGGAAAAAAAAATCACACAAGGAAGTGGTGAGGTCGCGAGGCGGTTAGTGTAGAGAAGAATCAAAGCAACGACGGTGATAAACAACAAGCCCACCACCAAATTCCTCAGCGTCATCTTCGAGGAGACCCAGAAAGAAGAAATTTTTGAACCCACGTTGAAGAAAACAGACGCTGAGCACTGGGAGTCCCTGAATCAAATTTATCGGCGGCAGGAAATGAAGGATTCAATCGGTCAGAAAATAAAAACCCAAGTCGAGCTTTGTGTAGAAGAGAAGCAGAAACCCAAACTCGGCAAAAGCACAACAGGAACAACAAAAATGGCGAGTGCCTGCGATTGCATGTGAGGTATGGAGGAAGAAGAGAGAGAGAGAGAGAGAGAGAGAGAGAGAGAGAGAGAGAGAGAGAGCACAAATGGCACATTTTAAAATTTTAAAACATTTATAGGGTTATTTTAGTCTTTTCACTTCAAAATTTAACAGATTTTTGAAACAAATGGACGGAAATGTTTTTGGGTACTAATGGTAACAATTTTGCAAATTTATGGTACCCACAATGCTAAAAAAAATTTTAGGATACCCAAGTGAAAAAACATCAACTTTAAGAGTAATCATGTGACATTATCCCTAAAAATTATGAAGGGTAAGGTTGAGGTAATACTGTAATAAAGTCGTTAGGACATGCAGTTAATTTAGTATATTTGAGTTTCATAAGCACGTCACATTTTGAGGAGTCTTGTTGAGTCAACAAGAACTAGTTGTTGCGCGTACGAGGAACACATCTCTATCATTGTGTTTGAACGTGCGAAGTGGTCCTATAGTCACATAGCAGGGTAGTGAAATGGTAGGGATTGCTGGAAATATATTTGGTGATTGTATATATTTTCAGCGATGAAGATTGTAGATTTTATCTAGACTATTGTGTAAATAAAGGTCTCTCGCTCATCTAAATTTATACTCATTTGAGAATTTTATCAACTTAACGTCATTTTTATCATTTTATGTGTTTTTCATTAATATGATTGTCATATTCCTATCACATTATTTCTCAACCTATAAGAATGAGATGTGTTCATATAATTCTTATTTTAACCTAGTGTTTATATTTTATCCCAACCATGATATATAATCTTTAGTTATGTTTGGGGATAATTTCACAAAATTATAGTTAACTTGACACATTTCTCAACTAACCACACATGACTATTTTTTTATGCTTTGAGAGGTGAGCTGACTATTTTTTTTATGCCAATTAATTTGAAGTGTGAAAATATCAAAATACTCTTTAACTATTTTCCCCTTTCCTCCTCCTTTATCTCCTCATCTCCCTCTCTTTCCTCTTGGTGTTGTCGCCGATTGGTCCATCAATGTATCCTCCAACTACGCATAAGTGAGATTCAATAACTATATTTTAATAAAATTAGTATTATAAGAAAATCCTAAACAACATCTGGAAGACGAATCTGTTTGTTTGGGATTTACAAAACTATATTTCGATTTAGAGCTGGTATGACGAAATATCTGGCGAGATTTGGTGGAATTCGTCGATTTCAACGGCGGAGGTTCGCCGGAGGACTAGGAGTCGGTGGGTTTTGAGGATTAAATTTAAGGTGCAGCGAGTACAAAATGACGTTGTATAAGGCACGTTTTGCATCAAATCGACAATTAATCCTTGTATTTTATTGACTTAATTTTTGGATTTTCATGAAAATGGGTCTCGATTTGAACTTTAAGAAAAGAAAGAAAATGTTAAAAGCATGATTTTAAAATTTTAAATAATATTCAGGAGTATTTTAATTATCTTACACTGAAATTTAACAGGATTACTTTAAATAAATAAAAATATAATTACGTAGTAAAACAGTCGAGGTGATTGTAGTTTTGTGAGATCATCCCTCTCTCATAAATCAGTAATTGTTACTTTGTAAGAGAATCATCTAGAAACAGGGACCCATCTTCACCTTTGTGTGTGGGAAGGAAACAGAACACTCATCTTCCAACCATTAGCGGCAAAATTGTGTCACTCTCCGCACGCACGATCGATCGATCGCTCCAGTTTCTGGGTCTACCGAAGAAATGGCGGTGAAAGCTCCACCCATGGCTGGCTTAAGCTTGGCCCCATCGCGCCCTTCTTCGAACCGTGTCGCTATGCTCAGGCCACCGCCTCTCAATTCACCATTTTCCGGTATCTCTCCTTATATTGCTTTCTGGGTTTGTGTTAGAATTTGAGCATTTGGTTTCTCCCAAGTAAAAAGTTTCCTTAACCAGTTCATCAATGCTAATATCTGTTTATGATGATTGGCACCTAAATGGATCACCAGTGAGTTTGATAATCCAACTTGTTTGTGATTGTTTCTTGTACTAATGGTAATGCTATTATTGAGCTCTTGAATTTTATAAGGACTTTTAAAGTTTGTATGCCTGAAGATGAGGTAAAGAGCCTTATATATTCTGATAAATCTTGTAAAATTTACTGAACTGTATATGACTGAATCAGTCATGGGAACTTCTCTAATGTTAACATGTTGTCATTATAAATCTTGTTTTCATGTGATGCATGCATTATCTATGCTCATTTTATATGTAAATAAACTTGTCCAATCACGGATATAATGATGCTGGCTAAAATTTGTTGAGGACTACATACTAACTTTCTTTGTAATTATACTCTCATTGTGTATATATGGAGTTCGTTAAAGTAAGTTCATTACAGTATAAGAAGATATATTGGGTCAAATTCATGTTAGCTGTGCACACCTTGTGTTTTATCTTGTTGAATTCATAATTGTATTATGTACGACATCTTAAATTGTCTACATGATAATACTTTATCTGGACATTTAGATTTAGCTAATTTAAAAAAAAATCTCCTAAAACACTGATATAGAGAAGGATTTTTCCTTTTTACTATTTGTCTGTCTATTTCCAGATTCTTTTTCCTTGCAATAACATTATTTGATTTTGATGTCTTCTCTTCTATTTTTATATTTTCTGGCGTTGCAGAACTGAAAGTTACCCATATGCAAATACCTCACTCCAGAAGGTTCAGACGCACTGGTAATGGCAGAGGTGGTTTTGTTGTTCAGAATAATCTTTTTGATCGTTTTGCTAGAGTGATTAAGGTTAGGTTTGAATACATCTTCAATTTCTTCATAATTATAACTTCTCTTGGGTACACTTTTAGTTCTACTGATTGATTTTTATCTTCTAGTCATATGCAAATGCAATTTTAACTTCATTTGAAGACCCGGAGAAGATCATCGAACAGAGTGTTCTTGATATGAATAATGATTTAATAAAGATGCGTCAAGCTACTGCACAAGTATGTACCTTTATCTTGCACTGGTTTAAGTTTAAGTTTATTTTTCTTAATTCTTTATTTTTATTGTCTTTGCCTTTTTTCCACTTCCATCTTATTTTTATCTGTTTTCTAGCATAAAAAGTTATTTAAAACATATTATTTCCTGAATGCATAATTAGAAAAGGAGATGGTGGAAGCAAAGAACTGAACAATGAGGTTCTTAATGAATACTTTGTTTTGTGTATTTCTGTTTTCTGAAGGTTCTGGCATCTCAAAAGCAGTTAGAGAACAGATATAATACTGCACAAAAAGCTTCTGAAGATTGGTAAACCCTTGGGCCTTCTTGCAGGGCATTATACAAGTAAATATATTGTTAATTGGTTGATATGCTATGCTTGATAATAGGTACCGAAGAGCACAACTTGCTCTTGGAAAGGGAAAGGAGGACCTAGCTCGCGAGGCTCTTAAGCAGCGGAAATCTTATGCTGTAAGTTACATAGGGATGTAGCTGCTCGAACACACATAGTCTGAGTGTAAAGCATTGTTTTTATCAAATTTTGTATGAAATTGTGGATTAAACAATAGAAAACATACATTATTCCTCTGTTTCATAATGTGTAATTGATTTTTCTAATTAGAAATTTTGGGCCCAAATCAGTTGTCTGCAACTCTAGTTCAAAATCGTTCAGTTTCATGAGCTGAGTAGTAAAAGAAAAGTAAAATTTGGAAGTGCCTTACATAGTTTCTATCCTTGTATAAATTAGAAGTCTCTTGCCATGCGATGGTTAATGTTCAAGGGCACTAGTTTTAGTGGAAAAAATGTAATTTTTTTATGTATGCTAGAGTTTTTTTACAATGCCGAGGATAATTTAATTATATCCATTGCATTGACTAGCTCTTACTTGTGTGTGAATGGTCCTGCATTGGCATGCGGATTGATGCTCCGGAGCAGTGTTTGGTTTTAAGACATGACCTATTATACATTTTAAGCATTATATTTTGTTTCTTTTATATATGTACTGAAAATTCAATCATATAATTAGGGAAACTACATCTATAATGCATACAAAGTGATTGATACATACACATATACTGTATCCGTGATTGATTGTGTTTTGTGGATTGAACAATTGGTTCATTTTCTATGAAATTATGTTTTATAAACTTGCTTGTCGATGAAGATTTACTGGATTTGGACATGCTATCTTTGCTCTTTGCGCAATTTGACCTTTTAATTATTATTTGATAGGAAAAGAGTGCTTTTAATGATGATTTTGCGTATGGAATTGGGATATAATATAATCTTCCCTCATTATATGTTATTTTGTTCTTTTTTGTAGGACAATGCTAGTGCCTTGAAGGCTCAACTTGATCAGCAGAAAAATGTCGTGGACAGTCTGGTCTCCAATACTAGGGTGGGTTGCTTATTCTTTTTGACTAAATGAAATGCATACAGCTTCTATGCCATTTCTTTTTCCTTGACAAGTATCATTTATAGTTAGAAACTGTGCAGACAAAATCTTTTTTAATTCAGTAGCTCAACTAGTAGCAGTAAGCAACCCTAGAATGTGTCATAGATATGCTGTGTTGTAAGCATTGACCTATGCATGCATGATTTACATCACTGTTGCAGTTTTGATGTGAAGTGCAGGATCATGAGATTCTGTTATAGTCATTTGGGATTTCAGCCCTTCAATGGCTGTGAATTTGTATATGAAATAACTAATAGTCTTACTTTCTGGTAAAAAAATACTAGATAAGGCCTAAGGGAAAGTGTGGTATGATTTGTTTCATCTCTTTGCTACAGAAAATACGCGCACACACATGCATGTCTAGTACCTTTTTTCTTATTAATGGTATAATGGTACAGGTATTGCATCTAGGCATTCCAGATTTTATCAGGCTTAGTCATATTAAATATGAAAATTTGTGCTTCAAACTGCTCTACTGATTTGTGTCAACTATGTTAATAGTCAAAGTTTAATGAGAGTTAACTACACTTTCAATCAGGAGATAACATCTGCATATTATAATTGTTATTGTTAGTAGATTAGCTCCATAAAAAAGGCCCCGTGCTACAATAGCATGCCTGGTTTCCAGCCTGGTAAAGGTGAAGGGTTATGGTAGGTCGACAGCCAACACCAAACTTTGTCAAATCCCATGAACATTAACCTAGCTCCATAAAGGAAGCATTCAACTGCACAGACTGTTCTACTTTGTTGCTTAAGTTAATTCTTCTCTGTCAAAGTTGCATTCCACACTGTAGTGTTCATCTACCGTTTTGGGAAGTTTGCAATGGTTGTCACATCCAATTATTAGACTATGCTCCATAGTTTCCAGAAGGAAAGGCCAGATCTCTTCATGGCTCCATGATACCCTCTTTTTTCACGTCATAGGTTCATGATCCAATTGCTGATTAACATTGGGCGGTCTATTTTGATGTGTGGATGATCAATCAATTAGTATAATTAATTTGGTTCTGAATATTGACTTTGTCGACAGCTTTTGGAGAGTAAAATACAGGAGGCTAGATCTAAAAAAGATACCCTTAAAGCACGCGCTCAATCTGCTAGGTTTCTTCCAACTTCCATCTTTTCCAATTGCCTTTCAGTTTTCTTCTCATTAGAGTGTGAAACTATCGTATGATTCATGCTGTTGTTAGGACTGCAACCAAAGTGACTGAAATGTTGGGAAATGTCGATACAAGTAGCGCTCTTTCAGCATTCGAGAAAATGGAGGAAAAAGGTTAAGACTTGATATTTTATTTTATCTGGATGCAGATGTTATAGTTTTATCAGATGACCATGTGAACAATTTCATTAATCATATATTGTCCAGATGAGGTTAATTTGTGGAAGTCTCTATGGGCAAGCTGGCCATAAAGCCAGTCATGTATCCATAACCTGTCAAACCGTGCAAGCTTCCCTCATTTTCACATCTATCTCCATTGCTAAGAAACAGCAGTTTCTCTGTGACTAGAAAGATGGATCAGCCACTAACATTGGAACCCAGAAACTGAGTATAATAGAAACTTCATTGTATTATGTCTTTAATTTACAGTTATACTGGAAAATAGTAATACTTCTAGAGCAGTTGAGCTATGCCACTGTATGGAAGGGAAAATAACCCTGTGCTTTTTAATCTGGTACATATCGCTGGATCTGAATGGATAAATACAAATGCTCTATTCAGTGATAGCTGTAAAGGGTCCAGTCGTGTATTAGAAAGGCTGTACTTGTTTCATATGTGTAATCATGCAGCATGGTAAAGTTTCTGCTTAAATTTCTAATGAGCATGGGACACTAGGGATTGGGAATCAATTTGCGTAATTCCTATGGTTAACATTTAACGATCAAGTTTAAGGTAAATGGTGTTTCTCTGATTTAGTGACATAGTTAAAAAGAAGAAAAAAATTATCTGGTGTATACTAGTTTATGTAGAAGATTGAAGATACATGCACCATTTTGAGGTGGTTCAATTCCAAAAGTTGAGGCATTCCAAATATCCAGCTAGATATAAATATATTGGCATGGCTGCTGGTGTCTGGTAGTGCTCGGAACTGAAGAAATCCTGGACTGAGGTGCTAGCAAAATAACTTGGTCTATTTGCAGCAAAATTTTGAGTACAACCATACCAGGTTGCCAAGCCACAAGAAACTAGAACGGATAGAAAAGTTATGCATAATAATGTCAAATCTATCCAATCTGCAGTCTTGGAGAATATGGTGCTCAAATATGGCTCTTGTATAAATTAATTTATATAAGACCATATACATATAGTGGCTCGGAGCAAGGAGCTTAATTATCCTTGAAACTATTTGTGTTTTTCACATTTTGTAACCATTGAAATTGATAGAATGATCTTGAAGAAGACAAATCACCATTTTGTCATAGGGCATATAATCTTTGAGATGTTCGGGAACATTTCAACCACCTACAGGAATTCGTAAATCAAACAATTCATCGTCATAATTAAACCTGGTTCCTTAATCTTGATATCCATATATCCTTGTGCTCTGCAGTCGTTTTTTAGTAGAATATATTTGATCATATAGATAGTTGTCGACACATTAGTTTATTGTCATTTCAGTTTTGGTGATGGAGTCTCAGGCAGATGCACTTCATCGGTTAACTTCTGATGATCTAGAAGGACAGGTAACATTCTCCCTCATACTTAACTATTTACGCCCTGAATACTCATGTCTCGCGGCTGGGCTATGATTTTGGAAAATCTCCTTAGGATGTGTGCGTGTGAGTAAGATTGTTTTTATTTAGGTTTGAAGGGATGGGTTGGTTTGATGAACCCTTACATCACATTTGGGTTACATTACATATGTTGTGAATATGATAATTGATCAACCATTAGCCCTCATCTTGGCATACACAGAAGCATCTTTCATTTAAGTTTTCCCTTGCATCTTTTGATTCTGTTATTCAAAATTTCACCCTAAATTGGTTGTTGTTAGAATTTGTGTATACTTTCCTTCCAGGGAGGTGAATGAAAATGATGCATGTGGGTTTTCCATGATATCCTTGTTTGACTTCGTAATAATATACCTTGAGTGTGTTAGCAAGTGGACCGGGGAGCACGTGGAGACATGATGGGAATTAGAGCAATAACTTTTTGCAAGAAATCAAACATGACAACAACCTTTTTGTTGCACTCCTGGTAGAATACTTATTCGTAGCCACGAAAGGTTGAAAATAGCCTGGGTTTTGGACACCATCATGCATGCAATGAATGTTCTTCAATCATAGTTGGTGTGCTTATCAAAAAAATCTTAGTTGGTGTCCGTTGTTATAATGATGTCTCTCTATTTACAGTTTGCGTTGCTAGAAAGCTCTTCTGTTGACGATGATCTTGCAAACTTGAAGAGGGAACTATCTGCAAGCACCAAGGTATTATTGGCTTCGTCAATTATCTTCCTAGTCTCTCATTTGATGTGTAAATCCAATTTTGATATAATCCCAATGTTGTGGAGTAATTGTGCACTGATCATCATCGGTTTTACTGGGGTAAACAGAAAGGAGAGCTTCCACCTGGGAGAAGTTCAAATACGGCTTTTCCGTTTCGGGACTCCGAGATTGAAAGGGAGCTGAATGAACTAAGGAGAAAAGCAAAGGAGTATTGACTTGCATGCAAGCAAAATTTTGTGGAATGACACAACATGCATGTATGTTTAGTCATTATCAACAAATGTTGAGTTAAGTGGCAAGGGCAAAGTAGAGCTAATATCTTCACAAGAGATGTCTGAATCCAAAATTTGATGCATTAGTGATGAAAGAATCAAATGTGTATCCTTGAAATAAGAATCAATTTTGGAGAGCAATGTGGAAGGTATGTTAATGCTTAGATGTTAAATTTAAACATATTAATTAGAGACTATATATTGGCATGATAAAGTGTTTAGATATATTTTAAAAATATGGATGTAACTTTAATCGAACCAAGATTTAACAGTACTATTAGCAAGTACAGTAGTCTCATTGATTGGTGAACGAGTCAGGCTTTAGGAGTGACACCATACTTAACATAGACAACGGACAGACGTTATGGTTGAGGGCCTGAGGCTTGGACTGCAAAGGGATCTCCTCTTGGTCGCAATCCTTAAAGAAGTAGGGACAATGGCTACAAACGAACTTGAGGTTACGTTGTGAGGTTTGTGAGGGATAGAGTCGATGAGCTCTAGAATTTCTCCATCTCCACGACAATGCTCTCCATCGAAACCCTTCAAGAAGTAGGTAATTGCTCTGAGCTAATGAACTTGTTTTTGTATGAGAGCAACCTCTTCAGTTCAATCTTGTCGGAGTTTAAACTTGGAAAGCTAAAGAAGTTTGAGCAATTGCTTCTCCGACAATTCCTATGTTTAACTTTTTTAGACGCTGAGATTATTATCTCGAAAAGAGAACAATCTAATACCCTCAAATGTTTATGTTTTTACCTTTGTTACACTTAAATAATACATTATTATTTTTGCATATCAAAGTTTTCATTTCGCCTATTTAAGTACTTCAAACTATGACTAAGTATGAGAAAAATAAAACATTGAATATACGGAAAAAATACCTTTTTTGAATTAATAATAGGGGTAATTACAGATTAGTACACCCGTCAAAACCTCATTTCAGGATCAGTTACCCAAGTATGAACTTTTTGTTCTCGATACCCCAAGTTTAAAAAGTTAACATTTAAGTTCAAGTCTGTTAAAATAAACTGATGTGGTTTGTAAACAGTCTAAAATGCTCTTATTGTGTAATTTTCAATATATAGAACTATTGTGATGATTATGAAATGTCCATTTTACCCTTAAATAAATATCCAAATGAACTTATGGTATAGGGCACAATTGTCTTTTCAAATGAAGAAGTGAAATAATTAAAGATTAAAAAATTAAAAGATAATTTATGAATTGTCAATTTTAACCCTTTCATTCAACACTAACCCTACTTTGATCTCTATCTTTGCAGCCTCCATCTCCTCAAAATTAAACCCTCTTCATCTACCCCAACTCTGTAATCTCACTCACACCCTCTTCATTCAAACCCAATCGCTGGCCATGGACTTCGGCGGTGGCTGCAGCAAATCGACGACCAAGAAACTTGGCGGCGTATCGGCCTGGCTCTGGCGGTGGTTGCTCATCGGGACCTTCCTCGACTGGTGCTTGGGAGGGCGCTTAGGCGGGTCCTCCCTCGATTGCGGTCGATCTACGGCGGGAACATGAGATATAATGTCTCCGTCGACCGGAACCCATTCCCGAGAAGCCACGCCTCGCTCTCCTGCTTCGTCGCGGTCTTGTTAGAGCTCCGTCTGTAGTTGGCTTCGGCCGTCGTCGACTCCTCCGCTCGCAGCCGTGATTCTTCCAACTCTGTCGGAGTTTCTCTCGATGCCGATGCTTCCCTCGACGTCTCCGGCGACAACGGCCTCCCCGGCTAACCAAGATTATAAAGATCCTCCCCTTATAAGGACAAGTGTGATAATGCAAGTTACTATTAGTAGTGATGTAATAATGGCCACTATCAGTAGTGATGTAATAATGGCGTTGATGAAGAAATTCCATAACATAGTTCAAAAATATGGAATTATGTTGTCAGAAAAGAAGATGGTCATAGGAGAGACAGAAGTAGATTTCCTGGGAATGCATATCTCAAAAGGACAGTACCAATTGCAGCCGCATATTGCCACGCAGCTAGAAATATTCCCTGATGAAAACTTATCCTTCAAGCAAGTGCAACAATTTCTTGGGGTGGTAAACTACATGGCGGACTTTATACATGACCTGGCCAGGCATAGGACAGTCCTATCAGAACAGTTGAGGAAAAACGCACCCCCATGGAGCCAAAAGTGCACAGATGCGGTCCGAGAACTCAAGCGTGTATCAAAAACACTACTGACGTTGAAAATCCCATCAACAGGGAGAAGAATCTTGCAAACAGATGCAAGTGATTACTATTGGGGAGCGGTCCTTCTGGAAGAAAATGAAAAAGGAGAAAGGAGAATCTGTGGCTACAAGAGCGGAGCTTTCAAAGACAGCGAAAGACACTATCACTCCACCTACAAAGAGATTCTCGCAGTCAAACGAGGAATAGAGAAGTTTGAATTTCATCTAGTCGGCCAGCACTTCAGGATCGAGATGGATATGTCATCCTTCCCAAAAATGCTCCAGTTCAAACAGAAGGTTTTGCCACAAGCACTATTACTCAGATGGGCTAGCTGGTTCGCTCAGTGGAAGTTTGACGTGAAGCACATAAAAGGAAAAGACAATTTCCTCCCAGACTTCCTCTCAATGACACAAAAGCAAATAGCTCAAATCATACCAGTCATCTACATGGCAACTGGTGAAAGCTCATCTTCAGACCCCTTGGGAGCCATGATCAGAAATTTGCCAAGAGGAATCCAAGAAGATATCTTAAGCAAGACAAAAACATCTAGAGACTTGGATGCCCTGCTCGGTTTTCTGAAGTATTACGTGTACAGGTATGGTTTAGACATGGGACCATTGAAATGACTACCTTATCACCCGGTATTCCCATTCATGACTACCATAGACATGAATCCAGCCTACTACGGCAATTTTCCTACAGAAGCCTACCTGCTTGTGTGGTACCTAACTGAGCTATACACCATTGGAGCTTTTGTGGATAAATGCACACTTCTGCAATATCTGGCTAAGTGCATCATGACAAGAAGGAAAGCAAAAAATAAGATTCTCTGCAAGTGGCTCACTTTATTCCATGACGAAAATTGGTGGCTGACAAATATCCGTGCCCAGAAGGAGAGGACTATCTTCATCACCTTCGGGATTACCACGAATCATATTGAAGATGGCGATGGAATCAGAATCTCCAGAGAGTACACGGCAATAATCCAAAAGAGCTACAAGACGTCGGCAGAACAGAATGATGCGCATCTCCCAGCACAGTTTCATGAAAGGGCAACCCACATGGCACGAATAAATGGAATCAATACTCCTGACATCGACTCCAGACTCTTTTGCCCCCATTCTGCAAACTGGCACATCCCAGGGCTGTACCCTGAGGATTTCGTCCGTGAAATACGAGATATCCTAGTCCGATTCCATATGCAAGATGAATGCATGTCCTTAGATGACCGAGATCACCCACGCTACAGGCTCGGAAGAAAATGGAGAATAATGAGAGACCTAAATGGCTCCACCATATACTTCTTCTCTGCCTACAAAGGTGAGCCAGACTGGTCAGCCACAGACGGCAGTGACCCAGAGATATCTGAGTCAGAAACTGATGATGACGCGGGATAAGACAAGCCCGCTCATTTGGATACAGGGGGAATAAGGACAAGTGTGATAATGCAAGTTACTATTAGTAGTGATGTAATAATGGCCACTAAGTGACATGATGGCCACTAAGTGTGATAATGGCAAACAAAGAATCTATTCTTTGTTGATAATGCCAAAATAGGTAATGTAGATGTCGGGAATAGTCCCCTCCCAAAGTAGTATAAATAGAGGTGCTTGGCATAGCCATCTTCAAGCTAAGCCATAGCAAGTAAGAAGTATGAAGTCCTCTTGAGAGTGTCCTCTTGTAAACCTTTATGAGATTATCAATAAAAGCTTCCCATTGTATATCTCCTCTTGATCTTACCTTACCAAATTCCCTACATAGTCCTTACATTAATTCCTTATCTTAATCCCTATACCTCCTTCGTGGTTGTACCCACTATGTGTCTGTAAATTAAATAAGGACAAGTGTGATAATGCAAGTTACTATTAGTAGTGATGTAATAATGGCCACTAAGTGACATGATGGCCACTAAGTGTGATAATGGCAAACAAAGAATCTATTCTTTGTTGATAATGCCAAAATAGGTAATGTAGATGTCGGGAATAGTCCCCTCCCAAAGTAGTATAAATAGAGGTGCTTGGCATAACCATCTTCAAGCTAAGCCATAGCAAGTAAGAAGTGTGAAGTCCTCTTGAGAGTGTCCTCTTGTAAACCTTTGTGAGATTATCAATAAAAGCTTCCCCTTGTATATCTCCTCTTGATCTTACCTTACCAAATTCCCTACATAGTCCTTACATTAATTCCTTATCTTAATCCCTATACCTCCTTCGTGGTTGTACCCACTATGTGTCTGTAAATTTGGTATCAGAGCCTTGGCGGTTAAGCTTTGGCTCTTATTCTCCTGAGAAATATTAGAGTCCAAGATCTTCTCCTACCTTATGCTTGTGAATGAAAGTATGCTCTGTGGTTGCCATGTACTTGGATCTTCCACATCAGAAATCCTAACAAGTCCTCCAAGATATAAATAAGAAAGTTCATGGTGTTTTGGAACATAGTGTACCTTGAGGATGTGGTGGCTAAGGTGCCCAGTTTTTCCTCGGTTTAAGGTTCTCAAAACATGATGAACTATCTTAAATATATCTTGAGTCCTATGCGGATCATGAATCTTTGTGATTCTAAGGAGAATGATCTATGACTATAATATTTTGAAGGTTGAATAAGGGTTATTGCTTACTGTCTTGGTCTCTGGTCTAATCTACACCATATGGAAAGTACATCTACTCTTTCTCGTACACCTTCCACTAGCTTCCGCACCTCAAATGCTAGTAAGATAGACTACTTATATGAAGTAGAGTATAGTAATGATAACAAAATACCTATCTCCCAAGTCCCTCTACTAAACCCGTATAGAGCTTTCTCCAAACCCAACCACTCTCTCCAAAAAACTATAAGGCAAGTCCTGAGCCCCACAAAAAAGGTGTCTAGAGAGTTGATTCTAGCCTCCCGACTAGAACACTACCTTGTCCCAGCCAAAGAATTTGAGCAGATGTTTCCTCTCCTACTCAATGGAGAAATGGTTCGACAATGGCGGCGATGTGGCTATACGCACCTGCACTATGGAGCAATTCGCTTGGCTCTCACACTCCATGGAAGAAGAGGTCTCCCTGTAGTAGCCCGAATTGCACTATTAGACACAAGGTTCAAAGAATACCAGCATGCCTGTATTGCAACTCTCCAGAAAACAATGAATGCTGGCACGGTGTTGGTAACGCTATTCCCCAACTTCAATATAGCGTTAGAAGATTTTCATATCCTCCACCATCTGAAGATCCAACTACAGTTGACTGGTGCCAAACAGATAGAAAACTCTGTAGCAGCCACCCTGCACTACCAAATGACATACAGAGTTCAAAATCATGCAATGAATCTGACGTGCCCAAGAGACTCAGAAGAAACCATTCTCATAAATGTGGACTCTCAGCATGGCCCCTCGTGCGTCCACATCCCAAAACAAATCCCAAGAAGCGAGCTGATCAAGCTACTGCCAGAGTCATGGGTCACTCACTACGAACAAGTGTACCAAAATGACGAACCAATCCAATCTACAGAATCTTCCATGATCAAAAAGAAGGATGGCGCTGTGCAGATCGTTTTTAAAGGAGAAGAAGAAAAGGTCCGACCTTCAATATTCTGCACAGAGATAAACTCGATATCTCCATTGCAAGAAGTACCTATAAAGCAAGAAGATGTCTCTGAACCTGGCATTCCAATAGTATCATTCGATGCTAATGGAAAACCAATTTATGCCTTTGCTGACAAAGATGGGCATAAATTCTTCGACGTATGTTTCTGCGAAAGTTGCACCCGTAGCAGCTCAGAAGACGATGAAGAAAGTTCCAGAGGAAGGAGAAGAAAGAAGAAATCTCAACAACTGCTGAAAGAAAGATATGAAGCCGGAGACTCGGAGGTTGGTCTTCTGGGAGAATCTGCAGGAAAACCATTTGAGTACTACGTACTATATTCAGATTCAAAAAAGCCTGCCATCTCTACAGAGCCCAAACCTATCTTTATGTTCGGGCCATCTTCCTCAAGGGAGCCAGATTTCCCTCCGGAAGAGTTTGAGCAAGACAACGTGAAGCATACTTGGAAGGTCAAAAATACCAAGGCGATAAATGCAGATGGCTCTGTACTCAAGCTCAGTGCAGCAGAAGCAACACTCAATTGACAGACAGAGAATGCTATGGCCCAAAATCGCTACCTAAAAAAATTGACAAAAAGGTAAGCGTCATGGAGCTGGTCATTCAGGAGCTGAGAGAAAAGATCCAGTCTTTCCATGAGGAGTTACTCCAAATAGCATGCACGGTGAGCATACATTCGCCAAATCTACTTGCACAAAAGGAGTCTGAGCTCAAATTCCCGCTCATTTGGATACAGGGGGAATAAGGACAAGTGTGATAATGCAAGTTACTATTAGTAGTGATGTAATAATGGCCACTAAGTGACATGATGGCCACTAAGTGTGATAATGGCAAACAAATAATCTATTCTTTGTTGATAATGCCAAAATAGGTAATGTAGATGTCGGGAATAGTCCCCTCCCAAAGTAGTATAAATAGAGGTGCTTGGCATAGCCATCTTCAAGCTAAGCCATAGCAAGTAAGAAGTATGAAGTCCTCTTGAGAGTGTCCTCTTGTAAACCTTTATGAGATTATCAATAAAAGCTTCCCCTTGTATATCTCCTCTTGATCTTACCTTACCAAATTCCCTACATAGTCCTTACATTAATTCCTTATCTTAATCCCTATACCTCCTTCATGGTTGTACCCACTATGTGTCTGTAAATTAAATAAGGACAAGTGTGATAATGCAAGTTACTATTAGTAGTGATGTAATAATGGCCACTAAGTGACATGATGGCCACTAAGTGTGATAATGGCAAACAAAGAATCTATTCTTTGTTGATAATGCCAAAATAGGTAATGTAGATGTCGGGAATAGTCCCCTCCCAAAGTAGTATAAATAGAGGTGCTTGGCATAGTCATCTTCAAGCTAAGCCATAGCAAGTAAGAAGTGTGAAGTCCTCTTGAGAGTGTCCTCTTGTAAACCTTTGTGAGATTATTAATAAAAGCTTCCCCTTGTATATCTCCTCTTGATTGTCCGATTCCAATTTTCAATTTCCATTTCACTGATTTAGTCGTAGTTAAAATTGGGAATCTGGGTTAACCTATAATGTGTATGTATATGGAAAAACACCATTTCGTTGATTTGAATGTAAGGTTTTTTTGGTTATAACCATTTTATCCGGCAATGGTTCAGTGAAATTGGAGATAACCACTGTTGTTGACTGTTGGAATTTAATTTATTTTGCTTAATGATTTGAAGAAAGATTTGCCAAATAATGGTGTGCCAAATAAACTGAATAAGGAAAGAATTGAGGTGAGAGAGACAAGGGTATAAAAGTCATTGTGCATTTAAGTTATTTTTTAAAAGAATTATCATTCAAAAAGACAAATACACCCTCACTACAAAAGACATATTTTATATTTTACTGAGGGTAAAATGATAAATTTACATTTATAAAATCAGTATACAAATAAACTATACCTGAGGGCAATTTAAGTATTAAAAAAAGTTTATGAATAGTATTTTTGTTAGATTTAACAGAATTTGAACTTAAGTGTTAACGTTTTAAACTTGGGGTATTGAGAAATTTTTTTTAAAACTTGGAGAACTGATCTTGAAATGAGGTTTCGACGGGTGTACTGATCTGTAATTACCCCTTAATAACTCTTGAATGTATTAAAGTTGCAAAAAATCTTAATATATTAAACTGTCATTTCCCTTGTTATGCTTTCAGAATTAGAGATGATTAATTGCAAATTATGAATAGTTGGGAGTTAATATGTAAATTTGTAAAGTAAACAAGTAGTTTTGCAGGTTAAGTCCCCTACTAAGAAGAGATCTTGTTGTTTATCGTTGAGTCCGTAGCCGATCGTTGTTCGTCTCCTTCCTCGACACGATGAGGCTCTCGTGCTTCTTCTTCATCGCCTTCACCGTACTTTCTCATCGCTCGCTCGCTTTCAGATCCGATGAGCTTCTGGCCGACGACGAGGAGTTTGGCCTAGAAGGAGCTCACTCTCCTCCTGATCTCGCCTCCCCAATCAGACCATCTCCTCCTTCCACCACCACCACCGCTCGGAAGAAGTATTCAGATTCCGATTCCGACTCCAAGATCCAGTTCACCCTCGAACACTCCTTCGCCGACTCCGATTTCTCCTCCGCCGGCACCTTCTCTGCTCGCATCAAGACTTGGAGCCATGGTGGCCAGGTTCGTTTTCCAAGTTCCTTGTTAGGTCCGTTGATGTTGAAAATATAATTTTAGGTTTGTACTTCGAGATCGTGGTACGAATCTGAATTTTCTGTTCTACTCTTTCGGGAAGAGAGCCGTAACTGGCAATTTGATTTTAAAATATCTGAATTCGTTTGGCTTTTCATTAATTTTATTTTTGAAGTTTGTTTTTTTTTGCTTGATTTTCAGTGACCCTTTGTTTTCACTATTAGCACTCTGGATAACCCATGTTAATAATCAACTGATATGAATTGTATCTTTCTTAGACTCTTACTAAGCTGAGGTTTGTGAGAAATGCTTTCAACGACGAGGAGAAGGAGAAGTTCAAAGTAAGTTCGTGTACTTGTAGTTCACATCTTTTTTCAGTTTGTCATTTTACTTTGCCTTAAGATGCTAATGTGATTTTTGCAGAGTCTACTTCTCGCTGATGAATTCTATAGAATCAGACTCCCATCCAATGTTTTGAGTCCTCCTGGAAGGGAGTACATAGTTTCATCTGTCAAAGCAGTAAGTTTTCTTTGTTGACCTTCACTTGCATTATCTCATTTATATGATGGGCTTTATTTATTGTGTTAAATTATGACCTTTAAAAACTGCTTTTATACATTACCTGATGAAGTGATGGTTGAGAACATGGTTAATTTTTTCCCACCTTATTCTGAGAGCGAGCATGTAGCTAGAACTGTGAACAAAAATTTATCTAGGTTGGAATTGCATGAGATGTTAGACATAAGTTTTGTATCGACAGTAATTAGTTATAATAAGTCAAGTTTAATCCTCTCCTAGATTGTTCTTTGCTTGAGTACTAGCACACAGTGTTAATAGTCATCCTCCTCCTCCTTGAAGAAGCTCCTATTAGATGTTCATATTCTTGTATTTTTACCCCAGAGGAAAATAGTATTCTGATTAGCATTGACATGTATTCCAGAGAATATCCATGCTCTATATGTCAGGATAATTCATGCTTGAACACAGGGTAAAACCATGGCACATTTCTGTGTTTATCCATATGATCCATCTCCACTGCAGGTATTTATTTTAACACACTAAACTGACCCCTTCTGTTTGTTCAATTCCAGAGATGTCTTCCACGGGATGGTCTGGAAGAGCATTTTGTGATACACATGGTAACTCTCAACTCTACCTGGGCTTTCTACTATTATATCAATTTGCTATGTGTCACGTATGTACCTCATTTCTTTTTGCTAGGTATATACAGTTTTAAGATATTTAGTTAAATCTTGCAGTCTTGCTTTGATTTACTCAAAACCAAGAAAATTTTAGAAGTTTGATTTTCCCACCGGATAGCTTGTTTTGCTTGGGTATTACTTTTCGTTTTCATTTTTAAATTGAATGGAAGTAAAGACAGCTTTGGACAGAGATCTTAAAATCTTGTTTATGAATTCTTAGAAGCAAGCACTAAGCACAATGGTTACTGACATGTCATTAGAGTTCAGTATAGGAGTTGAATGTGGTAACAACTTCAAGTTGAGAGAGTCATAAATTTTGCTGATGAATATAAAAGAAGCCTAAGTTTTCTTCTTTCTTTTTTTACTTTGTTACAGGAAGGGGCTAATGTCTTGGCTGTCACTTATGGGGCACCTGGAGCATGTTCATATCCTCGTCAACTTAAACTTGTAAGTCAGAACAAACCTTTTGTTTTAGTTTCTCTATGAATTTGCAGAAGGTTATGGTCTAGAGTGTCAACCATGGTTATATATTGCTTGAATAAGCTGTTAGTCTTGCAAAAGATATGGCACCATGCTTTGATCCCAACTGAAGTCTCTTTTGACATTTTTATATCTTTTCCTTTTATTTTGACTACATGTAGTTGTGGAAACAACCAGTGGTAGCTATTATTTGGATACTTTCTTTAAACCTGCGTAGTTCAAAAGAAATGTTAACATGAAAAAGGCTTTACAACCTGAAACATATTTTTCTTTCTCAAAATGTAACATATGGGGACTCTACTTGCTGCCGTTGTGGCAGAGACATCCTTAATATGAATGCAAGAGGGCTTGGCCGAGCATTGTGGTAGCAATTAACATCACTATTTTGAGATGGAGCATGTCCAATCAGCCACTTTTTACTTGTATGTTGGGGAAGGGTTCTATGCAAAAAAAACTGAGAATATAAGATGACAACTGTTGAGGTGACATCCTTGGTTCATTTATTTTCCGGACCTTTTCAATATAGCAATTGGTGAGCGAATATTTCAACAAAACAAATTTGTAATGCCTTTTGGAGAAACTTAACAAAGTTGGATATGGGTTTCTTGGGCAGTTCCTTGAACCCTGTTTGCTGGATATCTACAACTGAATTGTCCCTTACTGTTATGGTCGGCCATATGAGGCCCAGTCGCCATCAGATGTAATTCGAAGCAGCCACAATCATGAGAAGTGCAAAAAGAACAATCTAGCCTAGATCTAGTTTCTACCAAAACTTGATTGCTCGTGTTGCTGCGCAGACACACGCAATACAAGATGCAATATGATAAAGATATAGCGGCAACATAAATTGTGTAATATAAGACACAAATCATAATACATTAAGGATATGTTATAAATGCCATATTAGTTCATATACTTTATCTAGACTCATCTATCATTATCATGGTAAAAGCAAATCACATCATTAAGAAATGTAAAATAAAAACAAGCAAATGTTATTTGATAGCAAGTTTGACTAGGAGAACATGAGAGCATGGGGGAGTAAGAAACAAAGGCTTTTGCAAATACAGATTTGGAATTTGATTCCCTTGTTATGAAGATTAATTGATTTCCTTGTTCATGCAAGATACACACATATATGAGAGACTATATGAGAACGTTTTGTTTCTATGGATTCTTTTTTATATAAAATTTACCTATATTATAGGATCACAAATGTGAAAGAAAGTCTACTTCTACCTCTTGACCCACCTGCCCCCAAGCAGATACTCACTTAGATTCGAACCTCTGACTTACGAGACAATATGTCCACTTGACCACCAAACGGTTTTTGTTTCTATAGATATCCTATGCTGCTGATAAAAAGTAGATATCTAAGGTGCTTCACCATATTCATCGATGCTTTGTAGGGTGTTGGGCACACACGTAAGTATCTGACACTTATGCAGTTCAATATTTTGTAGAAAATATTGGGAGACACATAAAATCAAGTATCTGAAGAGCACCAGAGTATACTTGCATAATAGCTTCTTTTATATGTGTGGGCAAGTTAACGGTTTTAAGGTCTCAAACCTTAGCTAGTGAAAGAATTTTGTGAGGAAGTCAGTTCAGAATTCCAACAAATGGTTTATCCTTTTGATTTGTTGTGCTGTATATTCAAGAAAAGAAAATAAGGGATGCTAACTGGGTAAAGGAGGTTGTTGTGATAATTGAAGGATGTGTCAAAATCATGGCCTTATGGTGTAATGTGCCTATGCGGCTTTTAGTAGGCCTGGTTTGTGACAGGTAGTTTAGAAGTTCAGATTTGTTGGCTATATATCTTATCTCAATGATGGCATGTGCTTGAATATGCTTGTCTTCCCCTTGCATTTAAAACAAGGTTCCTTGTTGCAAAGGCTACTTTCTAATGTATATTGTCTTCTCCCTTTCAGCCTGCAAGGTGGACTTTCAACTCTCACACAGTTTTGAAGAACAGTGAACAGGCACCAAGGTATAAAGCTACCTACATGTTCGTCATTTTGATTGAACGGAAAATATATATATAAAGCCTCTTGAGTTGATTAAAAAAATTATCAGCTTTCTTGAGCATCAATGAGCCTGTAAGTAAGGAATAATTACTTGAACCAATAGACTTGTTCTGCCATTATTTCAGAATATTAATTAGTAAAGAAATATGTTTATACATATATATAGGATCATCAAAATACCTTAAATGTAGCACTTGCTTTATCTTCAATCTCGTCTATCGTAGCTTTTTGTTTAATCCATCAGTGCATTATTTTCAGAGCTCCAATATTTTCCGAAGAAGTTCTTGGTGATCTTGTGGAGGGTGAAGTTGTACCGCCACCGGAGAGGTCCTTCTGGGCTAAATATGTGAGTGTTGTATTTTAGGGTTTTTTTAAGCCACTATCTCATGCAAAATCAGCTTTCTGTATTCTAATGTTCGGTGTCTGGTTCAGTGGATGTACGCTATCCCACTTGGGCTCATTGTGATGAATGCCTTTACCCAAGCAATGAATCTTCCTGAAGAACAAGCCGGTGGCCAGCCAGGCGCCCAGCCAGCAGCTGCCATTCCCAGAGGGCCTGGGACTACAGTGCGAAGAAGATGATCTGTCACTGTCAATGGGCTTTATTTTCAGGTAATTTATGTGTAGTTATCTGGGAAATGAAGTTCCACTCGTGTATCTGAATATTAAATGTACGATTTACATGGATTAAGATCTATTAGTAGGAATGAACAAGCAAGGAGCATAACTTACATATGTCACAATTTTTATGGAATTATTTTATATCCTTGGATCTTGAAACTAAAGTGAACTTGATCTCCTTTTTTCTCCACATGTTTGCAATACAATTATTGTTCAGGAAAAGGCCATTATGTTACATGTGACTACTAAATTTCTTTTTATTGAATTATATTATCTTATTGCGGAACAAATAGGTGTGCAGCAGCTATACAAATTTGAGCAAGCCATTGCTATATTGAGATTATTGAATATCCTACAAGTTGGCAATGAAAAGAGTCTGCATTTGGCAAACAAACTTATACATACATATATCCTCAATCGAGGAATCATATCAATACAATACAACAGTTACATGAATAATTCATACAACATTTTCACGAAAAGAAAGTAGAAACCAATGGTAGTGATGAACGAGGATTGAGGCACTTTATCGTTTATTTTCTTCATTTGTGTGAGGAACGGGGAGATGCAAGAAATAGCTGCAGATCGATCATCATAGTTCATCCTGCAAACAAAGTTACAAATGCTTTGATCAAGTAAAGGAAGATATGAAACGAGAATACCGAGCAACCCTAAAATAGCTTTGTGCAAGGAGATTCATGCTTACATGATCATAATCCATGTAACGCTGCAAAACAGAAGAAGAAGAAACTATATGTTAAATTACGCAGATATCCACAAGGATAAACATATTTGAAGGTTTTTTAAAAAAAATCACCTTTGCGTATTTCTCTCTGTAGCGATCCTTGCCCCTGTAACGCCTATCGTATCCTCGTTCTTTTCTCCTCCTTTCACCTTCTTCTCGTGCTCGTTGACCCTCCTGCACCCATCAGAATAGTTCCAAGTGAATCAAAATTTGAAGCCCCAAAATGCTCATCATTTGTTAAGTAAAAAAATAAATAATAAAGTACCTCCTCTTCACGGATTTTCCTCTCTTTCTCTGCTTCCTCAAAGGCATCTTTTTCTATCTGTATCTCAGAAAGAAATGAAATGTTAAAGCACAAATTGGAGTTAAAACCATTAAAGAAACTAAACCTAAGGAGTAGGACTAGACAAACGACCTCTCTGTTTGCAAATACTTCTTCAACAACTTGTTTTGCATACTCTGGTTCATCACATATCAGCACATTGTCGTAAATGGCACCCGCCTTTACCTGCGCTCATCAAGTACACAATCGATAATTCACCCCGTTGGTTCCACAAACAATTGCTAGCACATCACAAAACTGGATATATACTCGTTTCCTACCTGCCACACTTCAATTCCTACATATTTTATAGGCTTCATGACGTATAGATCAGGGTCGTCTTCGAACTCTGAAGAAGAAAAAATTAAAGAATAATTTCATTAAAATATCAAATATTTTCTTGAAACCATTCCAGTTAAATTGTTTTAGGCACACCAACCAAGATAGGGTTACAAGTCCAAACCTGGGTTGTCAATCCATTGGACCTTCCACTTCCCTTGGTAGTTAGGGTTCTTGATTTTCTGGCAGATGAAAAGAACTCAGTATAGAGAATTAAGATTTTCTATCAACTTATTATAGAATAAAATTGGCTATTACCTTGCGCTTCCATGGTCCTTTATATGCTGGATTCGGAATCTTTGGCCGTCTCCATATGCCATCCTCTTCGTCGTCCCAATTCTCAGGCTAGTGATGTGATGGAGACAAAAGCGAAGCATATAAACTTAACTTTACTCGGCTTTTTTATTAATAACCTTAAGTTTGGACTAAGCACTTAATCAAACTGAAACATGATATGTAATTGAGAACAAAAAAATCTGAAAATAAACTTAAAGGTGGATGTTGGTAGCATATAAATGAGATTTGCATCACTATAAAAATGGAACCATTTATAGAACATAGCAACTGACCTCTTTAGCTTTTGGATCCGGAATTTCAGAAGGAACCGAATCATATCCCTGCAATGCAAAATATATTTACGACAATTATGTGCCACATTACAGAACAGATTGACAACTACTGACTAGAAACATATAAAGACATACCTCAGGTTTTACATCATTAGGGTCCTCAATGTATTCTCTATCATCCCAATCTGCCGGCTGTCAAAGACGACAATTGATGGATTTAGGAACTCAAAATTCCAACAAAACTACTCGTCAACATAATTTATCCACACTGATCCTATCATACAATGTAAACTATCTTTTTCTCAAGTCAAATATCGCAAACTACTCAACATCTATAACTATGACCGAGAAAGATAAGGGGAAATATAAATAATCTTTAGTTTGATGATTATTAAGCCTAAGACAGAACCTTTTTAGCTTTTACAGCCTTGATCTTCCGTGGAGGAAGGATATCCCAGTCTGTATACATGCTTCCCGAGTCTCTTTCTCTATTGTCAATCAAAATGCTATATGTTGCATCAGGACGAAGAATAAATGTATAGAAATGAGTTAATTTGTCCGTTTCACATTCCAATTCCTTCTTGATCGGATAATTCTGCCCTTGGTAAGAAAGAATAAGATGGAGTTTCTTTTTCTGCGAGCCACATATATCTGGTCCGAACATCAAACTGCACAGACAAAACTGTTAATCAGCTAGAGTTCCATTTCGAACATTTATAAAATGGTAAACATATAAGTTATTTATTATCCCTTGTCAGTAAACTCGGAAACTGTTGTTGCTTTTAGGATTTCGTGTATGGGAAGGGGGAGACAGCTGGCAAAGACCCCAATTAAGTAAACTTATCGTTATATTAATATAATTCAAGAAACGGGTATAAAAAGCCAGGGTATTTACCAAATAGAGAGACAAATTTAAAGAAATGGACTGTGCATGATAAGTTATGTAAAACAATTTAGCTTAAAACGTGCCTGTAAGGAGTGTCCCCTCCAAATTTCTTTTGATTGACAAATCCAGAGAGAAGCTTTATGTAACCACCTCCGCATTCAATGTCCTGCTCAAACTTTAAAGAGTACTGGAGGACTAATGTTCTATTTGCGTTGCTGAACTCTTGTATCTTTGCCGATATAGCAAAATGTTTGGCATCTGATGATGTCTGAATACCTACAAAACCCAGGGCCATCCAATTTCTGTATCATTTGCATGTCATTCTGAAAATACACTAAACCTGTAGCTCAAAAACTACTGCATGACTCTTAAAACTGATGTGTTGGTTTCATGGATAAGTTTTACTAAGTGAATATATTGTTAGCATTACGCAATTTCATAAATTAAATTATCCAGATGCCGTGTATCAGTCTGATTAGATGATTTCTGAACAACGAGTGTCGGTATTTACTTCAACCTACATATCAAACGCAAGGAAGCATAAAAGGGATGAGTTCTAGAAACAAGGATAAGGGACTCCTATAGTTATTCCCACTCATGGCAAATGATAAAATAGTACTTAAAGTTTCAGTGATCAACATCTGTTAGAGCATAAAATTAGAGGATTAGAGTCAAGTAATGGAGGTCCACATAAACATCTGAAAGTGTGATAGACACAATGAATCAGAAAACAAGTTACCTTTGGAAATATGGTAAAGAAAAAACAGAGGTTTGCGTAAACAATGATTGAGTGAATGTCCGGCCTTATCCAAGAGGGCACAGAACAACATCGACTGTACTTTTCTATAACAGGCAAACACTCTTTCACATTATGGTTGGACCATGAACTCAACAATTTCACATTCCAATGGATAAAAGAACCAATTCTTTTTTACTTTTCAAAATCTGAGATGATACCTTTATCATCAGGATCCCCAGGCCACTTCCCAGCTGTGTGCTTGAATGTACCTGCTTTTCCTTCACTGGCTTTCCAGTCAGATTTTACCCAACGTCGTTGCCACCCATCTGTTCAGAAATATCACAAAACAACCGAGCAAGTTAGGTGGTAGTATTCGCTTAACCTTTTAGAATAGTTGAAACACAGTGGAAGGTAGCATTTACTCCCGTCATGGTAGCACAATAGTCAGTAACCCAAAGCTCAAATAATATGCCTTGTAGTGGAATCATAAATGTGCAAAAGTTATGGGTTTAAATTTTTCTATCATCCATTTTCCAAAATGATACACGCTTACCTTTTCTTTTAATTCTGGGAAATTAGTGCTGAGAATAATCATAATTCTATATGGCAATGGGAAAAAATACAGCACTTCTTCATAGCCTCACGTTCTCTTTGATTGAGAGGTAAATTGATGAAAAGTGCACAGGTTAATAAAAACAAATTGAAACAAAAATGGTTTCACTGTTCCTCAGCATTTCAACCCATGTGTTTAGATAAAATCACAGATATGGGTTAATGAACCTCAAGTTCCATATAATGTATACACCATAAAGGAGTCAAATAATCCGACGATACAAACTTGAGCAATCTATCAAATCAGAACAACTCAGTGGCTAAACAGTAGTAGTTTATCAGCAATTATCAGGGAAATCCTAATATAATTGTTTTACTGACGAACATTTATTGTTTCCACCTCTTTTCCTCTCACGTTGATTCTCAGCAACCAAACAGATCACTTGAGGAGAATGAAGACCATATCTACAATATAGGTCTTTGTAAAATACACAGCCATTTTCTCAACAACAGAAGGACCACAAAAATGAATCCCCTAAAGAGAGAAAAGAAGAATAGAATAAGAGAGCTTAATAAAGTCAACAAGCCCACAAAAGTTAGTTGGTTTGGCCACTTTCAATTATATCTTAAAAAAATAGTTACAATTTAGATCTCTCCTTTCCAGCACTTGTTTAGAACCCAAGTGGAAACAATCTCAACTTTGAAGAAAAATCCATCATGGAAATCAACAATACAAGCAACAGGAACAGGAACCAAACAAAACCCATTTACCATAAATAAACAAGAAAGAAAATAACAAAAATTGCAGAAACAGGATCATAAAAAATGTAACCATAAACAACCCAACTGAACTAAAAGTATAAAAAAACAATTGATTTGAACTAGTGTGCAGAAACTACAGTGTGTGTTTCCAGGAGATTTCTCGGGAACCAAACACTAAAAAAGAAGAAGAAGAAGAAGTACCTTCGAATCGCTCTTCGAAAATGATGTGAGAGACGGAGCAACGAACAAGAAAGGAAAGCGAGAAGAGTAAGCAGAGGAAGAGGAGGTGAAGCTTGTGAGTGTGAAGTGAAGCAGAAACATGCTCCGCCATTTCGGGAAATGGCCGAATCTCTATTGGTTTCTGAGTCTGAATCCATTGGTCACTTCTCTTATAGAAATGATGCTTCTTTATTGCCCATGTATTTCGCAGTTAACTACAGTTATGCCATTGATATCATTGCTGGTTGACCATTCCTTGGCCCATTGTAGGGGTAACAGACCTTCTTCTCAGTCAAAATAAATTGGATTATAAATATAACTACACTTGATTATGCGTTTTTTGAGAAAATTTTACTCACTTGCCTATATTTCATTTGGTTTTAACATAAGAATGTTACTTTCGTTGCGAAATGACGAAAATATTCATATTTTCCCTTCTCATCCAAACAAGAGCTCATATTTATTTTTGGGCACTGACCATGTTCTTTAATAATCATAGCTTCTGTTGAATTAGGGTCCAGTTCATACATCAATTAACGGAGTAAGAGTCTGGAGTGGAGGGATATCTCTCCTATAATGTATAAAATACAGACACTTTTGTTCTTTGAATCTTATGTGAAAATATTTCTCTCAAAATCATAACGGTCCAATTTATTTGTTTCTTTCTCAAAATCAAAGTATTTGTAGAATTTTAGGGCATTTTACGAGGTTTCAGTCTTCACTTCTACGTGGGGATTGAAGATTTTCGCGTTCAATTCTAATCATGATGATGAGTAGGTCTCAGAGACAAAGTTATGTCCTCTAGCAAGAAATTTCATTCAACTTACAGATTTTAAATGGGGAGAATTTTTGGAAACGAAAGATGTATAATAATCCTCGGCATTGTATCAACAACTACATCAGAGGATAAGTCTACAAGTTGAACAATTTGTAGTTCTAGAATCGTCATCGGTTCAACCCCAAGAAGAAGCACGACAACCTGTTTGCTCCGTTGGCCCCCATGAAACACGACTTCTTTCATAATTCGCACCAGAAAATCGGGTGGTATTGCATCACTAGTTTTCTCGTGTATGGTGAATCCAACGTTACGTGCAATGCCAATGTTGTCATCGTTGAGGGAGATTTACTAGATATAACGAAATGAGGAGTGGGGTTTGATGGATATAGATCGATGAAGGGTTTGGTTCGACTAAAGTCTGGAGGGCATATAGCAAAAGAGGAAGGATAATCGTCAAGTAATAATGATAGTGATATTGAGAACATGTTGAAGTGGAGAGGAGCACGCTCAGTGGCCAGAAATAGAACCAAGTTTTGGTTTGGATGAGTAAGCGAAAAAAGGTCCAAATGACGTACTTTAAATATTTTTAAAAACAAACAAGCGTATTTTGGTTATTTTGCAATAAAAACTGACAGTACCAGGTTAAAAATAAACGAAATGTAATAAAATGAGTTTAAAATATTCTCAATTGGCCTCTCTGAAATAAACTAAAATCATATGTAATTATGTAAAAAAGACGTTTAATCAACTGTATTTATTTAAGATTTTTCTCTATCCATCAAACTTTATCTCCCTCCCACCCATGACCTAACCACTGCTAAAGTTTTGGTATACTTGTTATAAAGTTTATGTTATGTATCAAATACATTTTATTACTTGTTAAGTATTTTAAATTTTCTACCTATCCTTTCTAATTTTAAAGTGGTACAAGTTTGACTCTACTTTGACTGTCACCTCAAGGCTAATACTGTTGGAATAATGTTTATATCACATTTTTCTACCTCAATTCTTGAATGAGATAATAGTACATTGAACTTGAAATTGATACATTTCTTATGGATGTGTCTTTTCACTCTAAACATTGAACCATACTTGTGTCTTTTGGAAGCATCATTTCATTCCAAAACATTGAACCATGCTTATGACTTTTGGATTTTATTAGGAGCACTTTTTGGTTGAAGGGTCGCAACCTTTCCAAAAGAGGCATGTTACGAACAGATGTGTCTGTTCGAAACGGTGCCAACTCTTCTATTTAAAGGATTGAAATTGTTAGGAAATTCATCATCTTCTCGAATCTTCTTTCTGACATTTCTCTCCTACTGTTTATATAAACTAATAGTTATGTCGCCAGACTCCACTATTCGTAGCACTCGTTAGTGGTTTAGTCCGTTTTATCTTGGGAGACAATTGCTCGTTAATCCTTCAAGTGCCATAGAGGGAGCAATATTGTCTTAAGGAAACAGCGTTCTGCTGGACTCGGACGTTCTTCGCACAATCTACAATCTCCGTCTTCTGCACATCTTCGGTACAATTCTTATATGTCATCTACTATATTCATAATAGTATCATTTGTCATTTACTTTCATAATTAGTGGCCTAAAAATACCATACACGTGTGTTGTTCTACTTTTTAGAGTCTTGCATAATATAAACATTGTCAGTCTAATATGCACAAATTTCTAAAAATCAGGGTACGCGGCCAATTAGTTAGTGCTTAGATGGAAAATTTTATAACACCGATCTGATTTTATATAGTCAAACTTTTTAAGTCGTGTTTGAACGGGTCAAGACGATTTAAGTCGAAGGTATACGAACTTCTTCATTTTTGAAATAAAAATGAAAATCAATTTGGAAAATGAAAGTACTTTAAACTAAAACTAATATAATAATTACATACGTTTTTTAATATATAAGTGTAAAATCTATTAACATATTTATATTCATATATCTTAACTATTTAATTTTATTGCTTTTTAGAGAAAACACATTTATTATTAAGCAACTAACCCGACATTATACCGGACAACCGAAGCAACAGATGGTGAAACAGACCCCGCACTTTAATCCCAGCTATTGTTAGTTGAAGCATATATGGCTACTTTATGAGCCACATAATTATATGAATGACTTTCACTAATGATACCTCTAAAGATGTTCGACTCGACCCGTTTCACATCATGCAAAATCACGACCTCCACCTCATATGGATGGAGAAATTCCGTAATCCCGCTGCAAAATGTTTTAAACAGAAGTCCATAAAATCCCCAGAGAACAATCAACTTGATCCAGATAGCATCATGCGGGGCCATGTCCTCCACCTCATATGAATGGAAAAACCCCGTAAACTCTTTGCGTGTCGCATTAGACCAGCTTTGTCGATTAATCATGCGTTTAGTGTGGGAATCACGAATCTTTAATAATCCAATTTCTCCAAACTTTTTGTG
This sequence comes from Geranium rotundifolium, assembly GCA_963920655.1. NCBI lineage: Eukaryota > Viridiplantae > Streptophyta > Magnoliopsida > Geraniales > Geraniaceae > Geranium > Geranium rotundifolium. The sequence continues at coordinate 40,154,998 of OY987311.1, forward strand.
CTTACCATAGTCAGCCCATCGACGCCAGAGAACTCCCGATCCCTCCCAGACACAATCCATCACACACCGATTGGACGCCAAGAAATCATACCCAGCCCGATCAGATTCTAATCCCCGAAGCTTTTCTGCCCACCTGCCGGTGACCCCCTTACTATCACCAAGTCACCGTTAGGCTCTGTCCGCGTCGATCCCTGCCTCCGGCCTCTGTCAATCTCTCGGTCACACTACTACCAACTCGCGCAGCGCCGCTGTGACCCTCTCATACACCTCTCGCTTCCCGGCGCGACCCTCTCTAACCGCGCGGAACAGATCGATGTCTCTGACCTCTCTGTCTCTACCAGTCTTCGATTCCCGACCACCGCAAGCTCCTTACCTCGCCGTCGTGAGCTCCCGTCGTCGCCCAAGTGCAGCACTGTTGATGGCGCCGCGTACCTCGCCACACTGACGAGAAACCCTAACACTAGTAACAGACCGCGTATTTATTTTTATTGTTTCATATAATATAATTCATATTTTATTTTATATGTGTATTAATTCATTTTCGATAATATAATATTATATAAATTAATATGCTATGTTCAACCTCTCCAAATTTTAAAATAGGTGAAAATGATTTAGAATCAAAATCGAATAACTTGCACATCCAAACTAATATTTAGTCATGGCTACCAAAATATATAGGTAAGTGCTTGGCCTGCCTCCTCGATGTCATTTTTAATTGGGAAAGTGGCATTTTGGTAATTTTGTGTAGCTGGCTGACAGACCAATTTAGGCGTTGGCCAATGATGAGATCGGTGACATACTATACCTGTAGATGTTAGAGAATTTGAAGGGTATTTTCGGAAATAAATACTGGAGAAGACTTGGACTACCTCTTTCATTGACTTTTGACTCTTCAAAGTCTTCTCCAAGTCAATTCTCCGCATACTACTACTATCTTCTCCATTAAATTAAATGGTGTTTAATTTGTGTTATTAATTAATTAATTTATTTTACAAAAAACCACAATTATGAGTTATTGACAAGAAAATTCTCTTCATCTCAAAAATAACGATATTAGATGATTAAATTTGGAACATAAGTTGCTTCAATTGTAAATTATAAGTTGTAATTCATTCACAATTTCAAAAAAAAGAAAGATATTAGATGAATTGTTCTATTAACCTTTTAAAGCTAAGCTAAGTTTTACATAAATTTAATTTTTATACATATTAATTAACTTGTAGACCCTTAATGACTATTGTTTTAATTTGAAAATCATTTAACTTCAAACTAAAATAAAATAAACACAACACAACACATCGTGAAGTGCCGATCTAAACTACAACTCATTCAAAATTGTAAACTCCCCCAAAATTTAGGAAGAGTGATCCAAAAATACAGGGTCATCACCCACAAAAGCCACCATCTCTAGACCATTAAACCACACTTTATTTTGTGTTTTTTAACCAAGAGCTTTATAAAACTAAACAAATCACATGAAATAAGGCGAGACAGCTCAGGACGGACATGCATCTCCACCATTTCCCAAATCAGGCTCGGAAATGGTGGGCTATAGCTAAATAATGAGCCACGCAACTCGCTGATCGGCAAACATAAAAACCGTTCACATCTGAAAGTTGATTCAACAACGAAAAATAGTCATAAAGAACGGAATCAAGTCATATAATCTGAAGAACAAGTAAGAGGTTTAATATTTGGGGCCATATTGTCCAGAAAGTGTGTTTCCACAGAAAGGGAAGACCAAGACAAGCAACAGCTCACAAGTTGCGTTCCAATCCAACAAAATGCAATTGCAACATTAATGCCCCCTGAAGATTTTTTTCTCTTAAACATGAATCAAAAATATATCTTTATTGAAACTACCCACTGTATATTCAACCAAGGTAGTCTGAGATAGATCTAAAGAGTGCTCCTTAATCAAAAACCAAATTGCATCTAGAACATCTAGCGGCAAAAGGGGAAAGAGAACAATTTTTTATCAAAGTTCGACAATTCTTGGGATGCAGTTAAGGTTTCACATCAAAAGAGTGAAAAGTACATTCTTTCCCTACTTTGCCTGAGGATGAGAAGAAATAAAGTCAACAGCAAGGTTGATGGAGTTGATCTTGTCTGCTTCATTATCTGGGATCTCAAATCCAAACTCTTCTTCAAGCGCCATCACAAGCTCCACCGTATCCAAGCTATCTAACCCAAGATCACTCTGAAAACTGGCACTTGGTGTGACCTGCAATCAAAAATCAATGCACAAGATATCAAGATATTTCAATACTGAATAAATTACACTCACAATCATGAGCTACAAAACATTTTACTGACATGAATAGGGAAAATAAAAGCAGCTGAATCATTATCATGCACTAGAATACCTTCCTGCTTATGTCATTGTAGTTTTGGATGCAATGAAACAGAATAACTTGACATTAACTAACACATCAAAGCAGATAAATGAAGAAATACAGTGATCGTCTATGGATCCAAGTCCAAGGACAAAATGTTACTAGCCAATTGTTTGTGAATGACTGTTAACATGGGTTTAATTCATCTCAAAAGCCATGCTATATGCATACAGGAAATGAAGCCTGCCTATTAACCTCGACTAACTAAACTATAAAAGTTCACAATCCAAATTCTTACATGCTCAGAGTCGTATTAATAACTCAACTGATAGATACATGAATCTTAGTTTTGTGTCCTTTTTGGCTCCATATTAGTAGAGGCACAGCTTTCAATGGAATATTTACAAGGACAAATCATATAAAGAGTTGAGCCTTGTCAGCAAAACAACGATACTAGATAGAGTAGCATGGTTGAAAAATCCAGCCAACTGAGGAAAAGAATAAATTAATTTACCTCTATTTCTCCACACAGAAAAAGAGGTTCATTTCTACTAAACAAAACAAACTGTAGACATATTATGAAACCTATACTCAAACTTTGCAATGATGTATCATTATTATGTATATCTCTTAAATGTGGTGGATAAAGGGAAAATACACAGCACTTGAAGTTGTGCATATGATGTGAAATGCAATTCAAAATTTGTCAATCAGAATAACTTCAGCCTATTTTATTCATTTTGTAAAAATAAAACAAAGAAAGAAGCTCAAGTTCGTGCATGATGTGAAATGCAACCCAAAATGCATCAAACAGAACAACTTTAGCCTTTTTTTATTCATTTTGTGAAAAAAAAACATTTCAACGTCACAGATAAAAAAGAACAGCAAACATGCTGCATTAGATTTTCTTCCTCTTGTTTCATTTTTCAAACACAATGACAGAAATCAAACCAAAAGGTTTTGTCAAATATAATTCCATAATCAAAGACCAAAGCTTCTACTTTGAAAAACATGATACAGACAAAACTGCATTTAGAGTTCTCAACAGTTTTTGCCTTCATACACAAAGTGAAAAAAATTCTTCAAATCAGGTAACTTGGTGGAATATGTACATTCATAGAAACCAAAATATCAAAACCAGTAACAGAAAAAACCAAAGGCTTGTCAAATCTCTTGCCTTTAACCCTATGTTCTAAAAATCCCCGATTCCGATTAATCCCCGACTAGTCCTTGATTAATCTTCTGTTAATTCCCGATTTATCCTTGAATCTGATTTATTTTCTGATTAATCTCTGACTAATCCCCAAAAAGGCCCTCTCCGCCCAACTAGCGCCTAGCATTTATTAGAACACTGCTTTAACCTATTCTATCCAAAAAAACAAAGCTTATGCAAGAAATACAAACATAAAACCATTTAGGGTTGGTTAGGTAATGATCCAGCCCTTCACTCTTCAACCAGAAAATCAAAGAAAACAAATACCAAAACCAATAGCAACAAAAAAAAATATAATCCAAATAACCAGAAACAAACAATCTCATTTACCCATTTCCATTCAAGTTTTACTGAACATCCAAAGGACAGCACACACACACACAAACCAATATCAAAACATGTTCACAATCAATTCCACTCACTTCCCAACAAAATCCATCAACAGTTCAAAGTGAGACCATGAGCCACAGAAAAACCTAGAATCACAATAGCTTGGGGGAAACAGAAACACGATACCTTGGAAGGATCGACCTTCTGGAAGTTCTTGACGACGGAGATGACCCGATCCGTGACCTCGGATTTGTCGAGGAAAGTGCCCCTGACCTCCTCGGAGAAGTGGCGTCGAAACACATTGGCCAAGGTGGTCGAGAAAGGGACGTTGCGGCGGCTAGGGTTTTGGGGCAACGAGCTCACGCTCACTCTCAAATGTTTCAGCAAAGCTGCTCTCGCCGCCATTGTACGCTACTCCAAGCTCTGGTTGTGCTACAGATTTAACCTTCTCTCTCTCTCTCTCTCTGCTGTGAACAGATTGCGAGTGAATAAATATCCTCTCAACTCTCTTCTATACGCCGTCGTATATTGAATTTCTGATGGGAAGTAATTAATTTTGATAAATATTGTATTTCATGTAGTAATTATGATTATGAAAGTTGTATCTTTCATAATTGTTAGTCTTGTAATCATCCAAAATATGCCTAAACCGTTTTTGATGATTTTAAACAGGGAGTCGATTCATTGAGTATTTGGATCACGCTCGTTATAATCAAGCTCGAGTCGAATTTAAATGCAAGATTAAGCTCTTTCGATATTGAATTAGTTATATATCTTTATTAATATATTTTAATTTTTTGTAAATATTTAAAATGAAATTAAACGAACCGAATCTAGTCGAGACAATCTCAAGCTGACTTATATAATAGTTAATAAAAAAATTATTTATTTTATTTTAATGAATATTTATATTGAGAATTACGAATCAAACAGAGCCGAATCAAACTTAAGCTTAGTTTACACTCGAAGTCTAATCGTTTACCCCTAATTCTAACTTGTGTTATAGAACTTTGTTTATTTTTCTCATATTAATTAACTACCTCCAGACTTTGAGCTAGTATTTATATTATCCCATCACTAATCATCGTACAATTATTAATTTCATACACTTCTCAAAATTGTCAGTGTATAGTTAAGGAAGTTGTACATGTAAAGACTCCGGTCATTATTTTACCAGGCATTGTACATAAGTTTTCAATTATTTTTAGCTTTTATATCACGTTATAGCTTCCAGATAAAGATTCCAGTGTAATGAAAATGACACTTTTGTGCACCTAACTATACACAATTCTCACTTTTTTACGCTACATTTTTTTTCTAGTACCCTAAATTTTATTTTGGGACAATATATTCCTAAAATATTCCTAAACTACCATTGAAATTGAACCAAAATTAAATATAGCCTAATTGAGAGAATCGGCCAAATTTTGATATTGTTGAAAATAGCCCTTAAATCAACTTCAAATTTTTAAAACCTACCCGTTAACTCTCTCCTCCAATCCCCCTTCACCCCCTGTCCGACTCCGACTCCTCCAATCAACTTCAAATTTTTCCTAGTGTTTATACTTTTAGAAGAAAGTAAGCTTGTTTCAAGATCGTCACAAGACATGGAATCTATAGGAGTGATCAGCTACGAGCCTACGAGACTGATAAATAATCTGACATCCAAACTAAAATTGCAAAGCCTTGATCATCTGAACAAGTGAACTGTAACTTCTCTCTTTCACACCTTTCCATTAACCTCTTGGGTTGTTTGTAGATGCTCTCATGTAATGTAAATAAAAAAACTAAATGTAACATTCCATTCTTTGGCTAGGCTAGGCTAGGTTGAAATGGACATATATTGTGTACATTGGTAATGAAAGTTGCTTACTGCAACAACATTATTACTAAACCCTAAGGCCATCTCAATTCCGGATTCATGCTGCCTTCTTACCCCCAAAAAGTAAGCCCAATGAGTACGTGTTTCCTTTCTGCGCAGCAACTTCTACCCGTTTTCCGCCAATCTGCACATCACCACAAGGAAGAGGAATACAACATGAGTCGCTGTTGAACCCTAAGCATCATAGATATCAACAGTGTAAATGGTTTATATTGAAGCCTAAACTGAAAGCATATCACTACGATTACCATATATCCAGTCCATGTGGTGTTCAGATTCGGGAGTAGGATTTCTATATCCCTAACTATAATATATGAAATATTCAAGGGCACGAAGGATACCTTGTCCATGAGCCAGTAGCCAATGCTTGGCATATACTGCACCAGATACATAACAGCTAGAACAGGCTGCGAGACATTGCACATATGTTAACACTTGCACTTTGAAACGGTATTCACAGGAAGAGACTTTCTGAAGATGTACATATTCTTATGATCAAATAAATGAAGTTGGCATGTGCATGCATATCAAGAAGAAAAAGAAATATATGCAACAGACTCATGTCAGCCTGCACTACTGTGGTTATCCTACAGCCTGCTAATGTTTCTGCGGATATGTTTCAAGAAGAATCCCCGTGGAAAATTGACACTTTAAGAATGCCTTCAATAACCTACACATCTATCAATAACCAAAGCTTGCTTATCCAACTGGTCAATCCCTTAAATTTGGTTCAAGTCCCTTAAGCCCAAACCTTGGTACACATAGCCTATCAAATATGATGAGATATTTTACTGAAATTCTTCTAGTTGCATCATGAAGAGACATGATAAGTTATGCAGCTTTATACCTTTTTTTATGAGCAACATAAATTAAAATATGATCCCAATGCTATCAGAATGTCTTTACAAAGAAATTTTGTCTTATCACACCCTAAAACGCTCTCGGTTGACCTTTTGAGGTAAGAACATCTGTCTACAATAGGAAACCAATACCTGTATTTACAACTATTGCAAGAAAAGATGTGATGTAGGTAAAATGTGTTATGATGAACTTCCTGTTATTAGGTCACACTAGATGGATTTAGATTAAATTTTCCAAATAATTATAATTTGTTGCCACACAAATGTCTGGGTTTTCATTTTCAAAATAATACTATAAATAAAATTATTTATGAAAGTATCAAAGCATAAATAAAATTAATTGCCGCAATGCTTGGCATATACACCATAAACAATTACCGAAACAACCGATAACCTAACTAACTAACAACAACAACCAAGCCATTCCTGAAACAAAGTCGGTTGACTACATGAATCCTTTAGCAAAACTCATAGGGATCCTTTAGCAACAACAACACTTCATTCTGTCTAATTGCTATCTCCTCCATCAACTTCATTCTGTCTAATTGCTATCTCCTCCATCAACCCATGCAATATCATGTCTTTTCTTATTACTTCTTACTATGTTAACTTAGGTCTACTCAACCCTTTATAATTTCTCCTAATTGAATTTCGTCACCCTTCCTTGCAGGATCACCGACGTACCGATTTTGCAAATGTCCAAACCACCTTAAACAACGTCCTCTTGCCTTCTCTCCTAGTGTTTCCACAAATCAACCTAAGCATCCTCATAAAGTCAAATGGAAGTATACCGGTGGGGATGGTCAATGCCTTTTGGTAGACAATGGTGGTCTTGAAACACACACAAGATGGCACCTTTTACAAACTCAAAGGCAATGGCCTTCTCCCCCAGATACTTCACCAAGTTCCTTTATGTTAGAATAGTTAATTAAATTAGGATTTCTTATTATTATTGTGTTTCCTAGTTTGGTTATATTTCCTATTGTTCCCTATATAAAGGAACCTTCTCTTGTAATTCATAATCAAGTCTTTCATCAATAATACTATTCTATCTTAGAAATTCAACATGGTATCAGAGGCATGTTAGTTTCGATCCAAGCCGTGTGGCTTTGCCCACTCGCTAATTATGTTTTAGCGGGTGGGCGGGGCATTATTGTTCCGTTTTTTTCAAAAAACAAAAAATTCCAAGTCACTGTTCACTGGTGCAAAATTATCGTTCACAAGTACTATTCACGGGAATTCACTGTTCACGGAACTATTCATCCCGGTTTTTCCACATCTGTTTCTCCTTCTAACATCCTTCGGCGATCGTTTGTCGTCACCTCCGACAAGTTTCCGTTCAAGCAGTTTGAGAAGTTTTTTGTCCTCACCGTCGGCAAGTGATGCTTATGTAGCTCAAGTCCGGCCGATTTGATTGTTCTTCCGTCTCCGTCAACCGTGCATGAGTCCCACGCGTCGCCACGCGCCTTTGATGCTCGTTCGACAAGTTTTCTGCTCCGCTGATTTTGCTAAGTTTGCACCGTCGTAGTTGCTTGAAATTGTTTCGCACCGACGTAGTTGCTTGAGAAGTTTAGTGATTCTTCTTAAAAATCACCTTTGCACCGTCGTTATGCGACGTAGTTGTCGCACCGTCACTATATGACGTAGTTGCTTGAAAAGTTGGTGATTAATCTTAAAATCACCTTGTACCGTTGCTCTGCGACGAGTTGCCGCACCGTCATTATATGACGTAGTTGCTTGAAAAGTTTTAGTCATTCTTTTTAATAATCACTTGTTCTCATGTCCGTATAATCGACATGATTGAAGATGTTTTGCACCGTCGTTGTTCGACGTAGATGTTAGCCATCCTATTATTCTTGCTTCACATGCAAGACTCGTGTTAATAAGGCTTGCACGTGAGGGGAAGTGTTAGAATAGTTAATTAAATTAGGATTTCTTATTATTATTATGTTTCCTAGTTTGGTTATATTTCCTATTGTTCCCTATATAAAGGAACCTTCTCTTGTAATTCATAATCAAGTCTTTCATCAATAATACTATTCTATTTTAGAAATTCAACACTTTATTAACCAATTTAGTATCTTAAACTTTGAAGAACCATTTTGTGTACAAAGTATTTAGCATCAATGTCATTGGTATATTCTTGCCAATTAGGTCTTCCAAAAACAGTTATTTGTAAATGCAGAAAGACAAATATTCAAGAAAAGAGATCCATAATAGAAATAGAACTGTGGAATGTTGAAGTAGCACCTGGTATGATATCCATGCTTCCTTTAGACCATGAGTTGCAGCAACGATTGTCAGCTCTGCACATCTTTCTGATGAGACACGTTTCTGTCAGAACATGAAACAAAACTTCAAATAAATAAACACATATCTACTACCTCCAGAAGACATTTAGTTCAATTATTGTAGTATGCAGCTACTATAATGTTTCATTTGCAGAGGTCTCATCAGATGAGAGGGTGATAATTGCTTTTATTATGTTAAGTTCAGATTGACAATATCATGTCAAGTTCACATAACCCAGCCTGGGGCTTTGGGGCCACATTTCCCTCCTTAGGGAGTGTGGCTCCTCTATTAATATGGCTGATATTAAAGGTGGTAAGAATAAAGAGATGAAATCAAAGAAAAGTTAGAATGTCTCCAATCACATGTCCCCAGATGCAAACGTAAAGACTAGATAGAGCCATCTGAATTACAGTTTTACAAAGATATATTTGCAGGAGAGGCTACCATATGTTACTGTTGCCCTATTTACACTTAATCAGTGTGAGCCTCTCTGTTCAACAATTAATATAAGATCTGGAAGGTGCAAATACATTAGAGCAAGGCACCATATGTGTTCTAGTGCGACAATAACATGACAAATTCTCAATCTGCATTAAATTTGGAAAAATCATAGCAAATCTGGTTTACATTACCATTTACTTTTAATGTCAGTACGGTCTATTAATGCACAATGATATAATGTCCTAACTTTGGTAAGTTGGAATGTTAAGTATGAGCATACTTAAATCATATAGTTTTCAAACGAAGGCTATTTCAAAAATATCATGCTTAAAGGAACTTGCCTCGGAGCCCGTCTTCCCTGAGGCTGATGCTCCAGAACCATTTGATGTTTCGATAGGCCCAGGACAAACGACAGTTACATTTATTCCTTTTTGATGCAGCTGTTTTTGTCAAGAATAGCAAGCATGATCAGAGGGCAAACAAACAGTAAAAATTTTGTTGAAAGAAACAAAGAGAAGAAAATCTAATCAAAATTTCAACAAGGTACATGAAATTTCATTAATGAAATCTGCATTCTGCACAGTTAATATTCATTCTGCAGAGTTTGATCCTCAATTTGATATGCCCACTCCTTCTGCTGCACTTCTTTAACATAAAATACTAGGTAACATTTAGGAGCCAATATATGAACACTTTCTTTGACTTCAGCCCGGCCACAAATCAGTCCAAATTTCATGCATTAGAAGTATCTGCCAAAAGTTGTTTTGCCTGGATCGATTTCTTTTAATGGGCTGGGTCTCACATCATCTATGATTGTATAGTTAAATAAAAATTTATTTATTTTTAGTGTCACGTCGGTAACTTTTGCGGTTCAACTTTGACTGATGTAAATGACCAGAGTTGTTGGATTTTATGATATAATTTGAGGACAAATCAGTCCTCAAATTATGTCATTGGTATACAGTTCACAAGCACAACTTTTATTCTGTCAAGAAAAACTATTACATACCTCGGAGCGTAAAGTATGGAAGTATCCGTTTAGAGCAAATTTAGAAGCAGAGTATACAGCTTGACCTGGTGCGGGTGTCTTTCCTGCAGCACTGCTCATCTACACATAGTGCATTCGAACACCATAAGAAATCTAGAGATGAGAGGAGAGTGGACGATATGGAAGGGAAATATAATCAGGAAACAACATCCAACTATTGGCAAAACAAAAAAAATAGCAGAATTACTAGTGGACAAAATAATACCTAATACATTATTGAAAATAAAATTAGTAAGTTTAGCTATCCCATATGGGACTTTCATGCACAGTTTACCCATGATTTAACTAATTTGATTATTCTATGTAGTTGATAACTCATAGATTATAGGATACTAGATATATCCAGTAATTATTGTTAATGATACAAACTCTTAGCGCCATGACGCAAGCAAGGTGTGCCTTCTAAAAGCGAGACTAAAAAATGTATTAAAATAAGAATAGTAACAGTTTCTTGCTAAAGATTAAATTAATAGTAATATTCTCATACTAAAAATAAAATAAAATAATATAAATAAATATTCTTAATATGGTGCCTGGAAACTCTCAAATTCTGAATATCATGTCTTGTGACATAGAAAGTTGCTTGGTTTTTTGTTGATGTGGTGGCCTCCTGACTGGTGCTGCTGGACAGAAAACTCCTTTCCGTTAGTACATAATGTGCTAACATGCATGCATATTAATGCGGTCAAGGCTAATTTTCCTTTATTTCAAACCCTACAAGGCCTAACTTCACAGCTGGACTTTATATATGGAATAGAAAGACCTCATATACCTAATTATTCTTATGGGGAGCCTTATGTACACCTCTCTTTTTTATCAGCACCTTATGCACACCACATCACACCTTGCACCTCAAATAATGTCGTGGAAAAGGAATGCCATTTGAAAAGCACCATACAATGTGCCTCATATAGTGAGGGACCTGCACCTCACCACTCCATGCCCATGGTAATCCGTGGTGTGCGCCACTAATAACAGCTAGTGTGTACATGATGTAATGGGTGGATAATAGATATATCATAATTTACTGTACGTACCACAACAAAATGACCCTTTCCCCGCCTCAACATATAGGGTGCTAGAAGACGTGTTAGAGATATTGTCCCAAAAACATTCACATCAAATGTAGCCTATTGGCAAAACAGAGAAAAGTAGCATGAGTATTCAGAAAATCTGTAGTCAAGACAAAATAACTTCAGTGCATCTGAAACAGACACTGATGGTGTAAGCTTGTGTTCGTTACAAGAAACAGTATGCCTCATTATTGATACCTTTAGACTTTCCTCAGTTGCTTCCAAAGCTGATGTTTTCTGCTCAAACAGATAGGACAAACATCACACAACGAAAACCAAAATGCATTTATGGGATACATAAAGTAGTTATCTAATAACACATTCTTGTAAATTATCCACAGGAAGGGGCATGATGGGATGTTGTAGAGGTATGTAGAAGTCTAGAACTGCAAAAGACTAAGGATTGATGCCCAACGAATGTTAACAATGTTTAATCTATCTACCTTTGGATTACCTAATTACTTGATCTGGCATCAGGGACAGTTCCAGAACATCCTTCAATATGGGCAGGATTGTTAAAATTTTCAATACTTTTTCATCAAATAAAAATTTTCAATGAAGAATGAGTTACTCATCATTCAATGCCTGAACAAAAGTCAACATTCCGTTTGCAAGCAAATCATGAGTCTTAAATGAACTAGTCATGACCACTGAGTGGGGTATGGGGAGGATTGTGGAAGGTTAAGAATTAAGAATAGTTCCTAATTTTTGCAAAAAGTACAATAGGAAACGAGTAATTGATCCGCCGGTAATGGGCAAGGCATAATTAGATTGGATGTAAACCAAGCACTCTGCACCCTGAACTTATGTGGTTGCACTTTGCCGATTATTTCTCAAAAATCCTTGTCGCCTTGCTGAATTTTGGCCAATCCAGAGTTTTAGAACCATGCATACCACTAAAAAGCACTACCATATCCAATTATTAGCATGCTTGTATGTGTTTCTATCTGTTAGTGGGTGTGACTAATCTTCTTCTTGAAAACTGGGAATTCCTCACTTACAGGGCGTTCAAATGCTGCATTATGAATCATATAGTCAACACCAGCTCCAGGGAAAAAAGATTCTGCCTTCTCCACAGCATCCCTGAGCATGTCCTCGCTAGACGTCAAATCCAATGGCAACATTTTCACTCCGTCAGGAGCATGTTTACCTGCAGGTATGCCTTCCATGTATCAAGAAATATGATAGCAATTTTTCAAAATTCAGATGGATTATGGCCAGTCCAGATGAACAGATAACCTGTAAGTTGACCCTTGACTCGCTCTAATTCAGCTTCATTTCGTGCAGATAAAATAAGCTTAGCGCCTAAACTTGCTAATTGTTTAGCAAGAACCTCACCTTCAAATCAACATTAGAGGACAGAATGAGATACTCAAACATAGACAGCCTAAAAGCAAGCAAATCATTGAAGCATATTAAGGTTCAAACATTCTTAGCAGTGCATATCAATTTTAAAGAATCACCAGTCACTAATAAGAAAATGGGTCATCCTCAAGTCATTTAAAACAGGAAACGAAAAAAAAAACTTTTGGAAATGTATAATGTATCACCAATGGAGGATATTCTGCAACAAGTCATACCAACAACATCTGAAAACTAAGTTATATCTTGCCTCCCTAACGAATCCAAACACTGGACATATTGAACTATAAACCTCGCATATTATCAGGCTACCACGAACTGCAGTAGCAAATATTCCATCTATCCTGTCATGAAAAATTATAAGCAGAATTTTTTTTTTTGCAGCAACAACTTTGATGTGCAATGAGAACCATTATTGGTTCACAGAGAAAAATAAAATTCACCTTTGTTTGTCCTAAAATAGCATCTCAAGTAATGAACCACACCATGCTCGGAGAGAAAAGAAAAGCATATCAAATCAACAACCATCATATACAAGCCAATTTCAGAAATACCACCATGGCTTCATCAACAAAAATCTACCAAAAGAAAAAGAATTTAAAACTCCATACCAATTCCGCGGCTGGCCCCAGTAATCCAATAAACCTATCAATTGCACCAAATTACAAAACAAACAAGAACAAAGCACAATTCAGATGATAATATAAAAACAATAAGCTGGACTACCAATAGTATCCATGAAACTACTAAGCACTAACTTTATCCTCAATTTCTTCCCGCTTAGCATGCCCTTTGAACATCAACGTGAAATCACCTGCATCGCAAAATGAATTTGAGAAAGTAACAGAAGAATCACAATTTGTAGAGCTAAAACAGTAACTGAATCAAGTGAAAAAAGAGGAGATTAGGGTTTATGCGAAGAATACCATAAGCAGTAGCGAACTTGAAGATTAGGAGAGCGATGGCGAGAAAGAGAGAGGAGGCGATGAACCAGAGGACTTGCATTTTCACTTCACAGTTCACAGAGCATCGCTCGCTAGCAATTCTTAGGCTCTGTTTGTTTCTCAGATTAAAAAATTGCAATCCATTATCATTGATTCTTTATGTATATATATGATCGCGAGGATATATGAGCCAAATGAAAATGAAAAATTTAACAACCTTGAGGGATCGCAAGAAAATCCAGACAGAATGAATTTTGTAATAAATAAATAAACGTTTATATTTATTATTTATTAAAAATAAAATGAATAATATTTAATTATTTTTAAATGCATTAGACCGGAGGCATAACCTAAATGAATAATATTTAGTTTATAATTTTTATAATTTATAACATAAATGTGTTAGAAGGAACACAATCGAATTAAACCAAAATTAATTAACTTATATAGAAATTAATTGATTTAAATCGAATTAGACCGGAATTAATTTATTTAAATTAAGTTAGACCGGAATTAATTGATTTAAATCGAATTAAACCGGAATTAATTTAAAATTATCCGGTTTGTCATAGTTAACCAATTTGGGGCAATTTTTGTCGTATCGTCGCGGATATATGAAAATTTCTACAATTTCGCTGAGATCTCCCGATATCCATAACAGTGATTGTCATGAAGAAAATGGATATAATAATTACAGTTGTTATCGTTAATCTTTATTAGTTTTAATTTAATGGCTACGATTATTCAAGTATTGTTCGTTTGAGTTGATTATGCCGATAAATTATTTTGTTTTTGTAATTTGTACATAAATTTATTCTGTTGCAGACTGTAGTTATGAATTTATCATTATTTTATAAAACACATGCAATTTTTTTAAATGCGCGTAAAATTCAAATTTTAGAAAAAATCAAATTCATATTTTCTCTATTTGAACTTGTTGATTTTTCTTTTTTCGACTGCCATTCCCGACTTGTAGTTAGATGACACAAACTATAATTGTTTTTCTAGAAATTATATTAAAAAATTTTTGAGATAATTTCACCCAAGAAAATGAAAAAGAGAAAACCAATAAGCTCGAGACGAAACAAATAAATTTGAATACTTTTAAAGTTAAATAATATTATTTTACCAAGGTCATTTTTGCCATGTTAGAAAGATGCAGGCCTTTTACAAAAAAAAAAGAATTTATAAATTCACAGCTACCTTCTAATAAACAAAGCTTATAATTACAAATTACAAATTACAAAAACCGAATAACACACCCCTAATTTTTGTAAGTAACCATGGAATCAATCAATCAATCATAAAACATGTCACTTAAAATATGATACATATATGATAAATTCATTTAAAATCAAACTCAAGACAATAATTGAATTTTAACGCTCATTCCTTGGAGAGTCAGATTAATAAACAAACAAAAATTACTCTCACAAAGCATGGAGATACTGCATTATGTGTACTAGAAATGGGTTGGATTTTACATTTGTTAAGATGTGAAAATGACACTAGCTATTCTCAGACATTGCTGCGCTGTACTTGTGTTTGAGGTAAGCTTTGATGAATGGCTCCAATTCACCATCCATCACAGAAGATACGTCGGAAGTCTCCAATCCCGTTCTCGTGTCCTTTACAAGCTTGTACGGATGGAACACGTAGTTGCGTATCTGCTGCCCCCATTCCGCCTTCACTACATCTCCCCTTATCTGCTTGATCTCCGATGCTCGCTGCTCTATCGCTATCACCAACAGCTTTGCCTTCAACCGGCTCAAAGCCTTTATCTTGTTCGACAGCTGTGACCTCTCCTCTGCATTTGTGTATATTTACAAGGCACAAACAATGAATGTATATAACAACAAAATCAACTTTCATTATTATAGTCGTCACGTAGGAGCTGAGCAAACCTGTGCAACGAACAGCGACGCCAGTAGGGATGTGAGTAATCCGGACAGCAGACTCGATTTTGTTCACATTCTGGCCTCCTTTCCCACCAGCCCTTGAGAAACTATACTCGAGGTCCTCCTCGGGTATTTCAACATTTGTAGATTCTTCTGGGAGAAGTGGCATCACTTCTATGCCCGCAAAGCTAGTCTGTACAGTAGATTCTTCATGTGATCAATTCAAGTTAAACCAATCATTCATTTGGGAAATAAGATTACCCATGAGTAACTGAGTTCCAGCATATACATTCAGTTCAGCGCTCTTTTCTACAGTTCGTCTTAAAATATTTTCCTTACTGGAAAATTTGAACCACAAGCATTTCAAATATTAAAAGATAGTTTGTTATTGTATGAAACTTATCTCACACAGCACTCACGCACTCAAACAAAACTTCATTGCCTATGACTCGGCAACATCAGTAACAACAATTAAACAAAAACAAAAAAATTGTTTGCAGAATCTAACATGTTAGCATTTCATCCGCGTTCCAGATCTTTAACATTGTACCGCCTTTCGTTTTTCACAACTGACACCAAGGATCATCAATTCAGAGAGTAAATGTTCACTTCCACCGATTGTAATTTCAACTGTATTGACATTTCCAACTGAACTTCTACAAATGGTGAAACTTCCTCCTATTTAGTTGACTGGATAACAAATTAATTCCCATAACCTTATTTAATATGGAGGAAATAGTAACACACACAGATACAAGCAGTATCAACTAAGTCACTAGTAGCCATGTGGCTTATTTAAGCAAAGCCAAGAGAGCATTACTTCCATTTTTTGTGTGTATACCTGGCGCAGACCTTTGGAATTGAAAGGAGACTGTCGTACGATGCGATGTGTTCCTTTCTCACCAGACAAATACCCATAGGCATAACGGCCTTCGATTTCAACGGTGGCTGACTTAATTCCAGCTTCTTCTCCCATCGATTTTTCAACCACACTTGTCTTGTATCGCTGTTTTTCTCCCCATCTCACATACATCCTCAGAAGCATGTCTGCCCAATCCTGCACTGGGCATTATAAAAAATTTACACATGGGAAATGGTAGCACGTCACCAAAGTTTCAATTACTCACTTCCAACTAGATACTATAAACGTGCTGCAAAGTGAGTTATATTTTCCATGATAAAAGACATTCAATCAACTAATTTCCATGTTACGTGGACTCCTATAAAGACTGAGTCTTTTAACTATCCCCGTCTAAAACTCTCACAATCTAAGAACTTCTGCATGCATGAATGTCTTAAGTTCCTTTCGTTATAGATTTACTGTAAAGACATGAAAATCAAATTCTGCAGTGGAGGGTTCATTTAGCTAAGTACACTACTTGCATGAGCTACAATAGAAAACAACCAGTTTATCTTAGAGAAGTAATGGAAAAACTTGGTATTGATCCTAACCATTGACCACTGCGGTTTCTTCAATGCATTTCAAAGAAGGAACGCAACAAACACAAAATTTCCTTAGATCTACTACTTGAACCCTTTCTAATATCAAACACAAAATTTAAGCTACGCTCAAAAGTACATAATACATGGTTACTCACAAATATCAGCACCATAGTGACCTAGTAATCACTCATACATATCATTTATTCGACAGTTCTGCTAGAGTATTTGAAGTCCATGGTGAAAGCATGGTCGAAGAAATTGGTAAAACAAATGCTACAGCTCAGTTAACCAATAAATGATTACAGGCAACCCTATTTTCTGCTCATCCACGGCTCAGCTGGGAATATGTCAAAATTACACCATTTGACACCATTGGGATTTGGGACGGAGGGATTACACATACAAAAGATATTATTGGAAATTCACGCATGACTAACTTGTTAATAAGGAAATTATACACTCATCTTGGAGCATAGAACTTAGGAAAATGGGAACTCATTTTGGGACAAAGGGAATAGTTTATTTTGGGCCCATATGATTTTAATACAAATTAACATTTCAATGTAAAATAAGTAAAGGCAAACATGACAAGGGAAATATGGAGCCATCACTTTGGACAAGGAAAATATTATTTACCTGCGCATCGGTTCCTCCAGCACCAGCTGTGATAGAGACAACGGCACCTTCTCTGTCATATGGACCAGAAAGAAGTTCAGTCAACTCAAACAGATCCAGTTCCTTGTTCAATCCTTTAATAACATTAATAGCCTCCGCGAGAAGCCCAGCATCGACAGAATCCATCTCCTCAGTTAGCGCTACTATTGTTTCTGCATCTTCAATCTGCATTCAATGAATTACCTCCAATATATTTGCATCCATAACACATAAACATGAATAACTCACTCAACGAGCGACAACTTTAATATTGTTATGTTCTCAGTTATGTTACCATCCTAGGGGAAGAATAAAAATTTGCAATCAATTTAAACTGATTAAATCTCCAAACATGCTAAATGTGTAGGAAGTTGTGTTCTATTTAGCTAATTCAGCCTACTGATTTTGTCTAACTTTAAAAGCCAGATTGTAGACAGTACTATGGCTAGCATCTGCTTTGAACACAAGAGAATTTCATAGACTGCCTTATGTCCACCCAGAACCAAGGAATAAAGTCATTAGCCACTTATTACTCAGAAGAGAAAACTTAGGAGCAAATCTAGGTTTCCTGGTTGTACACAACTATTAGGCTTGGCTTACTCTACACTCTCACCTACATGAACAGAGATGTTATAGAATCCATAGTCCCACAATACAGAAGCACACACAAACAGAAACAAAAGTATAAATAATATTTTAAAAAGACAAGTGCAAAAAAATTGTCCACACTAATAACAGAAAAAGACTAATGGACACAGAATGAAACATCTCTACGAGAGGGAAAAGAAAAAAAAAACTTATATTTCTGAAATAGTAATCATATCTTTAGTGATTGTTTGCGTCCGAAGTTTCTTATAAATTGACATGCCATGATTTTTTCAAAATGTTAAAGCACGGAAGAACTAGAAGGGGGGGGGGGGGGGGGGTGGGTACTTCAGTATGGATTTTTCTTTTCTTCTCAATGTGGCTTCTTAATTATCACTTCAGGAAATATTTAGTACTCTGCAAATCATGAACTATAACCGACTTGGTTATCAGCAATTAATGTTTGTAACTTGAAAACAACCGTATAGTGAGTACTATAAACTTTGAAAGGGACAACAAAAGATGATCTAGCATACCTGTGTTTTGAAACCAGTAAGTTTCTGTATCTTATCTTTAACATCAGTCAGGGTTTGAAGGGTTTCTTGAGCTTTAGCACGGTCATCCCAAAAGGAGCTGTCAGAGGCTTTCAACTCAAGATCTGCAAGTTCTTGCTCTAATTGCGGAATATTGATGGATGCCATAATTTCTTGGACACGCCCTGAGGTAGTTTCTACATCCTTCCTAAGAAAATAAAAATCTGTTGGCAGTATCAGGACGATTAAAATGTTGTCAGGAGAGTGTTCCAAAGAGGATAAAAGAGCTAAAGAACACAAGGTTCATGAGAAGTGCTACCAATTATGAAATGTCAAAGCCTGTGTGAACTTTTACCACTGAAGTATCCTCTAAAACCCATGGCTCGAATACAAGGAAAATAACTCTTCCCATTGTGATTGGTAGACCAATTGGGAATATAGACACTAAATTCACAAATGTATTATAACTTTTTATACCAGCATACATGCATGACAACAGAAATGTCTACATCCATTGAAATGAGTTGAAATAGATTAACTTGAAATGACTACTATTCAATCATCAATGCTGTGGAAATTGCAAACTTGTAATGATTATTTGAACACTAGAGGTTGCAAATTTATAATGGCTATTCTATTAGGTTTGCAGTTTATTTATCCCATGTAATGTAATAAATATTTATTTGAACACTTGCAGTCGCAAATCTTAGTCTCTTTCACAACTTAGTAAACTAGCGGATGAAGAACTAATGAATAAGCATGGGAAGAAAACATTACCACACTATACATATTTATTCCCCGACCCTAGCATTCAAATACTACACAAATTTTGGAGCTGCTTGACAAAGATCGATTTCAATTGGGATTCTGACAACATGTACCTTGCATTTCCATATCTGCTGTATCAGAATTGACCTCCACATCAGTCTGGCTTTCAGATGCAGCAAACACAGCTGAAAGAAGACATACATAAATTCAAGTAACCAAATAATGAGTAAAAATCCAACTTCGCATAATTACACTTTATTCAGTACAGAGAACCAGAACAAATACAAGTCATAGAATCAAAGAGCAAAGCACAAGCAAACACGGCAGTGAAACCATGTTGTTTTCTTATCCAATTCTGATGAATAATATAAACAACGAGACTCACTCAGTGACTAGAAAAAAGGAAAAAGAAAATTAAGCACTGAGGAGAAAACATGATAGACCCATCAATGATGATATACAGAAAGTGCATAAAACTCATGAAGAAATTCAAAGTGAAGTCACGCAACAACACACAATATGAGCAAAACCCATAAGTTTTCTGAAAAAATGAAGGCAAACCCAGAAAAGCTTCCACTAAAACGAAAAGGAAGAATGTGAAAATCGCAAAAACGGTAGGAATTGACGTACCAGAAGAAAGGGGGCGAGAAGGGGCTGAAGAGAAGGAGAAGAGAGTCGGGTTTGGCGAGAGAGAAGGTCGTAGCGCGCAATTAATCGGAAGCTTGAGCTTAGGAGGTGGCGAAGCTGTTATGGGTGACCAGAGCAGAGGTCGAAGCAGACCCTCCATGGCTATGGAGGACAGGGACGGAGCTAACCCACAGAAACATGTATCGGCAAAGATAACATGCCACCTCAGCATCATGGTATTGCCACATCACCACATATTGATAGCCATGTCACCCATAACATGTCTCGCATGTACCACGTGGAGAAATCGTCACCATCCGATGGAATTGGATGAATAGTGATCCATGGACTGGTTAAGAGTCTATCATAGGGTTTAATCCATATCTGTTAAGGCGTGGTTACTTGGATTATCTTTTCCAATTAAGAAACCTACCATACTTTCCTAAACCTAACGTTGATCGTGTGAGGAGGGCGTGGACATAGAGTGTGTCATAAGAGAGGACATAAAGAGCAAGGTACATGATGTAGCGGAGATTAAGGTGGGACACTTTGAGGAGGCAATGAGGTACGCCAGGAGGAGCGTGTCGAAAACTGACGTCAGAAAGTACATGTCGTTCGGGCAGAGGTTGCAGGAGTATATATAGGAGATCAACGTTAACAAACCTCCTCTGTGTCTTGGGACGGTGGACATGATGATGACGATGTACCTTACGAGTAGTTTTTCAACTTGTTTTCAATTTTGGTATTTTGTACTTAAGAATTTATAAGGAGGAATGAAGTTGTTACGGTTTGATTTTCTAATATATCCAAGCTTTTATGTCACTCTCAATCGATTGGCAACAACAATATAGAAAAATCAAAACCAAGAGATCATCATCATCTTCCCTTATTCTTATATCTACACATGTTCATTTAAGCGGATTGATTCATCGAATAAAACCTTGTTTACAGTAACATATATTTAGAGAATGTGTGAATTGTGGATATTCAACTCGGGATTTGCACATGCACCTCATCATCATATTAGATCTAGTGTCCAAAGAAATCTATTTGAAATAATTACATATTCTCATTTAACTATACACAATTTTTTTTTCTTTTATTCTATATACCTCAACTTCTATGTTACTATAAATAAGGTCATTGTCCTTGATTTTGACAAAAAAATAATTTAAATATGAATTAACAAATTTAAAAATTAATTTTAACAAAAATTTTCCGGTCAAACTCTCCTAAATATGAATTAATATTTTTAAACATGTTAAAATGTCAAAATACACCTGTTTGCTATTTAAATTTTTAAAACATATCTTTCGTTTCTCTTTCTTCTTCCAATCACCAACATTCTCACTCATCATCCAAAATGTAGTGCCTACCATCGATTGGGGCATAATGGTCAAATTTTGGCACCAATTAATTGAAATTGTATAAAGGCAATTTGGGTTTTTACCGAAATCAAGACAAAATTGATTTGATGCCACACCCGTAAATGACCTCATTAGCCTCAACCTCTCTCACACCTTGTCCCTTGAGCTAGAACCATGCTCTTCTCGGTGTCAGAGGAGCTCCGACCATGTGGATCGCAGACTGGCGTCGGATCGGTTTGAGGGCTCTTCTCTCAAAACCTTTGAAATCGATCTCCACCCCTTCCTCTTGCCACTGACCCAATCGAGCTCTTACTCGCTGATACAACACCGATCTCTCTCACCCCTAACGTTATTCATTCATAGATATGCATTTCCTCTAGATCCTATCATGGGTTCATGTCAATGAATAAAGCAAACATAACGAGAAGGGGAGAAAAAAAGAGAGGGAATGGGGTGAGGGAGAGATTAAATGATACAGTTTGAAAACTTAAGACATTTTGGTCTTTTAACAAAATTCAAAATAAACCAATATATAACGAAATGAGTAACATTTGGGGTGCTAAAAAATAACCGGTTAACCGTTCCATCCGCCAAACCCGCCCACCCGTAAACCATGGGACCATAACCAAGGGTTTATGGTGCAATTCACAATCCTAAAAGATACAACCCGTCAAGAAACGTGTTGATTTTGGTTTAGAAGCCCAAACCCCATGAATAAGTTCAACTTGCTCAAAACCCTACCTATGTCTCAATTGAGAGGACACTTCTTTATAGACTCATATTTTCTACGTATCTCTTGGCTCTTCCCTTTCCTCTTTTGCATCTGTCCCTCAGATAATGGACTTAAATTTACATTAGTCTTGACTTGAGCTTCTGATTGTAGAATAGGTGGTTAATTTCATATTTGCGTGTATTAATAATTTCGGTTTCTCCATCTGAAAATTTAATTTTTTTTCTTTCTCCAACCAATTTCTGATGCTATTTTGGTGAAATGATATATTTGAAACAAGGTAAGAATATAATATTTGTGTTAAAATCTAGATAGCCTCATGTTATGATATGATGGTGCAAGAAAAGTAGACATTGGATTAAAATCAATCATTACAAGGATAATAAAATCCCAGGAACAACTCAATTTGAAGACGAGTTTCTGTATTCACAAATTTACAGAATAACAGGCTTCTTTCTATTCAGATAAGAAAAGTCATAATATACCAAACACTCTCATCCAACCCAAATAATAGAATTCTTCTTTTGCATGTACACAATCAATTACAAGACACTGAATCGAGTCACAAATAGAAAAAGAATGTGCTTTCAACAAGTTGGACATGACACAGACAATCACAAAATTAGAAATTCAATAACAAAAGAAGGCAACAACAATCAAACACCAAAAATTGAGAAACCAAACTCAGATGATGATCCATATCATGATTGTCAAAATAATCCAAACCCAATAACAAAACTTTAGCAGTAACCAAAACCCAGATAATATAATATAGATGACTGACGATATACAATAAGAAGCACAATCGTTTTGCAGAAACAACCGATCTTATCCAAACCAGAACATATTAAAATAGTGATAATATTCAAGTCTTGCCAGGAAACACATAGAGAACATATAAAAATAGTAAATTCGACGATTGATTACCCAGAAACACAGAAGAAAGAAAAAACCCAGACCGATGGATCACTTCTTGAGGCTGCCTCGAACCCCAGGCTTGGGCTTGGTGGCGACGACGGGAGCGAGCACGGCATGAAGATTCCCGATCTTGGTCTCGTCAAATGGAATCTTTGGGTGCTTGGCGTCGTGGTGAATCTGCATAGACTTGATGTCAGGGGCTGTGACCTTGCAGAGAGGGCACTCGAACTTGGCGTGGCCTCCCTTCTCGAGGCCGGTTCGGTCGACCATCCCCGCCTTGCCTCCACCGCGGTTCGTCAGCGCCGCGTCGGCCTTGGCCTGGATCTCCTTGGCCGTGTGCTTCTTCGGCTTGGCCTTGCCGGTCATGGTGATCGATCGATCAAGAGGTTGAGGGAGGAGACGGAGAGAGAGAGAGAGAGAGAGAGAGAGAGGTGTTGGAAACCCTAGATCGGCGATGAGGAAGGTTTGGGGCAAATTTGGGCAAGGGTGGGGTCATTTATATAGGGCTTATCGGGTGGGTGGCGTGTGAAGATCGACCCGGCCTCGCTTTTCTGGGTCGCTCCATTGAATTTGTTTGGATCTTCCTTAGGCCCGGCCCGGCCCATAATTGATGGCACGTTGGGCCCATAATTGTTGGCCCTTGAATTTGCCAGTGAAAACAAAAACTGATTTACATAGGCAACCAAAAGGAAACAAATCAAAATAAAAACTAATCTACGTACGTGCTTAGAAAGAAATCATGGCTTCTGTCAATACCCCCGACCCGTTCCCGATGGAGATTTGGAAAGTTTTCCCCAAACCCGCCCGAACGACGTATATTCCCTGGTCAGTTCAGCCCCGATTGGATCGAGGACATCAAATTCTTAGTAGGTTTGAGTAATTGTGTCATTCCCACTTAATTGTAAAAAGTACGGTGTAAATGGTAAGATGTGGTTTCTAAGAATTTTATATTTTTAATTTCAATGGTGTATTTAAGAGATATTATTAATAGTTAAATATTTTTAAATTAGAAAATTGTGAAATGGGTGTATCCTTGCTTTATTTTAGTCCTTAATTAGTTATAAGTGTTATGTCCACATGTGAGTTAAAAGTTCCGCATGAGAAGAGTGTTGAGTATAAGGAGAGTTTATATACACATTGGACCCTAGAACCACTAGGCTAGTTTTTTTGGGTCAAAGGTGGGCTCTAATGTGTGTATGGGCTTTCCTTGGGTGCTCCTCCTAGGTAAGACCCGGATCTCCCCAACAGTGGTATCAGAACCTTGGTTCGGTAGACTCTCCTGGTTAAGTAGGTCGGGTTTTCTCCTATGACTGGTAAGACCGAGACCATAATCGCGTCTCCCCATGGTGAAGCTCAAATAGGATGAAAATGACTATTGTGGGAGAGTATACCAAGGTAAAGTATGTGGGATTAGGGGGAGCCAACCCGATGTGATGGGACTCAATGTGGAGGGGAAGATTGTTATGTCCACATGTGAGTTCAAAGTCCCACATCGTAAGAGTATTTTGAGTATAAGGAGGATTTATATACACATTGGACCCTAGACCCACTAGGTTAGTTTTTTAGGTCAAAGGTAGGCTCTAATATGTGTATGTGCTTTCCTTAGGTGCTCCTCCTAGGTAAGACCCGGATCTCCCCAACAATAAGAATGTGAAGAGAAAAAATAAATCAATAAATATTTCCCTGATATGGTATATAATATAGGAAACAGAGAGGATGTGGAAATAAATTATGTAATTAAATCAAGAAAGAGATACCATTGAATGGTTACCGTCAATACTTCCCCTTAAATTTGAGTATTAACGTCGATAGCGTCAAACTTGTCAAGAAGATCATGAAAACGGTGACGACCGAGTCCCTTTGTGAATTAGCTTAGGAACAAGCATTGATGCCTCACAGACAAAATAGTAATCAATCTCGATGTGTTTTGTGTTGGAATAAATTTATATAAATGAAATTAACAAAGAAAAAAGAACTCATTGCTTTCTTGTTTTGATGATTTCATTCTGCTTCTCCTCAGTCTTTTTGTGTCGATTCATTGCTCTCAATGTTTTGAGAACAAAGAAAGATAAATAATAGTACACAGCTTGTGCATTGAGTAAGAGAGAAATAAAAATACAGGAGTGTATGAACTTCTCCCATTTTTCAATTGAAGTTCTTGTCCTACCGTCATCTTTTCGACACAATTTTGAGTTCGTCTAATACTATTGTTGTATACGGGACCTATAGACCCTCAATGAGATAGGTCTTTGGCATCGATAGAAAAATATCCAAATTTATTTCGTTCAAAAAAAATTCTTATGGTCGAATCAAGTCTCGATCAAAACTACAGTATCGTAAAACATGAAACGAAGAATCCAGTGCAACGAACATCATAATTTTTGGACACATGTGTTATACCCTCTCAGTACTAGTAATACAAATTGTAAATTTTTATTTTCATTATAATGTCTTGTAATCGTGTTATCGTTTATGGACTAATATATTTTCTAATAATTTGGGGAAACTTACTTAAAAGTTGCATTTTTTTGCATAACATCTTTCTCTCAATTCCCATTAGGTTTTAACATATTTTACATATGAAATTACTAAGATACCCTTAAGAATTAAATAAGTTGTTATAATTAGTTTGAGAAGACTCAAATTCCCTCACCCTTAATTCTAATTTTCAAAGACATGCAAATCTCTTCCATCTTTCTCTCTCTCACGTCAATATCTATCCTCACTCTCTTCATCAAGTCTCTCCTACCAGTCAACGTCATGAAACCAAACACACAAAAATAGTGCCTCTACTTTAGGTCGAAAGAGTTGCAATAACTCATTGTGAAAGAGTTTATTATTGAATACTTGATAATTACAATAGAATACAAATGCTTTATATATAGGCTTGATAAGCTAGGGTTTACATAAGATATGACGGTTAGGGTTTAGGTAGAGATACAAAGTGTAGTGGGCCTCGGCCCATATATTAATAACCAATATAATATATCTAACACTCCCCCGCAGTCGAAGCAGAAGGAGGCCGAATGCTTTGACTGGAGCAAAAGTCTTCAAAGAGAGTAGTAAGAAAGCCTTTGGTAGACAGATCTGCAAACTAGATAGATTTGATGAGAAGGGAATGAGAATTTAGAAAATAATTTTGGGTGATGAGAATTTAGAAAAGAATTTAGAGAGATTAATAAGAGAGGATGATAGAGATAGAGAACATAAAAATAACTAGAAAGGAAAAAAGGGAACATGAGAGGGGGGGGGGGGGGGGGGGCAACTGCATCTCATAGGGACGGTGCAAAAAATGATTTTAAGATATACCACCAAACTTGTAGGCAACTACGTCAGTGCGAAATAATTTCAAGCAACTACGACGGTGCAAAATAATAAGAAAATAAGTGGAGATAGAATATCGAGATCAAGATAATAAGAGATAGAGAGAAAATTAATTGAGCAAGAAAACTGTGAAAGTGATTAGGGAGTGATTTTTTTTTTTGAAAGAGGGGACAATATGAAGGGATTAAAAAGAAAATAGAATAAATGGTGAGAAAAAAAATATATTACCTCGCCCACCCGCTAAATCATGATTAACGAGTGGGCAAAGCCACACGCAACGAAAAAGCTTAACCAAGGTCGATCTAAACCTCTGATACCATGAAAGAGTTTATTATTGAATACTTGATGATTACAATGTGGAATAATTGCCTCTATATATAGGCTTGATGATCTAGGGTTTACATGAGAATAAGATGGCTAGGGTTTAATGTAGAGATACAATTTACATAGTGGGCCTCAAGCCCATAAGTAATATAATATAATATATCTAACACATTGAACCAATGTCCGAGCCCGTCGCCCATAACCTCCAGCTCTGATACCATATTGATCTAGTCCAAGTTTTAGGATCATGTTATGTTCTTATGTTGATAGGTATGGTCGTTTGAGAGAACACTGATATCTGGATTCATTTAAAGAGAACACTGATCTCACAGTAAAACTTTATTTTTTAATTCATTTAAATTAACCAAAAGAAATTATAATATACTTGAATATTTGTGGGACGAGATAAAGAGAAGAATAAGCATGACGGAGAAACAATCGCCATGTGTATTTTGAAGAGAGAGAATGAGATTGTTAGAGGATTACGTCCACAAGAAGCAGAAAGAGGGAAGCAAATAGAAAAAGAAAATAATGTCATTATTTGAAAGTTTGATGAATAATTAAGGGTATTTAGACATTTCACATTCTAATAAAAAATTTCATAAAAAATTCAAGAAAATTGTAAAAAAAATGTAATAAGGTCAGCCTAGACAAAAATTTTAAAATAATTATTGTAAATTGTAAAATTGGCCAAAGTAGGTATAATAAGTTTGAATTAACACTGCTTCCTATTTTACAAAAGATCAGGGTGGAAGTGTCTTCTAGTGTGACTCATCCTCCCAGGCTTCCCTCAGAGTTTTTTGCTTTAGATGTGCGTTCAGAGGAGACTTCATCCCTGCTCCGAGGATCCCGCCCACACAAGCAAGATTTTGGGGGATATGGTCTTAATGATACTTATGTATCATTCTCCTCCTCGGAGATTCATCATGTTCAATTGAATCCTCCTCAGGATTAGGTTAACTCATGTGACTCTAGTGGTGGATCCTGTCTTGGGACATTTGGATATAACTCAACAGTCCCATAGACCAGTGGTATCCTCCCACACTCGTTTTCCCGTTCTGCGTCTTCTCTTTTTAAGACTGTACAAGCCTTGGTTTCCTGTGAAATACCTTGTGTGATTCACATGCGTCTACAAACCATGGCTCTCGTGCATTGGCTCTGATTCAAGTTTCTCCGACCTTCACTACTTGCTCACCCAATCGTTTAACCAACCTTTAGTGATAGTTCTTCGGATAGAGGAGAATCATTCTTCTCCTAAAGAGGGTCACGAATTGTACAATTACTAGTTCCATTTAGATCCATTAGATGAACCGAACATTCATCTCTAAGAATAGAGGTAATCATAGCATTCTCGAGGCCTTAAGTGAAAATTCATATTATACCTTAAATTTTATAAGGAGATGATACTCAATTTTTTTATTAATTGAGTAAAAATAGATAAGTCTATAACGATATACTATATATAAAATATCCTATACTACAATGCCAAATTCTTCTTATTTTTCGTCGTCATCCAATTGTTTTCTGAATGTCGTACAATTGTTTTTATGAAGTCATCCAGTTAGGGGTGGGCACTTTTTACCCAAGACCGAAACCAAACCGGGATCCAAACAGAATAAGAACTGAAGAACCGTGAACCGTGGGTATTGGATCAGATTTGGTTATGACAGTGCAAAACCGCCGATTAACTGGTCTAAAACCGAACCAGTTGAAGATACTGAAACAGTGAAACGTGTCTTGGACTCTTGCGTGTTGCGTGCCACTGCCACCACACACTGATGACTGAACTGACTATTGCGTTGTGTGCCACTAAACTATGTTGCGGTTGCGCATTATATAACATATTATTTTATCATATGTTGTATAGTTTATATTATTTTAATATTTTTACTCTAAAGTGTAAACCTCTAATAGCAGTATCTTGACTATCTTCTGCATCTGTCTTTCTCTTTCTTTCTAAAAGAGTGAAAATCAAATCCAAATAATCAAATGCATTCTAGGGTTCTATAGCCTCAAAAATTTTCATTTCAATTCAGTTCATCACTTGCTCTCGGATCCTCGACCCTTCATCGCAGACTCGCAACTTCTCCCATCTAATTCTCTTTTGTCAAGTAATCACACCTCTCCTCTCCATCTCGAACTGATTTATTTCTCCGTCTCTCTTTCCAGCTCTCGCATTGATAAAATAAGCTCTCTTTTGCAAGTAAGTTCTCTTTTTATCTGAATCGTGTACTTACTCCTTAGTCCTTACTACATAATTTGTCAGTGTCACCATCAATTTATAAATGGGAATGGTTCTGTAAATTAAGGCTTTTCGTAAACCTAAATTTTTAGCTCAATTTCTAATTGAAGCTGAAGTAGACGATTAGAGGTAACTGAATTTGGAATTGAAGCTCTACTGAACCTAGACTATTTTGAATTTGAATTTAGGCAAACAAAATTAGGTTTTTTTCCTAATTCCTAATTAGAGTCGAATTGTCTTTTATTGAGCTGCCAAAGGTAATTTTCTTACTCTAATGTCATTATTCATGAATATGAATTTAAGACTGTTTTATCATGTTCAAAATAGTGTCATGAATCATGATATGCCTTAATAATCTTATCAAATAGTTAGTATAAAACTATAAATTATTAGACACTTGTTTAATTATTTTGGATTAGTTAATAATTTAGAAGTTAGTAGTAGTACACGTAGTTACTTACTCTTCAAATCATTGTTTTGTAAATTTTGTTCTATGGTTGTTGTTTTATATAGTCGTTGTATTTTTTTTATATAGTCGATGAGTCGATGTCCGCTATGTTTTTTATATAGTCTTTGTTTTACCTTTTCTTATTTAGTCACAATATTTTTTATATAGTCGTTATGGCATGCAATCTTTATTTTTTTATACGATCGATGTCTTTCTTATTTAGTCAATGTACTTTTACTGTAGGATACCAATAATAACGGTGATAACACCATATTGACACCGGAAACTATAGCTAGAACAACAGCAAATGGAGAAGGTGAAGGAGTGCAAGATGTAACGCATCGCAGGGTAACAAACTTAAAGATTCTAAACTTAGATCTGTTGTATGGCTTGTCTTTAAAAAGATTAAAGATAAGAAAACCGGTAAATATGTTGCTGAGTGTACGAAATGTGGGAAGATATTAGCTGGTGATTCTAGTTTAAATGTCACTTCTTCACTTGATAAACATATTAAGATATGCCCAGAAAATCCAGACAAGAAGAAGCTTAATAAGCAAAAGACTTTAGTCTTTCCAAAAGAGGGAAATTAACTCCTTGGCATTTTGATCAACAAGCATGTCGATATGCTTTAGCTAGAATTGTAGTAATAGACGAATTGCCATTCAAATTTATAGACGGTGAAGAGTTTCAACAATTTTTGGCTGATGTCTGTCCTAATTTCAAAGTTCCCTCTAGGCGCACTAATGTTAGGGATATATTTTCAATTTATCGAATTAAGCAACGTAAACTACATGCATACTTTCAAGCTGAATTCCCTAGAGTGTTAATGACAACCGATACTTGGACCTCAAATCAACAAATCAACTACATGTGTTTGACTGCTCATTACATAGATACATAATGAGTCTTACAGAAGAAGATTCTAAATTTTTGTCTTATTGTTTCTCACAAAGACGAGGACCTAGCTAAATCTCTTGAGTATTGTTTGCAATCATGAGGTCTTAATAAAGTTACGACGTTGACGGTAGACAATACTAGTGCAAATGACAAGGCTGTTGAATATCTGGTTAAGAGGATGAATCTCTCATCTAGCTCTGTTTTAGATGGTAGGTTTATGCATATGAGGTGCATTGCGCATATCATAAACTTAATCGTCAATAATGGAATAGGGATGTTAGGAACATCTGTGGAGAGAGTTTGATTTGCTGTCAAGTTTATAAAGTTATCACCCGCAAGAATAGCTAAGTTTAAGGAAGCTGTTGATCAAGCGGGGATACAAACAAAGAAACTTCTTTACCTTGATGTTAGCACTAGATGGAACTCCACCTATTTGATGCTCAAGTCTGCATGTAGATTGGAAAAGGCTTTTGAGTATTATGACGACATTGACCCTGTTTTAAGATTCAAAATGGACCATAAAGTTAAGAAAGATAAGGGCGAACCACTTGGCATGCTTACAGATGATGATTGGGCTGATTGTAGCTCCTTATTGTCTTTCTTGGAGCTGTTTTACGACATGGCAATGAAGGTGTCTGATTCATCTTATGTTACAAGTAGTAATGTTCTAGATGAAATTAGTGACATATGTCTTACTATAAATGAAAATGTTTCTAGTGAGAATAGAAATTTGAAGGAAATGGCAGGTAAGATGTTATTAAAATATAACAAGTACTTTGGAAACATTAAGAAAGTGAACATGTATATCTTCATAGATCCTATATTTGATCCTTGATACAAGCTAGATATTTTCAATTACACTCTAAAGCAGATCCATCCTGATGACAAGGTAATCCCGCTCAAACAACATCTAAGACAGACTTTAGTTGAGCTTTTTGCAAAGTACTCCAATCTTTGTGGTGCCACCAATGCTTCTATCTCACAACCAAAGAGTATTGCTCTTGACATGCCTCAACCTAAACGAGCAAAAGAGATGGTTCGAGCTCATTTTGAGAAGAAGTTACAATTTGAAGAAGAAGAAAATAACATTTCGGAACTAGATAGATTCGTGTTTTATGGGATTTAGATGTCATCATCAAATATTTTCAAATTTTATCTAGTTGTGTACATGAATTTGACACTTAAAATACTTCACCATAATGAATCAAAAAGTCGCATAGTTCACCATAGTGAACTGAAGTATATATTTTTTTGATCAGCAATAAGGAAAATAACATTAAGAAAGAAATGTTCTGAAGAACAAAAAAATCCAAAAATAAAGGGTAAAAAACGACAACAAGTGCATGCAAGCACTGAAAGAAATTAAATTGCCACCCACGGACAAAAATAAACCAAGATATAAAAGCCACCAGGGAGGTACCTGAGCCACCTTCATGAGCACAAACAAGAGAATAAGCATAGAGTTGTAACAGGAGAAATGATACTTCACGCGAGCCTAGCTCTTTTCAGAAAAATTTAGCGATTCTAGTAGCCAAATTTGCTATGAACCCAAAGAAAAATGTGACCCCAAGCTCTCCGAAGAAAGAAAGAGTGCTTGCCGGGTGGATGGAAATGTCGTCTGAATAGTCCGCCAACTAAGTACTCGACTCTAAAATTTCCAAGCCCAAACACACGAGATCAAAAGCCGTTAATAGTTCTCAAAATTCTTCCCGCATAAAGCACACCAACAATCATGAATGACTATATTAACCCCGAAATTTTCTAACAACATCAAAGTTTTGAACTTGTAGCTACTACAACAGCTCATAATTTAAACATTTTTTTTTATAGATGAATCATTTAGGAATGCCTTTTAGGGGGCTGGTCCATTAGGAAAAGATGTAAGAGTATGAATGAACTCAAAACATAGTACTCTTAATGACTTGGTTTTGAGATAAATAAAGCTAATATAGTGTATAAATGTCAATTAGTAAAAATGTTTCTATTTTTTATGAGAAGGAATATGAACTGTAAAGGTAATTTTGCCAATTTTTTTTAAAAACTAACTGTAAAATGAATAATGTAATGTTAAAATATTTAATTATCATGAAAATTATCTTTTTAGTTCTGCCATTTAATAGTCATGAGATGTTGCTTCCTTTTCTAGGTCTTCTCTCCTCTGTTTTAATAGATTTCTGCTGATAGAAAAAAAATAGTTAATCACACTTTGCCATATTAAAGTGGACGGTTTTATATATTACTGCATCTAAAGAAAAAAAATTACAGCATGGTTACTAATTAAGTTTTCTTACACTTTGCTTTAACGATGTTAAATTTTGGGTGGAAAAATTTTATTTTGTGTGAAAAACAAAACTGCCCTCAATTATTCATCAAATTATTCATAATTCATCAAATTTTAATACTTATTAATGTTAATTAATTAATATTAATAAAAATTAATATATATATATATATATATATATTATTTAATAAAAATTAAAAGTAAGTAAATTAATTATTAATAATTAAAATACTAATAATAATTAAAATAATATTAATTATTAATAATAGTATATTGAAACTTTCGATATAACATAACTCTTTGATACAAATTTCGTCTCGAACTTATAGTATATCAAATCGAAGAGAATCGAAAAATCAACAACTTTAACAAAAAATTTTGTCCATATATTATTAATTTACTTTTACTTGATAAATAATTATTAACAAAAATATTAATGTAAATAATTAATTATTACTAACGTTTTATGTAGTCCTATAGTTAGAATCCACAATACCTACCATAATTTTTTGTAGTACGCCACTCTAGCCGACTTATCACGAAAGTTCATCGTAATCATTGGTTTCATGGTATTTGAGCAATTTGGTATGTAATCTTATATATATTAATAATTAATTTTTTTATTATTAATATTTTTGGTAATAATAATTTATCAAAAAAAAATTAAATCAGTTATTAATAATATATAGACAAAAATTCTTTCTTCAAAGTTGTCAATCTTCCGATTCTCTTCGATTTGATATATTATGAGAACAAAACAAAACTCACATGAGAGAGTTATTTTACTCGAAAGTTTAATATATTATTATAATTGATTCAACATAATAACAATATTTTTTTTATTAGTAATAATTAATAATTAATAATTAATTAATTAATTAATTAATTAATTAATTATTATTTTATAATAATAATAATAATTAATGAATTCCTTATTAATAAAATTATTTCTTATTAATAAATATTCAAATTTGTTGAATTATGAATAATAATAATATCAATTTGAAAATTTGATAAATAATTAAGGGTAATTTCAACTTATCACGCAAAATAAAAAAGTTCCATTTGCGGGTTGACTCTCACAACGACTGCTTAAAACCGAACCAAACCAATGTTCAATAATTGAGAACAAGACCATGATAGGATTCGAACTTGGGTCAAAGAGGTAAAAAATGCAAAGTCCATCCATTGAACCACACGTCATCCCGAAAGAATTGCTTATTTTGCTAAGGGAAAATGACACTTTTGTGCACCTAGAGATACACTTTTGACACTATCATACTCGACCTTTTTTTTCTTCTTTTTCTTAGTACTCTGAGTTTCATTTTGGGACAACTTACCCCTAAAATACCAAAATTACCCTTGGATTTGAGCCGGTTCAATTCCTACCAGATCCAAACATAATTTAATTAATATGAAATTACTATTTTACCCTCCATTGAATACCAAATTTAGCGCACAATTTAAGGGTATATTGGTCTTTTCAAATAACAAATCAAAAACTGAATAATAAATTATTAAATTACAATTATGCCCCTCTCCTTATTGTTCATCATCTTTTTCATGTCCCCTCCGGCAGCCCTCCAGCGTCCCATCCGGCAGCCTCTGGCGTTACGACGTTGAGGAGGATATCACGACCGCAGTCGAGGTCGAGGGCGAGGTGGACGGAGGAACAGTCGGGGACAGAGGCGACCTCCTCCGGCGATCACCGAGACTGGGCAGATATACTTCTGAGCTCCACGAACACGATGTTGGGCCTTTATTAAATAAGTTGAGGCCCAAAGCCCATTTAGTTAGTATCCTACATGAAGAAGAAAACCCTAATTGATTGCCTATAAATAGGAGGCAATAGAGAGAAGGAAATAAGACCAATTCAAGAGAAATAGAGTGAAATTCGTGCAGAATTTTATGCTATTTTCTGGGCCGACCAGCAAGGTTCTCGAGTCCGATCGGAGGTCGATCCACCGTTGGATCGTGCTGATTTTTAGACAGGGTGTTCGGAAGACGTGGTACTACGTTCTGACCGTTGGAATTTGCGTTTAGAGGTCTGAGTAATTTGATACGATTTTCTGATCGTGCGCCATCGATTCGATGAAGTTTCTCTACTCTTTCTTGTAATTATGGTTTGATCCAAGATTGGTTAATCTTGAGATATTGTGATCCTCTAATTGTATTTAGAGAGAACTCGTTGTACCCATTATATTGATAGTGGAGATTAAGCGGCCTCGAGGGTCCCGTGGTTTTTCCTCTCTCGCCTTGAGAAGGTTTTCCACGCTAAAATTGTGCGTGCCTATTGTGTGTTCTTGTTTGCTATATTTGTTAGCTTGCTTGATTTGCTCTGCTAGATAGATTCCTACGAGATTTGCACAAGTGGGGAGAATTATTTAATTCTGCTGCATCTAATTATTTTATTAGATTTGTTTTTCTCCCAACAAAGTGATATCAGATGGAAGGTTATTTAATCGGTATCCAGTGTTAAATAATAGAAGCTAATACAAGCAGGATGGTTAGTCTGAATGGTTCAAGTTATCATGTCTGGAAAGGGAAGATGGAAGATCTTCTTTATGTGAAGGATTATTATCTGCCGATTTTCTGTGAAGCCAAGCCTGAAAACAAATCTGATGGTGAATGGAATTTATTGCATCGTCTAGTATGTGGCTATATTAGACATTGGGTGGATGATAATGTTTTGAATCATGTCAGTGGAGAGACACATGCACGCAGTTTATAGAGCAAGCTTGAGTAGTTATATGCTCGAAAGACTGGTAATAATAAGTTGTTCTTGATAAAGCAGATGATGAGTTTGAAGTATCATGATGGGGCTCCGTTGACATATCATCTTAATGCTTTTCAAGGAATTATTAATCAGTTTGCATGAATGGGTATCAAGTTCGATGATGAGGTGCAGGGTTTCTGGCTTCTGGGTACATTACCGGACTCGTGGGAGACGTTCAGGACGTCCTTATCTAACTCAACTCCAGATGGTGTTATCACCATGGATTTGGCTAAGGGGAGTGCTCTGAATAAAGAGATGAGGAGAAAGTCACATGGTTCCTCTTCGCACTCAGAAGTCTTAGTGACAGAACAAAGAGGAAGGAGTAAAAGAAGAGGTCCAAAAGGTAGAGACAGAAGTAAGAGTAAGAACAGGTATACCAATGCAGAGTGCTATCACTGTGGTCTAAAGGGGCATATTAAAAAGTATTGTCGAAAGCTCAAGAGAGACAACCAACATGACAAAGAGAAAGAAAAGAAGGCAAGTCATGACGATGATGTTGCTACTATTACTGAAGAGTTTCTTCTCTTGTGTGATGAAGAAGATGTTAACTTGGCTTGTGATGAGACCAGTTGGGCAGTAGATAGCGGTGCCTCCATTCGTGCTACAAGTCGAAATGATCTCTTTTCATCTTATCATCTGGTGATTATGGCAATATTAATATGGGAAATCGAGGCATGTCAAAAGCTATTGGCATAGGAGACGTGCGTTTGGAGACGAAAAATGGTACAACTCTTATTCTGAAAAATGTTAAGCATATTCCTGACATTCATTTGAATTTGATATCAGTAGGCAAGATAGATGATGAAGGTTTTCATCATACCTTTGGTGGTGGTTCATGGAAGCTCACTAAAGGTGTTATGGTCGTGGCTAGAGGTGAAAAGTGTGCTTCGTTGTACGTGACACAAGCTAGAGTTTGTGGTGGCATTATTAATGTAGTCGAGAAAGAGATTACAACTGAATTGTGGCACAAGAGAATTAGTCATATGAGTGAGAAGGGAATGATAGTTTTGGGAAAGAAGAATCTCTTATCGGGAATGAAAGGTGAACCGTTAGAGAAGTGTGAGCA
Source organism: Geranium rotundifolium (assembly GCA_963920655.1). Classification (NCBI taxonomy): domain Eukaryota; kingdom Viridiplantae; phylum Streptophyta; class Magnoliopsida; order Geraniales; family Geraniaceae; genus Geranium; species Geranium rotundifolium. The sequence continues at coordinate 40,191,663 of OY987311.1, forward strand.
TTGCTTGGCCGACAAGCAAACTAGAGTATTTTTCAAATCATCCCCTCCCTCGAGAAAGCCAGAGATGCTTGATTTAGTATAGTCTGATGTTTGTGGTCCTATGAAATCCAAGACGCTTAGAGGCGGTATTTATTTTGTGACTTTTATAGATGATCATTCAAGGAAAGTGTGGGCCTATATCTTGAAGACTAAAGATCAAGTGCGTGGTGTCTTCAAGCAGTTTCATGCCCTAGTTGAGAGACAGTTTGGGAAGAAGTTAAAGTCCATGCGAATCGATAATGGAGGTGAGTATTGTGGTTCTTTTGATGATTATTGAAAGGATCAAGGCGTTTGACATCAAAGGACGCCTCCAAAGACGCCTCAGCTAAATGGGTTAGCTGAGAGGATGAATAGAACGCTTATTGAAAGGACGAGATGTTTACTTTCACAAGCAGGGTTACCAAGATGCTTTTGGGGTGAGGCTTTGTGTGCCTCTTGAGTTTGATGTTCTAAATGGAGTTTAGACAGGTAAAGATGTCTTCTATAATCACTTAAAGGTATTTGGATGCAAGGCATTTGTGCATATTCCAAAGGATGAAAGATCTAAGGTTGATATGACGACTAGACCGTGCATATTCATCGGTTATGGCGAGGATGTGTTTGGGTACAGATTTTATGATCCGGTGCAGAAGAAACTTATCAGAAGCCGCGATGTGGTATTCATAGAGAATCATAATATCAAAGATATTGCGAAGTTTGAAGAAAGTGATCCGCAATTTATAACTGACTTGATTGATTTTGATATAGTTCCTCCTACAGTTGTGCCAAGTCAAGTTGAAGATAAAGTTCGTGATGACCAACAGGGTGCATGTAATGTTGATGCTCCTACAGAGGTAGAGATGGATAATGAAGTACATGAGCAGTTGCCAGTACCAGATGTTCCACCAGTTGTTCCACTCAGGAGATCTTCTAGAGATCGACAACCGTCTACAAGGTACTCAGCTGATGAGTATGTGTTAGTATCTGACGGGGGAGAACCCGAAAGTTATAGTGAAGCCCTTGAAGATGAGAACAAGAAGGAGTGGGTTGAAGCCATGCAAGATGAGATGAAATCATTGCATGAGAATCATAATTATGAGTTGGTGAAGTTGCCGAAAGGCAAAAGAACTTTGAAGAAGAAGTGGGTTTATAGAGTGAAGCAAGAAGAAAATACTTCACGTCCCCAATACAAAGCCAGATTGGTCGTCAAGGGTTTCAGCCAGAAGAAATGTATTGACTTTGATGAAATATCTTCTCCATTTGTTAAGATGTTATCCATTCGGGTGGTTCTTGGTTCAACAGCTAGTCTTGATTTGGAGGTTGAGCAGATGGATGTGAAGACTACATTTCTCCATGGTGAATTAGATAAGGAGATTTATAGGGAGCAGCCAGAGGGTTTCAAAGTAAAGGGAAAAGAGGACTGTGTGTGCAAGCTTCTGAAAAGCCTGTATGGTTTGAAGCAAGCACCAAGGCAGTGGTACAAGAAGTTTGAGTCAGTCATGGGTGAGCAAGGCTACCAAAAGACGAAATCTGACCACTCCTGTATGGTTTGAAGCAAGCACCAAGGCAGTGGTACAAGAAGTTTGAGTCAGTCATGGGTGAGCAAGGCTACCAAAAGGCGAAATCTGACCACTGTTTTTTTGTGCGAAAATTCTCTGATGATGATTTTATCATACTATTGCTATATGTTGATGATATGCTGATTGTTGGCAAAAATATCTCCAGAGTTGAGAGATTGAAGAAATAGTTGAGTTAGGTTTTTTCAATAAAGGACTTGCGTCCTGCGAAGACTATTCTTAGAATCCGAATTACTCGCAATAGAGTTGCGAAGAAGTTGCATATGTCACAAGAGCGATATATTGAAAAAGGTGTTGCAAAGGTTCAATATGGACAAGGCTAAAGTGGTGAGCTCTCCTCTTACTACTCACTTTAAGCTAAGCACACGACAGAGCCCTTCTACGGAGAAAGAGATGGACGACATGTATAGAGTTCCGTATGCCTCTGCAGTAGGAAGTTTGATGTACGCAATGGTGTGTACAAGGCCTGACATAGCTCATGCAGTTGGTGTTGTGAGCCGTTTTCTGTCAAATTCGGGTAGAGAGCATTGGGATGTAGTCAAATGGATTATGAGATATCTCCAAGGTGGAACAGTTTCTTGGCAGTCAAGGCTACAAAAGTGTGTTGCACTTTCTTCTACAGAAGTTGAATATATCGCAACAACTGAAGCATGTAAAGAGTTGTTGTGGATGAAGAGATTCATAGGGGAGCTCGGTTTCAAGCAGCAGCGCTATGTGATTTACTGTGATAACCAAAGCGCGATTCACTTGAGTAAGAATTCTACGTTTCATGCAAAGTCAAAACATATTGATGTGAAATACCATTGGCTTAAAGATGCACTTGAAGACACGTTGTTTGAGATTGAGAAAATCCACATAGACGATAATGGTTCCGATATGTTCACGAAGGCCTTACCAAGGGAGAAACTTGATGTTTGTCGTAAGATCGCCGAGATGGCGATACCCTCCACTTAGTTGAATAAGGGGGAGATTTGTTAGGCCTTTATTAAATAAGTGGAGACCCAAAGCCCATGTAGTTAGAATCCTACATGGAGAAGGAAACCCTAGTTGCTTGCCTATAAATAGGAGGCAATAGAGAAAAGGAAATAAGACTAATTCAAGAGAGAAATAGAGTGAAATTCGTGCAGAATTTTCTGCTACTTTCTTGGCCGACCAGCAAGGTTCTCGAGTCCGATCGGAGGTCGATCCACCATTGGATCGTGCTGATTTTTTGACAGGGTGTTCGGAAGACGTGGTACTACGTTTTGACTGTTGGAATTTGCGTTTAGAGGTCCGAGTAATTTGACACGATTTTCTGATCGTGCGCCATCGATTCGATGAAGTTTCTCTACTCTTTCTTGTAATTGTGGTTTGAGCCAAGATTAGTTAATCTTGAGATATTGTGATCCTCTAATTGTATTTAGAGAGAACTCGTTGTACCCATTATATTGATAGTGGAGATTAAGCGGCCTCGAGGGTCCCGTGGTTTTTCCTCTCACGCATTGAGAAGGTTTTCCACGCTAAAATTGTGCGTGCCTATTGTGCGTTCTTGTTTGATATATTTGTTAGCTTGCTTGATTTGCTCTGCTTGATAGATTCCTACGAGATTTGCACAGGTGGGGAGAATTATTTAATTCCGCTGCATCTAATTATTCTATTATATTCGTTTTTCTCCCAACACACGATACTTATCCTTGAAATTGGACTCATCCCCCAAATCCAACTGAATCGAACCCAAATTGGGCACTCCACGACCAAAATCAGGAGACACCTAGACGGTGGTGGAGCCGTCGGAGAAGCGGAGGCAGGTGTGGGTGGAGGATGGTTCTGGGCGGGTTAGGGTTCCGGCGAGGACGACGGAGTGGTGGAGAGGGTTTGGGTGTTGGGTTCAAGGAGGACGTGGTGGTGGCCGGAGGATTTCATGGATTGGTCGCCGGAGGAGGTTGCCGACGGCAGCAACAGAGCGCAAAAGGATGATGGCTTCAAGGTTGAAGGAGGCCATGCGGAAAAACATCGGTGAGGAAGGGGCGACGGAGGAAGAGGAGAGGATAGAGAAATGGAAAAAGGAGAGAGGGTGGCATTCAATTGAAAATTTTATTAGTTGAGGGTAGTTTCGTCTTTTTACACTCTTTAAAATTGGGCCGGTTCTTTCCATTAGACCAGAATTAATTTTGGTTCAATTTAGGGGTAATTTTGATATTTTGAAATTCCAAAGTTAAGTTGTCCCAAAATAAAATTCAAGGTACTGAATAAAAAGTAGAATATGAAAGTGTCAAAATTATATATTTAAATGCACAAAAGTGTCATCTTTCCTTTTCCCTTTTCTCTTTTTCTAAATATATCATATAAATTATATTTACACTCTAAAAATTGAAGCACAAAATTCCTACCTCTTCATAGAGTCAATTTCTCATTATTTTTCTCCTATGTATATAATGTAAGCATTGTCCTTTCTATGGGTAAACTCTCTTTTAGAATGAGTTTGATATTGTATTTTATTAATAATCTTCAAAATTATTAATAGATATTAGTATAATATTTTGAAGAAAGTTTAGTTTGGTTCTGAAAATGCATATGGCTCTGTTATTTGGGCTAAAATAATGCTAATGGGCTAATTTTACTGGGCCCAGATAAAATCGGTTCTGTTCAGCTTGAACCGAGAACCAACTGACCAATTCAGATTTTCTTAGGCAAATCGATTGTGTTTTTTGCCGGTCTCGATTTGCTATTTAGGAGAATCGACTTAGTTCGGTCGGTTCCGGTTGGGTTGGGTTGGTTTCCAAAATGTGAACAGCCCTAATTATATGTCATTTTCTCATTCAAGTATAATATCAATGAAAAGTAATCCACAATTTATTTCAAATTTTAATGTGTGCGATCTTCCTATTTTATGAAATCACAAATCAACACAGTTGACAATCAGTTTTTTTTAACAAGAGAAACCTCTATTAACCTGCAAAGAAGCTCATACATGATTCATGCACCAAAACCAAACACTACGAGGGACCACTAACAAGTGCCTTCAAACACTATGAGGGTTGGCTCCTCGGTCCATCTCACCCGAGATTTTCACGACTCTATACACAATTATGTCCGTGCTCACATGCTTTCGGACCAAGGGATGCAAACAACAACAATCTCACTACGGAAAGCACAATCGACCACTAAACGCTATACTCTATAAACACGCTAAAATGTTAACAAAAACAAATACAAGCCTGAGGGAATGAAATGAAACACATCGAGACGTTAACAATTCCTACAAACTCCAAAACGGGGCAAACATTTCCACTGGAAGCTGCTTCCTCTACCAGAGTGTACCGACCACCATCTGAAAGCTCCGACCACCAACTGAGGAGAATTGAGTCAACATATTGCAGAGCTCTTGCAGGAGAGTGTTAGAGTTATGCCACATTCCAATATAAAAGTGATCTACAGATGCAATGTTTTATCATCTTTCCGAATAAATAAATCGGCATAAATTACTAATGTGTTGTAGTAATTTATTAGATGTGATTTGATATGTATCATTATGCATGTAATCATTAATAGTCGAACTACAGATCGGAAAGAATTGCATTTAATGTGTCACTGATCAGTTAAGCTTCATTAAGAAGCGATCAGTATGAGACTAACTCCTTGTGATCACGCTCTACTGATCATAGCAAAGTAGTGTCAGAGTTATATCATAGGTATCACCAGGATGATGGTATTGGACGACCCGATGGTGAGTATGCAGCATAGATACTGTCATGAGCTTACTCACATATCGTAGCTTGTCATTATATCCTAAGACCAATGAGTCTTTGTGTGCACTATATAATGAATCTCTAAGTTTGACCTAGTCTAACGTTACCTGTAAAAGGGTAGCCATAAGGGCTTTGATTGGCTTGCTTATGAATTACACGAGTGAACTCGAAAGACGGCTGAGTGATTTATCACTCATACTCCGATATGGGAAATATATCTGTTTAGGCCACTTGATGAGTATGACTGAAGGAGTAGCATGACCATGCAGGTGATACTTTAATATCAGTTTTCAGTCATCTCAAATATCAAGAAACAGTGATTAATAAATTAGAATGACGGTTCTATGCCTATTGATCAATCTAGATATCGGTATGATAAAAGGATAGTGACATATACGATAACAGGTTAAGTCGAATCATCGATAATCACGGACGTTGGGTAATCATAATGTCTTGCTAGAGGCCACTTATGATGGAAAAGGTAAAATAATAATTTTATCATTCTGTCAACGGGTTGTGAGCCTAGATGGTCACACACTTTAAGTACAGTATGTAGCAAAACAGACTTGGATGGAGATTGAGAGAATCCGTTTTTCGATATAGTCAAATTGAAAATTATTCAGTTGATTTTTGGCCTAGTTTTTTGACCAGATGGTTGAGAAAATCATATTAAAGGGATTAGACCGGTTTAGCTAAACCGTTTAATTAGTTTCCAAGTTAAATGGGTTTAATTAAATTTTAGCTGATTGGGCTTCAAGCCCATTCTTGATTTTAATTGAGATTGGGCTTAAGTTTAATTAAGAGACTTTAAGGGATTTAATTATGTGAAAATAAAGATGAATAAAAATCAGATTTTTTCACATAATTTCTCAGCCCTAAACCCTCTTTTTCGGCTCCCTCTCTCTCTTCTAGCCGCCCATCCCTCTCTCCTCCAATAGTTAGGGTTTTTGCTATTCTTCTACACACAAAACAAGTAAATTTGTGTTTAGAATTTTTGGTTTGGGTGATGTGCTTGTGTGGACGATCTAGAGAACACGTAATCTTTGTGTTTGATTGATTCCCAAAAGGTAATTTTCAGATTTGAATGTTCATATTGCATGCTGAATTTTTTTCACATAAGATCGTATTTTACGAATTCTATGATTAGATTATTGTCCGCTGCATGTAATTATATCTATGGAACTCATGGAACTCCTTCAGAGAGAAGGTCGCCACCTACACCGGAAAACCCAGAACAGAGAGGGGGAAGCTCCGACCACCACGAACTCCTCTGGCCATCAGAACGCACGCCTGAGGTCTCCCTGGAGCTCGCCATCAACTCTAACAAGGGAACCCGGGCCTGGCATAGAAACCGGAACAACCCGGAAATCACAGGCGAGGAGGAGGGACCCTCCTCTCCGACGAAGACCCTCGACGAAAACAGTCGGCTCACACCCTCTGAGTCGAAAACCCAAGCTCCCTAGCCACGAAACCCGCACCCAACTTTCATTATTAACAGTAAGGGATTGAAGTAGACCGTATATGAAAAAAGAATCATACACAGGTTCGAAACCCTCACAAACTTGCAGACCCAAGAGTTTTCCAAACTATGTCTCCGGCCAACCGGGTGTAGCAGAGCAGGTCGAAACTTTGTTCACGATGCAACTCCGGCCAGCACTGAAGAATTGCACACGAACAGAGCCACCCTCTCCATACCATCCTCTCGCTTCTCCTCTTCGAAAACACATATTCCAAACAAAATCGGCACCGCAAATCATAGTTAAATAATACACAAGGATGTCGTTGGGGAAAATACATAAATGAGAAACAAAGTTAGGATTGTTCAATTTTAATCGACTCGATAGGAACTGACCGAACCAGACCGGTCGAGTAGTGAACCGAACTAATCTAGTCGGGTCGATTCTCACAACTACCAACCTGAACAATGGTTCGGTTTCAATTTGGTTTAATTTGTTGGAAACTGCTTAGAACCGGTCTGATACAAACTTGTTTCAACCTCTACGCGTACATGATCGGCTCGTCCATTAAGCAAGTGAAGCAATTTTTTTAGGCTCACCTAAAAAATAGGGTCTCAGTATGATAAATAAATCTCCAAATTTAAGTATTTTAGGCCTATTTTAAAAACGAGTGCCCCGAACAATACTTTATTAGTCACTTTTGCTTTATGCCTCAACAACCATTGAACCGTCTAAGTCTGGTGTGTTACTCAGCATGTCGGAACAAAGTTTTATTCAACGTCTATGTGCACATAGATAATTATCGTGCATTCACAAGACTAGTTTGGTACGACCTTGAAACGGAGGAATATCAGCATCTAGTGAACGATAGTTGTTCTCTCAAAGTGACAACCTTTCAACGAAGCCTCGTAGGTAATGAAAAGTATCAGCTCTTTTTTTGTGTGAGGCTTAAATATATTTGTTTTTCAAGTTTTTCAGAATTTTTGGAATTTTGTGTTTGGTGAGATTTAGATGTCATCTTTCAATTCTTCATTTTAACTGAGTGTTTTTATAAGGCGAAATCTCTGTTTGAACTACAAATTTGGAATCCATCTTGCCTATCTATTAGAAAAATGTGATGAGGATGACAGGAAACATGTAACTGCTGTAATAGTTAAGGTGTTCATTTTGGACCCGAAATCAGTCTTGAATCAAGAACAGAGTTGAATCGTATTCAAAAATTGAGAACCATATGTAATGGTTCGATTTTAGGTATAATTTCAAAAGAACCATCCAGCTGTGGCTTGAATCTAGTTCTTATAAATCAGGACAGCGGTTAAGCAGGCATGAGCCGAACTGGTATTTTTACTCCTTAATATTTGCAAACTTTATTTCGATAAGATCATATATTTTTTTATTTCAAATGATTATAACTATGGTTTATAAGTTACTATTATACTTTATGGAATAAAATTGTGTAATTAGCCGGGTTGGTTACAGAACTACGAAGTATCCTTGTAACTTTTTATATTAAACACAGTTATTAATTAAAATACATATTTTTGAACATATATTTAATAAAAAAATATTCATATTTAATTAAAATAATATATTTTTGTTGAAAATAATATTTTATAACACAAGTATACACATGATAAATTATTTATGGATGCAGTTTGTATGCTGGTTCAGTATGAAAAGGTGTAAGAGTATAAACCCAACACATACAATGATCTTCATTGTATCATTGTAAGAGAGTCTACTACGTATTGAACTCGATCTTGTATATAATCATATATGAGAACTACACGATTGCATTGAAACAACGACAAGTGCTACTCCTCGCAAGTGTTAAAACGAAACAACAAAACCGCGCACCCCCCATAAATCAAAAAACAGGAAGAGGGGTCAACAAGTACAAGAGACTGACTGAACCATCATCGTATAAAATTGTCATCGGTCGATGACAATTTGGCGAGCATTGTAGTAAGGTATAGAGCTGCGGAAGATTTCTAACAAAACCCGAAAGGACTAAATCCTGTTAGCTCGACTTAATCTGGGCCTTTTGTAGGCTGTCCTCTCTGTAAAGCAACCTCCTCTTATTAGAACCGTATCCATGGTACTGGTAGATTATGCTGTAGAGGCACTGCTTCAGCCACATTGTATCATAAGCTTCTATGAATTGCAGATCGGTTACTCGAGACTTCACACCAGCAAAACGCATGTACTCCTCAAACGCGGAGGACAAGCACCAATTCTGCAGTTTTCTCAGGCAAGCGACAAGGCAACCTGTCCGATGCTGCACCAACAAAGAAAACACCAGCATGTCAGAAACATCCAAGCTAATATCAAAATATTATATGCCTTAAATCAGAACCAAAGTTATAATCAATTAATTATTATGCGCCGAATTTCATTTTTTATAATTTTTATGCATCTGGGATATAACAAGGTCAAAAGAAGTGTCAAGGAAACAACAATTGCGGTCAAACAAAGACCACACTTAGTTCTTTTAGACTTCGCACAGTGACAATGATATTTGGTTGCTTGAAAAGCAACTTCCAGAAGCTATTCAATAGAAACCCGGAAAATATACCAATCGACAGTGTAATGCATAAATGAATTCACCAAGTTTCTGGCTAAATTACATGACCATTGACCAGGGGGAAGAAAAAAACCATCTAGTTTTCAGTAAAATCAAACTGAAGACTAACTTAAATAACTAGGCAATGAATTCCATATAGGTTACACTATAATGATAATCAATAACAACAATTAAAACAAAATACTAAAGGGTGATACAATTGAATTAAAAAATAAACAATACCTTTCCACTCTTGCAATGGATCAAAACTGGATGATTTCTCACATCTGGAAACACAAACAAACGAATTTAAGAAATATTAGCAAAATGACAGGCATATCACATGTGGTGCATGAATGAAGATCGTAGTGCAATTCATACCGATTAATGTTTTTAAGGCCTCTGTGATAGCATCCCGAAGACTAGAAACTGAAGGTTCCTGCAGATTAAATAGCGTGAAGGTCAACAAGATGCCCCATTTAAACTCAAGTGGCGACATATACAAGGGAAAAAAGTAGCAGCCGTTGTAACCGTGGAATTTGACAACAGCCTATGCGAGTCTTTTACATTTTTTATTTTATCCGAAATCTAACGTATACTTGCTAGAAATAACATGGAGGCATTCCATATCAGATACAATAGATAAAGAACTGGAAATCTCTTAAAATCCAATCAAAGCAAGCTGTGACTAGATTTTCAAATCATGTTCCTACAATTACAACACAGTCACTAAACCTCAATCTTGATTCACACATACAGTAGCACATCAGTAACCTTGAACAAGCTCATTTACATGTATAAAAGAGACGATCCCAATTCACAATTCACAATAATCGATGACAAAACAGTTGAGTTCATACCGTCTTGCCCTCGATTCCGAACTGGAGAAGACGAATATTCCTGGAGCGGAGAAACTCCAGATTTTCTTCAGGATACGGCTCGGGACACAAATATCTGCAGAAATCGAGCCACAATCAAAACCCAAAAAAAAACCCCAGATTCTAGGGTAATGCAGATAAGGGAATGAGAGCTTACACAATGGATCGAAGGTTTAGGGTTTCGAGGAAGGAGAAAGTGGAGGGCTGAGGGAGGGCGGATCGGAAAATCCCCTCGTCGACCATGGAGAAGTTGGAGGGAGGGAGGAGAGGGACGACGTCGTTTCTGGGCACTGATTCTTCCTCCAGAATGAAACCCATGAATCCAAATCGAGGAAAGATGGAATCTTTAACAGACTCCACCCAGAAATGCAGAGCTTCTTAAATCTCTGAAACCAGAAGAAGAAGAAGAAGAAGAAACAAGAGGAGCTCGCGGTTTTGTGAAAGGGCTCGCTCGCTGCAAAAACGGCGCCGTTCGGTGGTTAAGATTCGTATTCGGTATATCTCATCATTCGTCGATTGCTTTCATTTTATAGATCGAGTTTTTGGATTCGTTTTTAATTAATTAATGTTTAAAATAATGAATGGGATAATCTAGAAATGAAAATCACTACACACCGGCTTGAACAAATATTCAACTACTCTATCTGTGTATGTCATATGTATTGATGAGATAAGCAAATGTTTTATAATTAATTTAAGAAAAATCGGTAAAGAACATATTATATACAAACATGTCATGTATTTTGATAAAGACAAAAATATACTGTTAACGTGTATGATTTTAAAAACATTATTTCTATTTAAAAAATAATTTTATTGTTAAGAGTAATTTCGTCATTCACACACATTTTACACAAAAAATCAAAATTTACATCATATTTTTGTCTTTAACAAATCACATGACACGTTCTTATAAATTTGTAAAAGTATATGTATGTTTTTATTATTTTCCTTTAATGTAATTATACGTAATAAGTTCAATAAAATTTTTGTTAAAATCTCAACGACGTCTCTTAAATTGAAACATGAATACCGACTGTCAATCTCAAGGCCTTATTGATAATTGTCGGTGTTCATAATACAATGAGAACATCTTTTATACAGAGAATACACATTACAAATAGGAAAGTATCTACTAATCCAATTAGAAAACCCTAAATAAAAAATCTTAGTAACCCTGATTGACACCGACAATGCTCAATTTGTAAATTATATTGGATAACAAATGTATCGTTTGAGTATAGTTGCGGTCTTTGAAGCCATGCACTCTTCAACTACGCCTCTATGATGTTTTGCTCTATGGTGTCTTGCTCTATGGCTTCACCTATTTGGCATCTTGTGGTTTATGGCTTCTTATAAAACTAGATAGTTTTAACTCATTTAAGTTGTGTGAAGATGATTTTTTTTTAATTTTGACACGGGATGCTATATGCGTGTTTGTGGGTCGGGTCAAAATTGGGGCGGTCATTTTCTCGTGCTCATTTATATTTAATTAAAAATGATTTTAAATGTATTGTGTTTTAAGAAACGAGATTTCACATATTCGATTAGGGTCAGAGGCAGTGCAAAAGCAGAAACAAAATCAAGTAAGCGTGAAATAAATTAAAGATGTTATACATATCTTTCTTTTTGAAATCACACCGTCCTTTATTTATCTTATAAAACCCTTCTACATTATTTGATATTTGAAATTTAAAATTTGAACTCACGAGGATCGATTTTGGCCAAATCTGCATCTGCTGACTTTGAATAGGTGTCCGACGTGCTAAAAACCCGCCGTATACGGATTTTCTCTTTCCAAAACCGACCCAAAAAATATAATATATAGTATATAATTTTTAAAAAAATTTAAATGATATGGTTGCGAGTCAAAATCAGATTATGTGTAAGTAGACATGTTAAAGAAAATCTGTACAAAAACTCAACCCGACTTTAAATTTTTTAAATTTTTTTAAATTTTGTTGCCCTCCCTAACCGAAAATATTAGACGGAAGCCATTATATTTGTTTATTGATGGCCTTGTCATTCTTAAACAATAAAGGGCGGCCCAATAGGAAATAGAGTAGAATCGGAGTCAAAAGAGCGAGACATGTGTTGTGTGGGACAAAGTAGAGTAGTAGTCTTATGATTTAATTAATTAATGTAGTTGTTTGTGGACTATGCTTTTGCAATATTAAGAAGAATGTTCCACGAACAACACTTTAATTTGATTTAGACATGTGCTTTTTATTGTTTTGTTTCTCTTTCATTTGTTCATGTGACAATGTGGAATCTTCTCTTAAGAATTCAGGATAATGATGTGGAATTTAGTTTTCTTTATTTTATTGATAGAGGTGGTGGCGAATCTGATGGGTTTTTTTGGCTTCTTATATGGGTCGTATTTTAATGGGTTTTGTATTCAATGTATCTATGATATAATATCCAATGTGTTGGAGACTTAAAGTAATTGTTTTATTTAAATATTTATGAAAATTAAAATTTTCAAAGTCTGCCATTTAACTTTTAAGTTCTTACACTTATCTTTATTTATGTATATATATTATTTAATAACTATATTTCTCAGCAAAATTGTGTATATTTATATATAGTTTTCTTATATTTTAAGGGATGAAAACGAACTAGAGATATATCATTCATATTTTATATATGATTAAGGGAAAATTGAATAAAGTCACAGTAAATTTTACATTTCTTTTTATATAAAATTGTAGTTAATTAATTTTTATTTTCATAATACATCGTTAGATCTCCATTAGTTTTATTTTTATTAATTATGAATTGATTAAACTTATTATTTGGTCTCTTCTCTCTCCTTTACGGTAAACTCGAAATGGAAAAGTGTAATATCTTTTTATTAAAATTTATCTATTTCTTAGTAATTTTAGCAATTTGAATTGATTAGATATTAATTAATTAAACATTGTAACAACAATTTTTCAGGGCAAGGTAGAGGCAAGGAGGGTGGGTGTGAAAATAGATTGAAGGAGTGTCGGTCCCTGAAAATGAATATGGGCATCAAAGTTAAAAGACAAAATGATAATTTTTTTAAAATGTAAAAGTAATCAAGGTTGGTTGGATCATTCCAAAATTTAAAATAAAATTTGAAAATAAATAAAAGAGTGTGTTTGTCATTTGAGAAATATTTTGTATATTAGATGCATGTATTTGAGTAATTATAAATTGTATCATCTGAATTGATATTTACATAAGTTCGATATTTTATCTATCGGAAAAGCTTTAAAATCGTCAACAAAGAAACAGAAGAAGAAATATAGAGTCTAAATTGGATTCATTTCACTTCTCATTTGGGTTTTGGAAATGGTCAATTCAGTATACTTAATGTAATTTATTTGAAATTAGTTGAGTTGTTCAATGCACGTGTATCACACGTATGACAAGAGAATGATATTTATAAAGTTGAATGATAAGAATAAATTGATATTTGTAAAATGTATTTTAACTATTTGAATCTCACACTTTTAATTGAGAAGATCAGAGTTTGAACTTTATTAAGAGAATAAATAGAGTTTTATAATTAGATGGAAAATGATATATTTAAAAAAGAATAATTACTGAATAAATAAATATTGGTTCATAAAATTAGTTTTATTATTACCAATAATGATTTTTTTTTGATAATTCAAGTAATAATTTAACCATTTTTCCAACTCGCAAATTATTTTTTAAGGTTTAGATTTATAAGTATCACAAATACAAATCTAAATTAGATACAGACCATAAGCCAATTAATGTGTATTGCTTTTTATTCAAAATTAATTATGTCGTCGAATTTCTGACGGTGGCCTTTGGAGTCCCTACTCCACGCCTCTTTCTCCGTCTGTTGGTATAAATTTTAGTTGGTCTCTTATTTACTTATATCTATACAATTTTTATATGACCGCTCTTTAGTTTGGTCCAAGGCCAATTAAATTTGATCATTCATGACGCTCACCTCTGTCTCATAATGATTGGAGTCTTCCATTGACGAGAATTTGCTCGCCTCTACAATACCCTTTCGGTTTGTTGATTTTTTTTCCCAAGTGTTTGAGCAATTTTTTTGTCTGCTAATTATGTCTCGCATGATGCGATTGTGTCCCTTGTGGAACAGAGAAAGGTAGTATAATAGTGTGATGTTTGTTAGTACTTTGGATTCGGTGTGTTTGAATTATGTTGGTTAAGTATTCTCGTCGATGCTCGTTTTGTCTCGTGATTTTGGATTTCAAACGTGTGGAGGTCATTGGGGTTAAATGGTACTCTGAGAGGTGTGACCCAGTGATCTAAGACTCGCGAGTATCCATCCCCGCAACACCTTGGTGAGGAATCCCGGGAGAAGCGCTCTTTTTGGTTTTGATCCGGGATAGAACTAAGTTGAGAGGGGTCCCCTACCTAGTGGCTTGTTTATTGGCGGTTCATGTTTGGTCACCGTAGCCTTCGTGGCGGTTCGAGCGACGAGTGTTTCTATCTATTTATTATTTTTTGTTGTTTTATAATATAAGCGGGATGTAGGATGTCTACTTGTTTTGGGTCATCTTTGCCTTTTGGGCTCTGGCTTAGAGGAGAGTATGCTTATGTTCATATTATTATATCTGTTATACTTATTGTAGTTTATCTCTAATAAAGTTGTTCTGCTTTCTTTCAAAAAAAAATATTTTTTAAATATAAAATTATAACTTTCTGTTTATTCCGTTTGTTTCACTGGTAGATTATATTAAGTTTCCTATATTTAGTTTCCTATATTTATGTTTCATTTCTCATATATATTAGAGTTTCCTATTCTATTTCTATTGCCTCTATAAATAGAGGTCTCTTGTAATTCACAATACACACATCAATAAAATCCCTTTCTTATTTCTATTATGGTATCAGAGCCATAATAGATCCTTGGTCAAATCTCTATGAATTTATCGCTTTGCCCACTCGTCGATGATTTGTGATTCTGACGGGTGGGCGAGGCAATTCAAATCTCAATCTCTAGCCTCTCGCTTCCGCTAACAATCAACTCGAAAATCTCGTAAGCCTTCGTCGCTACCTTCAGCAAATCTCCTCTAACAAGTTCAAACACCGTCTCTACTCCTTTTTTGTCCTTTCTTCTATTCTGTTATTTTCTTTCTCAAACCAATCGGTCTTCTTTTACTCTTTACCCTATTAATTTTTCTCGCACAATCTCGTTTCTTCGTCATTAATTGATTTTGATTCCACCACTTCGATCCCGTAACTCAATCAATCTCAATCTCTCAATCCCTACTCTTTCTTTACACTCTTGCTCGAATCAATCCACACCAATTGATCTTGCTATCTCGCCACCAGCCAGCAGGCATCATGCATCATTGGGCATCAGACATCATCTATATGCCATCAGCCGTTGTCATCTCGCCATCAGCCAGCAGGCCTCAGGCATCATCGGGCATCAGGCATCATGCATCATTTATATGCCATAAGTTGTTGTCATCTCGCCATCAGCTAGCAGGCATCATGCATCATCGGGCATCAGGCATCAGGCATCATCTATATGTCATTAGCCGTTGTCATCTCGCCATCAGCCAACAGGCATTAGGCATCATCAAGCATCAGGCATCAGACATCAAACAGTGGCGCGCATCCTCCATTCTCAATCCTTGCCGCATCATCTCGACATCATCCTCGGCAGCCACAACCCTGCCGCAAATCAATATTATCTATCTTCAAACTCAATTCTTATTTCACCGCATTGAGTTTGAGGGGGGATGTTAGATTATATTAGGTTTCCTATACTTAGTTTCCTATATTTATGTTTCATTTCTCACATATATTAGAGTTTCCTATTCTATTCCTATTGCCTCTATAAATAGAGGTCTCTTGTAATTCACAATACACACATCAATAATATCTCTCTCATTATTTCTATCATTCACAGAAAAAATTATTTCATTTCAGTATTTTAAATAAATATTTTGTTTCAGTATTTTAAATTTAAAAAAAGTGCTATTCTATTTTGTAAGTAGTCCATTTGTTGTAACTTGTAACTAGCTTATAATAATAGGATAACAACAGTAATATATAATTTTGTTTCATTTTAATCTTCGTCACTTTTAAATAATTTCAATTTAATATTTCATCTAAATTGTTTACATTTCCGCCTAGTAAGTTAATAAATATCTTTTTTTACAACTCGAAATTAAATTGGAAGGTTCCTATATGAAAGTAAAAGACACATGAGGCCAAAGAAGACTACTACCGGTTTGTTGTTCTTGACCACTTTTTCCATGTCTCGTTTGTGGAATTGGTCTTCTTTGTCCACCCAAATCTCTCTTCTCTTTTTTCCCAATTTTCTATAATCAAGTTGGTTGGGTTTAAATTGAATGGTCAATGTACTCTATTATTCATTTCTTGTTGTGGTTTTACGTTTTTAACCCTTCGATTTTAATTAGTTGAGTACTTCAATTTTAATGTATCGATGGAAGAAATCAGATTACAAATGCTGAGTTTGGTGCGAACTCACAAACGTCAAACCCAATAGTTGGATGCACACAGTTGGTTGCTGAGGAGTCAATTGTTTACGTGGAACTTAAATCTTTATCAATTCAATAACTGCCATTATTACTAATTTAATAATTACCATAATTATCAATTTAATAAATATCATAATGACATATTATTAATTCAATAATTATAATAAACTTTATAACATAGCAGTCATGAAATTATACCAAAACAAAACACACAAAATCATGTCGTAACAGATTGTCATAATCACTCAAACACTCTCGATATAGTAGTTGAAATCGGGTGAGGCATAAAGTCTTGAGTGTTCAGTATAAGTCTTGAGTGTTCTTTAATAGTTTGGACGTTTCCCCTTATAGTTCATTTTTACTGTTTTGGTATAATGTTTTGACTGTTTAAGCATAAAATGTTGTTTTGATATAAGGTTTTGAGTGTTTTGATATGATTATTGAATGTTTCGGTAATTATAAATTTAATTAGTGTAGTTATAACTCTATTTAATTTGATTTTTATATCATTTAACCTATTATTAAGTATTTATTCGATATGTAATTATGATAATTATTAATTAATAATATGTAATTATGGTAGTTATTGAATTGATTATTTGCAACTTATTTTAGCCAGGAATAAATGGTGGAGTACTAAGAACGCGAGAACGTTCAAGTAAGTCTTAGTTAAAATGTCGTATTTTCTAAAAACATTTTCAATAATAGTTATTATTTTTCCTATAACAGAGGTAAAGCCAAATCATGATAGGACACCGAGCGAATAAGCACAGTCATAATATGGGCTCAATACCATTATTGCAGTTTTTAGCGAGTTTGAAAGTGGCACGGATAAAGGACGAGCAGAGGTGCCTATCGCCGAGTATCGAGAACACCCTCGAGGGTTACTTAGATTGCGACGATCCTAAGAAACGAATTTTTTTTAGTAAACATCTGTATATATTTTTTGTTTTTTTTCCATTCATTTGTGTTTCAATCTATTTTTAGTACTAACATGTTCTATTTTTTGCAGGATATTTTAAAAGAAATGTATGATGAGTATTGTACTTCTCACTCCAATCAAACTGAGCTAATGGGCCGCCAAGCTGAGATCGAGATGTTTTAAAAAGATGAGGAAGCAACACACCCTCAAGACCTTAGACATCGCGACACTTATATTTGGGGTTTAGGCTATTCTGATTGGGGGTCACCCACGGCTATATAGCTTGACGTGAGTAGCACGCAACTAGCGATTGATTTTGCACGGGTGGAAACAGTGTTGCAGCAGAAGCAGACCATAAGACTACAACACGACGAAGATGAGCGGGCCCTCTGAGATCTTGAACGTAGGCAGGTAGAAGAAGTGCAAGGCCTTTAAGCACTGAAGAGAAGAGAGAGGAGGTAAAACAAGTGCGTGCGAAGATCAACTTTATGCCCAATTTGCTAATACACATAACGTCTCGAGGCCTCCACGGCTTTCCTCCTCAAATTCCGAATAATTTATGCAACATTTCAAAATTTTGTGTGATTCTTGGTTTTTAATAATATATCAACTTTGTATTTGTTATAATATGTATAATTATTTAATAATAATAAAAACATATTATAAATAATATATTATATTTATATATTTTTTAAACAAATAAATAAGTGATGCGTACATTCCTAAAGTATGCAACCCTTAATTAGCTGTGTACATGAGGAACGCACGAAGCCAAGTAGTGACTACGTAATTTAGCAATGTACGCAGCCAATGACTGATGTGGACACAACATAACACACAACGACTTAATAGTTATGTTTTGTTCCTTGTATGCAGCTGAGTAGTTGGTTGTGTACATTCCTGTATGCAGCCACTTAGGCGCTGCGTGTTCAGTTGTGTACACAACGCGAATTGTTGGCGGCGTATTGCACGCAACGCAGTTTTGATGGCTGCGACGTATTGATTTTGCGACTCGCGTATGCATTCAACAACTCAAATTGCGTACATTTTTGTTTTGGATGCGTGCTTGTGTGACTGGGTATTGGCAAAAAAAATTGTAGTGACTGTGTATTGGCCCAAAATTGGGGATGGGAGTAGGTCAGTGTGTTTTCTCTGGTGACATATTCTATACACATATTCCATATCAGTACCCTGACTTTGTATCGTTTCGAATTTAGTACCCCAAGTTTGAAACTTTTTTTGACAATACCCCAAGTTTAATTACTGCAGATAAGTACCTAACGAGGTTAAATCTAACATAATTGATATGTAAAAAGACCAAATTGCCCCTCGTTGTATAAACTCTGAAGGTATGATTATTGATAAATGTGAAAAGACTAATTTACCCTCACTTACATGATAAAGCGTAATATGATCGTTTGCTTGCCTATAAATCAAACCCAATCAGGTCTTCAAAGGGTCCGATTTCAATGCCAGGAACGACCTACGCATATACGCCTTCCCAGAAACCGGAAACGCCTAAACAACAAAAACCCAAATCAAACCAAACCAAATCGACCCAGAACAACAAAGCACCAAATATAGCCAAACCCGATTCAATTCACGCTATAGGGTTTCACAAAATTGATCGAAGAAGAAGAGAAACTTACCGATTCGTCCAGGGACGTAGAGGGGTTGCTGGTGAGCAAGACGGAGAGGGTCGCGAGGAATAGGAGAAAAAACATGGCGGAGACAAAGATCCGGTAGGAGAAGAAGCTTCTGAGGCCATTAGAGTCGAAGCTTCCAACACCGCCGCGACTTCTTCGGATGGCAACCGCCATTGAAGCTTGGCGCCGATCAGTTCACTGAGCGAGCGAGAGTGTGTGTGTGTGTGCGCGCGCGCACGCGTGAATGGCGTGAGATTGAGATCTGGATTTGAGGAGTGGGTATTGATAATTGATTTATGAGGGTATTAAAAATATGAGCATTGAGCGTCGGTGGTGAGTGAAATGGAGAAGAAGAAGAAGATCTGATCTGATCTGAAATGATTTAAGATCTAACAGAGATCATATGTGTGTTTGTCTCTGGGTTTAGTCACTAAACACTCACTCGTTTGGTCAAGATGTTGACATTAAAATTAATGAATTTTAAGTTGTTCTTGCTATACATGTTGATGATTTGAATCTGGGCGTGTTAAGATTTCTAGAATTGTGATGGGATAGGGAGTTCTTGAATATAAATAATCTGGAATTTATAAAAACTATTAGAGACGGGGTAGGGAGTTCATGAAGATAGAAATTAAAAAATAAAAAAATTTAAGAATTAAAATTGATGGCATTGGTTTGAAAATTTGATGAATAGTTGAGTGCATTTTAGTTATTTCACAAGTTTTTAAAATTTTGTTTAATTTATTACTTGAAAAGACTACTATACCCTTGGAGCATAAGGTTAGTTTATCATGTAAGTGAGGGTAAAATAGTCTTTTCACATTTATCAATAATTATACATTCAGAGTTTATACAACGAGGGGCATTTTGGTCTTTTTGCATATCAATTCTGTTATACTTAACCTCGTTAGGTACTTATCTGTAATTAATTAAACTTGGGATACCGTAAAAAAAAATTTCAAACTTGAGATACTGAATTCGAAATGAGGCAAAGGTAGTGACATAAATTCTTTGGATTACTCAACCTCCAAGAGATTCCAATAAAAGGAGGCTTTTAAGGAACAAACCCTGACATGCATTGGCCCAAAATTGGGGATGGGAGTTGGTCAGTGCCTTTTCTCTGGCGACATTATATACACATGGTTTGGACTACTGAACCTTGAAGAGATTGTGATTGGCTCAAAGCTTGCCCAAATTAAGAAAATAAGACTCAGGCGGGGCCATCACACTGTTATGATTCAGACCCACCAACCGGTTGGTATGTTACTCATTTATCGGCCAATTGAAACTATTCCTTTTCGGGACATCAAAAGTTGTCCCATTTCCTAATCATGGTTCAATCTGAAATTTGTTAGACTCAACTCAAAGCATGAATCTATTTGTACTCAAAGGTCTAAATAATTGTATTGGTGTTATGTGTAGAAGCCAAGTAAGGAAAATTAAAGGATGGACAAATCACAGGAGCTGCTTTTCTTTTCATTCACCCGAGGCGTGTTCACGTTGAAATACAAACTAAGATTTATTAGGAATCACTAACCACTCATATTACATTACTTAATCAATAAAAAATTGTATTTTATTTTAAAACTTACTCTCAAAATCCTTTCACTTTCGTAGCGGGGATCGAACTCTCGACCTCACTACAAATAGCGTGATGGTCAATCGATGATTTCTCTCCTAAATTTTTGTATTAAAATAAATTGAAATTTAAACATATATTATCTAATTTAAATTGTGGGTAATTATCACAGTTTATCTTCTTCTCATTCACTTTCGTGATTCGTGCGTAACACATAACCTTTAATTGGATGAGAATGTGATAGAGTTGATGATTTTTATTACCTTTTTATGTAAGGTAATAAATATATTTCACCTTTACAAAGAAAATCGATTCATTATCTGTCACTTAAAAATACAATAAAAATTTAAGTATGTTAACATTTGTGACGTTACAATCACGTACCTTACATTTTATTGCAATGTGATCAATTTTTTTTTGAGATTGTTAAAATTACCATCACTCCAGCTCTGCAACAAATCAAGATCCACACAACAATTGATCACAATCAATCAGAATCCAATATCCAGATTATACTGCCATAATCAACTTCAATCCTTCTATTATTGTTATTGAGCTCAAGAATAATATTGGGGATTGAGGAAAAGAGAGATAAGGGAGATGGACTGAGGTTAATTTTAGCAATTTAAAAAAATATTGATCATACCGTAACAAAATGTAAAAATTCGAATGTGTATGCAATTGAAGTTACTAAAATATGGAGGTTTTTCTCTAATGAGATTGAGTAATTACTTTAACTTGTAATTGATATATAAGCTTGCATTTAAGTAAAAACCACCTTCTTAAATATGAATATAAAATTTAATCATGATTATCAGATGAGAATATTGAAGGTTTGGATTTGTGTTGACTCATTTATGACAACTTGAAGGTAATTATCGACAACTTATTATTTTCTTTTGTCTTTCCACATAATATAAGGATGTTTTCGTAGTTTTAATATCACTAAATCATTTTTCTTGATTACAATATTTAATTTATGTAACTATGATTTAATTTATTTTCTAATTTATGATTTCAGAATTTTATTTTCACAAATTCAATACTTACACAAGTATCTTATTTCATCTTTTTCGATTTTAAAACTTTATTTATACAGTAAAGTATTGACATAAAAAATTATCATTTCATGAATTTATCTTTTACGATTTCATGATTCATATTTTATTTTCATGATCACAAGATTTCATTTAGTTGAACATGATTTCCTTAATTTTTTATTTCATCTATTTGGTTTCATGATTTCATAATTTATTTATTTAATCATGATTTTTATTTATTTAATCATTATTTTATGTACTTAATTACTATTTTATAGTGATATATAATTTAAACATTGTGTTCTCGTGATTTCATAATTTATTGACCATTTCTTTTCATATGAACAAGTTTCATAAATAAATAACAATTTGTACATCATATAAACATAAAAAAAAATCAATTAGTGGTCAACTAAATTATGATGTGATATATCATTTTCATTAATTTATAACATTTCATTACCTAAAATTGGCAATAAATTTAGTCATAAATGAGAAATGTTAAGTAAGATCAAGAATTGATCTTGAACTCATTGATAATAAATAATTTTAACCACTATTAACAATTATATATTTGGTGATGTATCGTTTTATTATAATATAGTCGAGCTCAAATCTTGATACATAATTTGTTGAAAAAGTGATATGTGATAGAACTAAAATCAAACGGTCGAAGGGTGTTAAAAGGTGATATGTGGTAAACTAAAATCAAACGGTCAAAAGGTATTTCGACCTGGCTATGTGCCAGGGTTTGACTCCCCGCGGTGTGTCATGGGGAGGAGGGTATTATGAATTTGGCCGTGGGGGTTTGGGTTAATGGTTGGAGAAGAGTATGGCCTACGAGCTTGTACGAGGGTAGATAGGATATTAAAAAATCAAATATGATTAATAAGAACAATTCATGTCAATATTAAGAGTGATGTGTGAGCTTTATTAGTTGGAATAATGACACTCTGTTACACTAACTATCACGAAATGAAACTTTCATACCTTAATTACTTTTCTCTATTTTTTAGTACCATGACAATTTTTTTGTGATAACCTACCTATAAAATGTCTAAAATACTCTTAGATTAAGGAATCAGAATTGAACTGTTTCAATTTTGTTTAAAAAATTCAAAATTGAACCGGTTCAATTTAATTACAAAAAATTAAAATTGGCGAAATTACATTGTTGTTCTCTTCTTCAACCTCACGCTCCTCTCTCACCTATCTCCCTATTCTTTGCAACCGAGGAATAGTGTAGAGCCACCATTATAATTGTAGCAACCGGACAATTGTGTAGAGCCACCATTATAGGTAGTATTGGGAAAAACTTGATGCAATATGTACCCTTAGATCATCCACATGGCTTCACAAGCCCCCACACCATCATCAACGTGGCTCACATGAAACACTTTTCTTAACGCGAGAGAGAGAGAGAGAGAGAGAGAGAGAGAGAGAGAGAGAGAGAGAGAGAGAGAGAGAGAGAGAGAGAGAGAGAGAGAGAGAGAGAGAGAGAGAGAGAGAGAGAGAGAGAGAGAGAGAGAGAGAGAGAGAGAGAGAGAGAGAGAGAGAGAGAGAGAGAGAGAGAGAGAGAGAGAGAGAGAGAGAGAGAGAGAGAGAGAGAGAGAGAGAGAGAGAGAGAGAGAGAGAGAGAGAGAGAGAGAGAGATTAAATTCTATATTTTTCTTCATATTTACATGCTCTTTGTCTCTCCTTGAAATTTTCCCATCAAAACCCACCAGCTAATTCTCTCTTATTTTTCCGGAAAGTGTCTTTTCTTCACAAGTTTTTGGCTTTGACCTATCAAATCCGAAAAAGAAACAGAGCCTGAAACCAAATTGAATCGTTCGACGTCGTAGGTGCGGAGGAGGTTGTCGAAGGTGAGGCCCTTGTCGGCGTCAAGGAACTCGGTGTAAGTGAGAAAGACTTCGTCGAGGATGGAATATCCATTGCCTCAAATTTCATGGTCTCAAAATCATCATAAAACTAGTTCTTCAACATCTCAAACAAAAATATAAAACCAAACCTATCAATTTGGGTTCACCGATTCAACATACGGTCCATAAATTTTTGTTCTATTGAAACAAATGTCTCTATTTTGATTTGAATTTTTTGTACAAACCCAAATCAGGTTCAATTTTCGCAATGAAAAATTCCCAGAAAATCCAACAAAATTTCTCAAAATTATATCTCTAAGAGTTGTAACCGAAAGGCCAAAAAGTGCTCTCGCTAAAGAGGCCCTTTAATCGTTCAAGTATATTTGTATCTCCGTTTTACTGGGTCAAACTCTCGAGGATCAACATGTGGGTCGATTACTTAGTCGCTTCGCGTTCTCTTTTAGTTTTGATGGGGAATTAAAAGTAAATACGCAATATTTAGGGGTTTTAATTAAAGACTAACAAACTACGAAACAACTAAACTAACCACTACACTAAAGACTAACTATGCTAGGTGCGATTAATAGAGGTGAGGGAATGGAAATCAAGCAACTAGCAACCACGGGTGCTAGACCGACAACAAAATGCCAATCCAAGCTATCAACTTATCACAATGAGCAATGCATGCAACCTAAGTTTTAGATGCTTATCCTCTCGGACTAAGCCTGAAATTCTGATTCGTAGCCGAGTCAAGAAGTCGAACACAAAGTCGTAACTGTTGTGTCGACTACTTGCTTAAATTGCATACCGTAGTTTAAACAATAACCAAACAATAAGAACGACACCAGAGATGATTACCCAGTTCGGTGCAACGTCACCTACGTCTGGGGGCACTTTGCCAGTGGAAAAGTTTTCACTATATGGTAGTCAATAGTACATCTTCAAGCACTAACTATCTATCACACAAGCTATTGTCCTAAGCTACTATAAATCTCACCGTGAACAACCTCGACCAAGGTCCTCTCCCCATGTCTTTGAGATCCTCTCAATTCCACCCTTCGAGCAAGCGCCTATGCTCGGTGTCGTAGTCTTCTTTGACAGATTTGTGAATCTTCAATCACGAACACAAGAACCCTAATCGATCAAACACTCAATCTTCGCGAATTGATGTATAATCGAAGCAAAGCCGTTCTAGCGAACTAATCAGCCTCTCAACACGCCAATGGTGCACGATTAAGAGCTCTAAGAAATTTAGCAAATATAGAACAAGAACGGACGAGCTGCTAATGGGGAAGCACAAGCTTTTTATAGCAGCTCTACATTCCTAATCTTTTTCGGATTAGGAATAGGAAGTCTCAGACTTCCTAAATAAATTAGGCAAGCAGTTGCCGCCTTTGCTGACGTGTTAATGACAGCTGGAAGTCGCCTGGGCTTGTTGACGTCATTCTCTTGCGCTCCAAGTCTTTCAGTTGTTGTGACGTCATTCTTCTTACCTTCCAAGCGACTCTAAATAGGAAAGCTTCAGACCTTTCCTAATTTGGAGCGTAATGAGTCGCTCCACATGTCTTGTAACATGTTGCACTCACTTCTTACTTTTGCGCTAAAAAATTATGCCAATACTAAACGTAGCAAACTTTCAACTCTCACACAAATTTTCAAACTTTGTGCAAAAATTATGCCAATACCTTTGAATCTACTTATATTCACTTTCAAACTTTCCTCTCAGACAAGTTCGACGGCTCCAACTCTCACACAAATAAAACACTCACAAGCTCTCACAAGCAAGCATTCAAATTATGTTCAAGCACAAGAATCCAACATATATAACCACATGCTCTCACAAACAACAATATAATTCTTCTTCAAGCATTAACACCAAGTAGTTTCACAAACAAACACTCAGGGTGAATAAATCTTAAGCTTAAATAAACATAATCTCCTACCATAGTGTAGCACCCATGGTCTTGGGTTTTTAGCCCAAAACCATGGTGCTCATACAAACTCCTACTAAGGAAACACAAGACTCAAGAAGTAGAGAGAAAACAAGCAAACCAAAGAACCTAAGATGGGTTTGGGAACTCAAAGACTCTCTAATCTTGTCCTCCTTGGTGAATCTTGGCTAGTTGAAGTCCTTCCAATGTGTGATGGTGGAATTCTCCTCCTCCTCCTTGCCTAATCAAGCTTTTGGTTGGCTTTTCATGGAGGAAAAATGAAGAAGAAGTGATAAGATGGAAGAGAGAGAGAGGAATGGAGGTGGACGGTAATGTGATTTTGTGTTGTTAGGGTTGTTGTGTCCTTTTTGTCTTGAGCCTTGTGTTACGGGCTAACAGAATGGTCCAAATGGACCCAAGGAATTAGTCAAATTTGCCAAAACCCACTAAGAATTGTTGAGAGATCTCTAGATCTGTATTGCCCAAATCACCCAAATTGCCCGAAACTTGCCAAGCAAGCTACCCAAGATATTTAGATAGGCATTAATATTTTATTTAGAATATTTTTATAGAGAAATCTAGAGAATTAATCATAACCCTCTAAAGTTGAATGTACAAATTAATCATAACCGTCCATTTAGATAGAAACCTACTATAGATAGAGGTGGTGCCATTTGGCCAAACAACTCAAACCTTGTAACAAAAATTCACTTGTAATACAAAGAGCTCTTACACATCTTTCTCTTGTTCTCGAGTTTTCTTACCTCTCTTTCGGGTTTTCTTGCTTTCCTCTTGTTCTTACATTTTTTCGTGTAGGATCAAGGCTGACTTAGGGCGTGCACAATGAGTGCTAATCACCTAAGTGTCGGACGTACCGCGAAAAGCTAAGGGGAAGCTCTCGGGTCGTCACACTTGCCTCCTTTCTCTTTTCCCAAATGATAATATATTTTAGTGGCAAAAATGGACTTGAGTCTGCTGATTTTAGAAGGGTTAGTGAGAGGTAGAGTGCTCTTTAAGTGGAAAATAATGGTGTGCACATTGCAGAATTTTTGGGGTGACTGCCTTGACGACCAGTCACTGTTCTGGAGCCATTTTGGCCTTCTTCCATGTAAGAATAAATATACCTGATTGTCGTTTACAGAACAAGAACCCGATCCACTGGACATTGAGGTTGTAACGCTAGCTCAACTGTTTAAACCAAAATTGAACCGATTATTGAACCGCAAATTGAACTTTACCGGATCACTGGTTGGACAGCTGACTGGACCGGAATTGAGCCTGCTGGAAATTAGAAGATAGAATCGAAGCTGTATCATGGCAGGGATGCCACTGACCTGAAAGAAAATATTCCAGGTAGACCGCGGTGGTGATCTAATCCGGTTGCTCCCGAGGTTTTCACAACAACCTCTGCAGAACGCCCACTCGAACGGCAGAAGATGGAACATTGGTACAAACAGTCTCAAGAACCGAGTACTCGTACGAAATGACGAACGATCAGACGAACAATGACACGAAGTGCAGTCTGATCGGACGATCGAACACAAGTGCACGGACTCAAAAGATATTTAGAAATGGAGTGAGTTTAGAGCAATGTTTTTTTTCTTCAGAACTTGTATAAATCGAGTGCACTTCAATGAAAAAATGAACAAAGAAGAAAGGTATTTATAGAGTGAAAAAGGAAATTAAAACAAAATTAATTAATTAAAAAATTGCTCATTCATCCCACCAAACCAGGAGGAGGACCCAACCGGGCCCACGAAAAGGGAGGAGGTGGGTGTGAGTGCTTGACTTGGATGAAGAAAAACAAGACTTACTGACCAAGCCAAGCAACCACTCCTCCAGCCCACCAACTTACTTCCTCAGCCCATTTATCAAACAATCCCCTACAAATGGGTTGAGAGAGAAAACCAAAACCTTAACGAGAAAGAAAAACAAAAAGAGTTCCTGAGAAAGAAAGATAGTGATACTTAAGCATCAATGTCTTTCGACTTGAATTGATACATAGTGAAATGAGCTAATAACTTACTTTAAACAAGTGAATAAAATCTTGAACTTGTTCGGCTTCGGTTGATACACCCCATAACACAGATCAAACCTTCATAATATACCTTAGTTCCGCGATATCACTTACACACTTTTATGGCCATGCGTACGCCTCGATTCTAATGAGTGCTCTAGAAAGACTTTCATTTTTCTTTCATAGATAGCGATCATACTATCACACCCACGTAGGTAGCTCTCCAGGTGCGTCTCATAAGCACCTAACACAAAGTTTTGAGCTATTAAGGACACACAGTCCAACCTTACATCAACTGATAAGATCCATCAAGTGTGCCTTAGCAACACCACCACAAACACTGGCTATGGAATCTCAAATATATGCCATAGAGATTATAATCAAGACTCATATGGTTTTTTTCACCCAGAATCAACCATACTACCTTAATGTAAGGGTTTAAGCCCCATCTCTCTCGACATATCAAGGACAACCTTCCTTGATAATCCCTTTGTGAAAGGGTCAACCATATTTCTTTTGGATCTCACAAACTCCAATGAAATCACTCCACTACTCAAGAGTTGCCTAACTACACCGTGCCTAATGCGAATATGTCTTCTTTTACCATTATAGACATTATTCTTAGCTACGCGTATGGCTGCCTGTGAGACACAGTGCAAAGAAACAGGCACATCTTGTCTTCCCCAAACCGACACATCTGCTAGTAGGTTCCTCAGCCAATCAGCTTCCTGCCCAGCCAACTCAAGGGTAATGAACTCAGATTTCATAGTGGATCGGGCTATACAAGTCTGTTTCAAATATTTCCACGAGAAAACACCTCCACCTAAGGTGAGCACATAACCACTGGTTGAGCTAACTTCATCAATACTTGACACCCAATTACCGTCACAAAATCCTTCCAGGATGGCAGGAAACTTGCTATAATGTAGGGACCCGTCAATTGTCCCTTTCAAGTACTTCAACAAATTATGAAGTGCTCTCCGGTGCTCATCACTAGGGTTATGGGTGTACCAATTGAGCCTGCTCACCGCGTAAGCTATGTTAGGTCGAGTAAAGTTCTTGAGGAATATCACACTTCC
Organism: Geranium rotundifolium; assembly: GCA_963920655.1. Taxonomy (NCBI): domain Eukaryota; kingdom Viridiplantae; phylum Streptophyta; class Magnoliopsida; order Geraniales; family Geraniaceae; genus Geranium; species Geranium rotundifolium. Next base: position 40,220,448 of record OY987311.1, read on the forward strand.
TATAATTATAGCATACTCTAATTATGAAACACTTTCACCCTGATTCTTCAAGAGAGATATGCTTGGATCATATGGAGTTCGAGCAGGCACCACATCAAAACAGTCAAATTTCTTCATCACCTAAATGCCGGACGTACCGCGAAAAGCTAAGGGGAAGCTCTCGAGTCGTCACATTTGCCTCCTTTCTCTTATCCCTAATAATAATATATTTTAGTGGCAAAAATGGCCTTGAATCTGCTGATTTTAAAAGGATTGGTGAGAGGTAGAGTGCTCTTTAGGTGACAAATAATGGAGTGGACATTGCAGAATTTTTGGGGTGACTGTCTTGACGACCAGTCACTGTTCTGGAGCCGTTTTGGCCTTCTTCCATGTAAGAATAAATATACCCAGTTGTTGTTTACAAAACAAGAACCTGATCCACTAGACAGTGAGGTTGTAACGCTAGCTCAACTGTTTAAACCAAAATTGAACCGACCGATGAACCGCAAATTGAACTGGACCGGAATTGAGCCTGCTGGAAATTAGAAGATGGAATTGAAGCTGTGTCGTGGCAGGGATGCCACTGAACTGAAAGCAAATATTTTGGGTAGACCGCGGTGGTGATCCAATTCGGTTACTCCCGAGGTTTTCACAACAACTTCTGCAGAACACCCACTCGAACGGCAGAAGATGGAATGTCGGTACAAACAGTCTCAAGAACCGAGAACTGGTACGAAATGACGAACAATCGGACGAACAACGACACGAAGTGTTGTCTAATCGGATGATCGAACACAAATGCACAGACTCAAAAGATATTTAAAAATGGAGTAAGTTTAGAGCAATGTTTTTTTTTCTTCAGAACTTGTATAAATCGAGTGCACTTCAATGAAGAAATGAACAAAGAAGAGAGGTATTTATAGAGTGAAAAAGGAAATTAAAACAAAATAAATAAATTAAAAAATTGTTCATTCCTCCCCCAAACCGGGAAGAGGACCCAATCGGGCCCACGAAAAAGAAGGAGGTCTCTTCTTCCTCTTGATTTTAGGCTCAAGAAATTCTCGATTTGGACGTCCGACGTGGAAGATACAAACCTTGCAAGATGCCTCACTGCTGCTGGAATTTGTCATCAGTGTCACAATCGTGACGGCTTTTGAATTTGTCGTTGTCACGATCGTGATGACGTGGGACATTTATGCCCCTTCCCGAGCCCAAATATCTCATCTTAGCATGCTTTTCCCTCCGTTTCGGTCATATTAGGTCCATTTAGTGCGGAAATCTACCGTGGACTTAAAATGTGTGTAAGGACAACTTTAGAAAGCATTTGGAGCAAAACCGAAGCAAAGGAGGAGGTGGCTTGCAGCTCAAGAAACTAGGAGCTTGAAGAAAATAGGGTGTCATGATCGTGACTCTCATCGTCACGATCTTGACACTACAAAGTTGAGCAAACAGAGGTTTCGTTGCCGTTTTCTCCGTCGTTGACGTCAGTGGGCCTCGCGTCCTCCTCCATCGTTGGTGGGCCTCGCGTCCACTGGAGAGCAAGACTTGGAACTAGAACGAATAAGACCAGATGCAGAACAAAGAAGAAAGTGTTCTTCATTTTCATTTTTTATTTCTTAATTTCTTAAATAAGGGCAGTTTGAGTATTTTGCGAAAAATGGATCTGACTCTATTAATTTTAATGGAGTTAGTGTGACGGTGACACTTAAAAATAGTTCACCGTATTAGATTGACTGTTAAAAAAATTTACCGTAATAACATGAAAATGTGTCATAATTCACCGTATTGAACATGAATTATCCCTGCTATTTTCATAAAAAAACAATGACAGGTAAGAAAGTGTTAGATGTGTATTTTGAATTTGCATTTTACTAAATCAGTCTTTTGAATCAGAATGATGTCTATAAAACATTGAGTTAAGTTACACATGTTTCTTATAATCCACATCCCCCACAGGCCATGCCACCCATAATATCTGTACTTTTTATAAGTATACACCAATTAACATTTTGGTTTGCCCCAATAGAGCATCCTTCAATGCTCCATCACCATGCATGTTCACTTTGTCCTACACTTCACTTGGGAATTGAATTTGCCAACTTTCTTCACCTTGCCTCTCATTTTCCTCTCTCACAAAGGAGTTTCTCAATCTCTTTCTCTCCTTTTATTTATTTCCTTCCTTCTGTAACCTAACAAAGCTGTTACTGGTCTTTATCTTATACCTCTTTGCCAACTTTGTCTTGTTGGGTGAAGAAAATGACTGAAACCAAACATTAACAGAGTAATAGAAAACAATGACATTTTCATTTTTCATTGTATATGCACGTGCAGAAGCGCGAGAGAAATAAGTCGCGTGTATAATAAGAGATAGAGATTAAACCAACATTGCGATTTTTTTAAAGAAATGACCACATGTACAGAGTTCAGTCATATACTCGACTAATAAGGTTAATATTTCAGCTGTGTAATCCAACTCGATTTAATGACTTACATTACGACATATTTATTTTCATCGTAATCATAAAAGTTATGCATTAGAATGGCAAGATATACCAAAATACATAGGATATATAATTACAAATTGTTTCAAATACCCACACAAGAAAGAGGTTTGCAATATAATTTTTATGTGGTTTGTGCATTACAATATATGATATTGGTGATCACCAATTAGTAATAGATGATAATAGCAGTAACAAGACATGAATTAGCTAACATGTTGTGGAGCATCAGCCATGGAAAGGTGAAGCTGCCTCAAGGAATTTGGTGCTGGAAGATTGAGGAATTGATCTTGACTTTGAGCAATGAGACTGTCCCAATTGTTGCCAATCATAGGGTTGGAAGCAGCACAGCCATCAAGTCCTATGTGTGTCACATGCTTCACATCTGTTGGGTACCCAATTTCAATCTCCATGTCTTCTGCCTCCTCCTTATACTCTGAAAAGATGCATAGTAACTCTTAAATTTTGATTCACTTGAAAATTAAGTTCGATAATCAAAAGTTAAAAATGATATACTAACATGTGATATGATTCACGTTTTTCGACGTGAGATTCTAACAAGCACTCGTGTGCATAAAGCTGGAACTGTATATGCGATTTTTCTTTGTAGGTGTATAGATTCATTAACGTTTAAAATGTTAAAGTTTGATCCGCCTAAGAGGTTAAAGTCGATAGTTGGAGACCCAAAGATTTCACATATTTTCAATGTGGGGTTCTAAACCTTTCTCATACAGACCACTTTGAGACGTTTCCTATTGAGTGAGACTCTACATGTAGAACAGTAAGTTTTTGACCTGTCAGCGGGTATATCCACTACCATCAAACTCATCATTTACGAAACTTAGTTAAAAGCTCAAATCGCATATACTTGAAATGATTCAGGTTTTTTCAACGTGAGACTGGCAAGAATAAATCAGCTTTGTTTCTCAATCAAATATGTATGTAATCATGGATTTGGTTCTTGAAACTACTAACCAAAAAGTTGAGAAATGTTCTTGAAAGTCTTGAGCAGCCTGTGGAAGCCCGCGGAGATGTTACTAGTCTTGGGAGAGTGGGTGAGCCTGAACGAGTTCTTCGAGCTATCGCCAGACGACAGGCTCTCTCGATCCTCATCTTCCTCTTGGGTTCCTTCACAAACAAACAAAACAACACAAACACATCAAATTAGGCCAAAAAATATGGTGAAGAAAATGCACGCAAATTGGAGGTGAAAAAAGAGTCACCCACTTGATGATCTTGAGAGGTGCATAGGAGGAGGAGGTGGCTTCAATGATCTTGCAGCACTAGGTTGATGGAGACCAACAATATCAACGCTTGCTTGGGAGATGCATCCCGCGGAGAAGGGAAGAACGACGAGCCTCTCCATCCGACCTCTCATCTTCGATTAAAATTTCTTCGAGTATGTGACAAGAACTCAGATTGGAGAAGAATACGGCTCTGTGTTTCTATATGGTGTTGGTTGAAGAGCCTATTGGATGATTATAAGGGTGAGAATAGGGAGGTGCCTTGGAGATGAAGATACAATAATTTTTAACCGTTGGGAGAAATTTAAAGCAATAGAGAGGTGTAAGTGAGATTTTGCAAGTGATGGGAATGTGTGGACGTGTGTAGAATGAATCCATACATTAACAAGTAGTGTAGTACCATGATGATTATCAAGTTAAACCTAAGTAATCACTTTCACTACCATTTCAAGCTACATATGGTGTCTCACTTTCCTTCTTTCCTACCTAATTTAGGGGTGGGGAGTGATTTGATGCTTCCTATATTGATAATTTATACGTGGGCATGAAAAATTAGGGTGAGTACTCGTTGCAGGTTAGACGCAACAACTTATTGATCAGATATCAAATTGAGCATATTCGACCATAAATTAGATGTAATTAAACTCGCTTCAGACTATTAATTCAAAATAACAATAAAATAAATGATAGAATTAAACATTTTATATGATATATGGATAACTATAGTTCACGACGGTGTATTTTACAAGATTTTTGTTGCATTTAGATGGAAAAGTTATTGTTCAACTATTTATTTTTAAAAAATAACAATAATGCCCCAGTTATGAAATTAATATAACTTTAATTAATATTTAAATATTAATTAACATTATAATAGAATTTATGAACTTTACCTTACTAAATTTTATTTCATTAATATTTTAATATTTAGTTTAAACTAGTTAATTAAAATTTTGAAATTAGAGATAATATTTAGACATTTCACACCAATAAGTTATAGATGGTAATGCAAAAATAATTTTTATCGTACTTAATTGATACAATTTAAAGTGCATAAAATTATGTCAAATACACCGTGATGAAAAATAATTTCTCCTAAAATATATGAAATTAATTTAAAATGTCTAAACTCTGTACGATGTTAAATGGATCGAATCGTTTTGCTCTTTGATCTGTGACCTTATTGATTCAGTGTTTTATTACTATTATTTTTATTACTGAATCATGTTTGAATGCAATGTTAACCAAGTTTGTTGTTAACTTCTTGGCATCGAGAGTTCGGGTTGAGGTATTGTCTCACCAAATTTTGTCGTTGTTCTTCTCGTCACGTAGCTAACTCTGTTTAAGGTTGGATGTTTTTCAAAATAAAAAAATAGTTGATACTGAAATTGGTATGATTGATTTATATACCAAACGCTTGCACGTGATTCAACCATCAACTTTACAGCAAAGGTAGCTAGGATGGAAGTAGCATCGTTAGGACACAATATTTGGTGGTGGTGGTTGTTGCTCCAATGGCAATGTTTAACCTACACTACACTTCACTACTTCTACTCATACTTGCGGAGGTGGTGGACCTTCCCAACCCTGTTCCTCAAGTCACTAAACTTGGATCTTCATTCTCAATCCACACGTGTAAGTTTCGACCTAAATCGATCCCCCATTTATCACCCGATTATAAACAGCTTCAAATGTCTTTGAGTGATGAGGTCGAGGGTCCGATCCCGCTGGAAGAGCGTGGAGAATTGTGGAATTTCAACTCAACTCGGACCCTAATACCTCATCCTCATTCCAATTATGATAGTTTTTTCATATATATATTGAATAATATTGATGTTATTGATCTTGCAAGGAGTAGATGACAAGTAATGTTTTGGTAGGGTTGGAAAATGGGGCATTTCTTGATTTCAAAGATAGGAGAAAGAATTGAACCAGAAAACGACGTGGTTGAAAACCATTAACTCACTTGGAATAATTGTTAACACATCTCAATCCAAAGGAATGTCAATTAACACTCAAAAACTTGTTATCAATTTGCAAAATTGCAGTGACCCTGTCTGTGTTCATGTTGGAGTCAGAGACTATCTACAAGCTGAACTGAACATTTTACAAACCACTAAGGAGCTCGCAACCAGAAAAGAGAAAATGTTATTGTTCACTAAAGTAAGAGGCAAGAAGAAAAGAGAAAGCGGTTATAGAGGTGGGTAGAAGTAGGACGAGAGGGAGAAGCCGAGGAACAGCAGCCCTCCTATCATCGCCACTGTGGCTTGCGAGATCTTTGATGCGAGCATGCTGCCTCCAATCACTGCCAGCGATGTGCATAGTGTGTGTCCTATTGTAGCCCCAATAGCAACACCAAACGCGTTTTTGTGTGTAGCAAGCTGCAGAAACAAAATTCACCCAAATAAACACTACATATCATACTGGAAAACACAAAGCACCTGCAGGCCATTAGCCGCGCGTTTTCAGAGGATGTAGTCATCAAATTTATATGCAGAAAAGTTGCAAGGAAAATGGAAAAATCGGTATCAAAAGGATGTACGAAAACATAGAGAACAATCATATTGAATGAAGAGTGAGGCTCTGTCTTAAGGCTCACGAGAGGAGTTGTGTAGTAGGCATCAATTGCATTGTTGTAGGCTTGTGGAACTACGTTATAAGAATCTGGCTAATGTAGTGGCAGGGTCGAGATCAGAGTTCCAAAAGAGTAAGCGACTTGAAAGCATGTCGAGCAGTGTTTTAAAAACGTTAGGCGCTAGTCAGTTGGAGAGGGCCTTCCAGGGACTAATCGGGGATCAATAGGAAAATAAATCGGATTAAAGGATTAATCGGGATTTATAGAGGATTAATTGGACAAATTAGTGATGTTTACAATATTGATGTCTAGTCCTCCATAAGACAGGCAAAATAGTATCATATAGGAGCAACCTGATATCAGTATCATTCCTGGTTTGCGGTTTCTTCTCCTGGCTAGAGGACCAAACAGACTGGAGAATACTCCAGTGGACAGACCCTGGTTGCCCATATATGTAACTAGCAACTATTCATTCACTCTATAACAGGACACTATTTCCTAAAGAAATAAAAGACTAACCAAAGATAGTTATATTTTATAACTCAATCTTGTGATGACTGATGGCAACTCCCTAATAAAGTTCAAAGTAATTTTTCTGTGAACAAGTACAAGCTCACGGATTGCCACCTAGTTATATCTGTGTTTCCCCACCACCTAGATCAACGGAATTGCTTCCTGCTCATCAGGACTGTGGTAGAGTACCTTCAGCCATTGTAATTATATTGAAGAACTAAGAGTCTGACACAATATATGAAAACTGGATAGTTCAAATTGCTCACTATTGAATACGGGATAAGAAATTTGAGAGTACATTTGTTTGTTAAGCAGTAATGGTCAGAAAACATTACGATCACAAGCCCCAGGTTTTTAGATTATGCAACAAGTCCCACAAGTAAGAGAACCAAAAGGTAATATATAACCACAAAAGAGACCGATGCATATAGATATAATAGAAGAATAAGTTTAACTTGATATGGAGTGATAAGAATAGGACAATTTATTACCGCAATTGTTGCTATCTGGCTACGATCACCCCACTCTGCTAGGAAAGTTAAGATAAATGACTGCAAGATAAGACTAAAATGTTTCAACTACCAATGACAATTAGAAAACTTCAAAACATATAGAAAGTTGGATATAAATGAAGAGGCCTACGGATTCCAAGCTACCGATTAAATCAGAATATCTGAAACAAGGATACTAACTTCACTAATACAAAACTTATTGGCAAGAGATGAATGAGCAGGAATTTTGAATTACGTAGAACAGTGAAATATGATATCAATGCAGATTAATACCTCCAAGAATATAGGAGTACAAAATCTTGAGAAGATGCGTCGAGTCATAGTTTTGGCTTGTGCAGACTCAAGTTTCTCTTCCACCTAGAAGAATAAGATGGCAAGCAGCACATACACAAACCAGAACAAAAATAAAGTAATCAAATAGACAAAAGGGGGGGGGAAATTCTCTAATCATCTTTGCAATCACGTCAAATCACCAGCTGATAGGTATCATAAACACTTAAGAAGGAAAATAAAGAGCAGATGTAATTTGTATCTTCTTGCCACGCCTCTATGAAATGATATGTTTGGGCCCATGGCAAGGAAAGAAGAATACCGGGATCAGGATGTAAAGGGGTTATTTCAAATAGTAACATGAACAGCTCTGAAGCTGATCCAGAGAACCAAAACTAAGCAGACATGAGTTTCCTTGCTTTGCAAACAATAAAGGTAAGGAGCCAAAGCTTTCTTTCCATTTTAGTTTACTATGTCGCAGAAACAATTCTCTAATCAATTATAAAGAGGTCAAGTAAGAATGTCAGACATGAAGAGAGAAACACCAAAACACAACCAATTATCACAAAATAGTCAACATGAAAATATTTCCTATTGTACAAAATTGTCGTAGAGTAGCGTAAAGAAACTTACTTCTTCCATTTCTTTTTTCTGGGATGCTTTTGGATCTGACCTCCAGGCAATATAAAGCAACCGCAACCCAAAAAACAAATAAAGAACTAGAAATAAAAATAGAACTGGTGATTAGGTTCAAGTCAACCTTATAGATGGCTAAGGCTAACTAGCTATTTCAAGCATTAAAGAACAAGGGAAATATTTTTCTTTCCACTAAATAGTGTTTCTTATATCACACATCAAAAGAATGCAATCTAATACATACCAGTAGCTGCACTGTTTGTATGCTTCCTTGATATCAAATTTGGCACAATCCTACCAAGTCCAGTGGAAAGCACCTGGTTCGCAAGTAGAACAATGGTATCCAAAAATGAGAAACAGTAACAGCCCATGAAAATTATCAATACATGCCACACGAGTTCCACAAAATATCAGAATCATAATAACAGTAAAAGGAAAATAGTCTTAAAAAACACTACATGAAAAGCAGCCAACTTACTGTCATTATAAACAAGGCACTGAGAGCACCAGATAAGACAATTGACTTGGGGTGGCGCATTGCCATAAGCGCAGCTATTATAAATGTCTCGTCTCCAATCTAACACCACAATAGTTGATGAAAAAAACACCAATCATACATCAGGAATGACGATATGAAATAGAAATACAAAGAGCATGATCCATTTCATCTGAACTGCAATATGTTGGGAATAATGACAACATGAACAACAGCAACCAATCCAACAAACCTCGCTGACTATAATCATCGAGAAACTTGCAAAGAATGCATCAAAAACTCCAAGACCATCAGGTTCCGCCAAGCCAACAGTAAGACCGATCTCGGCTTTGCTCTTAAGCTTGCCCAAACTAATCTGTAAAGACAAACCCACTTAAGCATCAGCATGCATAAATATAGATTGAACTCTAAAGGGCATGGAAAATTGAGAGTTATAAAGTAGCCCATTTCCAGCAGACAACCATGTCAATTATCCATTAAATAAATACTTATACAGCTAATTAACGCAGTGAAGCCAATACAACACTTAAGCTAATTTAGGTTTTTCAAATATCAAATACTGATACTAAAACAGAATAAAATAATACCAATCAGTGTACAATTTCCACATGATCTGAGCAAATAAACAAGGAACAATACTCACTTTGGCGCGACGGCCAAGATCCTTGAGCGATTCAGTCGCCGCGTCCTCGTGCCCTTGCACAGCCTCAGTCCCAGCCTGTTGATCGCACCAAATACATTGTGAATTCAACATTTATACATAGAAAGGCGCAACATATATGGTGGATAGAGAGAGAGAGAGAGGTAGAGACCTGAGCAGAAATGAGAGAAATGACGAAGAGGAGGAGGAGGAGAGAGAGACGCAAAGCAGGCATTGTTTGGATCAATAGGAAATTTTCTGGAGAAAATGATCTTTGTGTTACTTTACTGATGATGTATTGCAGAGAGTGTGAGTGAGGGACAGAGATATTGCCAAAATCGAACTGCCATCTGTGTATCTTCGATTAACCTACCTCATCATCCAATCCAGGGACAATAATCTACATTCTGGTTATGGAAATTGAGATCCTAGTTAATGGTTCGGTTTTAATTTTAGATTTGACAAAATTATTTAATTTTATTTCGATTCTAATTCTCAAAACTCATAATCGTCGGTTATTTAGTAAGAGCCGGACCAATTTACGTTGAGAATAGTGTACGTAAATTGAAGAATGAAAGTCGAGCACATGTTATTTATCTTATTTGTAAACTTTATATTTCAATTGAGTTGTAATAAGTAAATCATAACTTCGATTTTGGTTAAAGTTTTGGTGATAAATTGGATTAAATTCGGCTTATAAATCGGGCCTAAATGAAAATTTGAAAACGAACCGGATATCATTTCCAAAATTATGCCTATGTCAAAAACTGAATTGGAGTATTATTGACAAAACTACCCTGTTTTTTTTTGTAGAGAATGATTCCAAGTATGATTATAATAATTGAAAAATCAGAAGTTCTGGTTACTGTCAAATCTGGTTCGACTTTGGAACCATGTCCACCCTTAGGAGTGAGCGTAGGGCAGGTAATCATGCATGTGTAATATTTTTGGAACTGATTCGGAGTGTAAGGTTTTAATATATAATAATCAGAACTGAAATCAACAAATATGAAAATGTTCATTCTAACTCGTTTAGATTTTGATTTGGTTCTATTGGTTTACTGGTTTTTATATTATAAAATATTATACTTTTAAATTATACACATATTATGCAATACTTCTACCTATTGATGAAAATAATACAATACCTAATTTTATTTAAGGTACATAAAAAGAAAATTACATTGCATTTTACATTTTCAAAATTACATTTCATATTTCTAATTAGTGGTCAATGTCATATATATTGGAGCGAGATGGATGATGTAGATATCACACACATACCAAATTTGAGTGACTTCGAATTATAAGTGTATCCGTAATTTTGTATGTGAACAATTGAAAATCTAGATTAAAACCCTATGAGTTGTTATTAATAAATTTGTGACTGGCCTAACAAACTATGAGTTAAATTTATGGTGTGGTGTGGTCAAATTCAACATGCCAAGTCTGATTTCAATTATAAAATGCTCAACTTTAAAAATAAGATAATTCTTATGTACAATATTAACAAAATAATTGAACAAACATTGTGAAGCAAGTGTTTTGAGTTGAACAAACTATAAAGTATATTGTTTAACCCCTATTTGTTTATATATTTTGTGTATAACTGAAACATGTCAATTAATATTTGGTAAATTAATAATAATTTTTAAAATAATATTTTTCAATCTCGACTTACACTCAGTGTTAAGGATATTTTCGATATCGGTTAATATATCGATTTTTGCAACCTTTCTGAGACGAAACGACGATATAAGTGAAAATACCGGTCAAACTGATTAACCAAACAAAATTCAAATTAGTTCCATTCTAATCTGGTACAAATCAGTTAATTTTAGCCTACTCCAATTTAAATCAGTTAATTTTTGTCTTATTCGATCTAATCCGGTCTTATTCGGTTCACCTAATTAGTTTCGGTTTGAAATTTAGGCTAATAAACAATAACAAAAAGTCAAATTCTCATTCACATTTTTTTTCAGTTTTACGTTTGAACTTCGAGATTATTGATAAATTTAATATAAAAAATAATTAAATATCATTCATTATGTCTTTAATAAATTATAAATATGAGTATATATATATATATAATTAATATTTCAAACGACGTTTCGATGAATTTGTCATATCTTTTATTTTGTCAGCTGGCTGATATACTCTGCTATTCTAGTTCCATGACCTAGCAAAGCGTTGTAGAGTTAGGGCCGGCTCTATTAGAGGCCCAATGTGAGATTTCTTGAGGCCTCTGACATGATGTATTTTTGTTTCAAAAGATTTGAAAGTCAACTTGTGTGAGTTTCAATATAAATTTATGCACAATCTTTTCAAAAAAAAAATTATACACTAAATTATTTATTCTGAAGAGTTTATAGATTTAAAATATGAACTTACTTTAAATCTTAGATTAATTTTCTAAACAAAATAGATTCTCCAAAATATAAGATTTTAACGTTTCCTAATTTAAAATACAAGCTCTGTTTAAATTTAATTATAAAACTAAATTTAAGCTGTCACATAGAAATATAAACTCTATATTTTATATTCCAGCTTAAATTATATTTTACCGCTAGACGTAGAGTTAGAGATGACAAAAAAATTCGAACACGATGAATATTTAAAACATCTCGAAAAATTTCAAGTTCGAATTCTTGAACTGGCTTTTTGAGTGGTACATGTCGACTTACACCTGAATTGATTCTGGCCCGCACTTGAACCATTTAATTTTTTATAATTTATATATATATATATATATTATAATATACTATAAAAATTATATATCAATTTTTATATAAATAATTAATATCTACATAAATAATAATATAATATAAAAATTAATTTATATATTATATTATTTGAGTTGGTTTTGTAAGAAAAACACCGTACTGACGAGTTTTGAGCAGGTCGAACGTTTGCTTATTGTGAATTAGTTTTGAACGGGTTGAACACTCATTTAAAGTGAGCAGGTGCGGGTTTATCCAAACCCAAACCCGAACATTAGCATCCTACGTAGAGTGTAAGTTTATACATTTTAGAAGCATCAAGGCCTAAATATAATATTTGTTTTAAATTTGGCTTAAACACCATAAATAAATAAATAAAGCTTAATTGCCTTGTGATAGAAGGATTTGTTAAAACCCAATTAAGTCACCTAAGTAATTGATTGACGTGTTTGTTTGTAAAAGCAGATGGGGGCAAATTGGTAAAATGGAGGAGCCATGAGAATTGGAGGTCCAACTCCAAGTAAGAAAGTGAGTAGACGTGTCGCTTGCAATTGAGATAATTGTCGGGTCGGGTGATGACCCGTTGGGGCGCAGAAAAGCGCGGGTAAAAGAGCGAGGAGAGGTTGTGTGTGATGAGACTATGGACTGGGTTGGATCGGATGGTTGGCTTTTATTCCTCTCCTCTCCTCGTTTGTGGAGAGGAGCACATAACGCACCTTCCTCCATTTCTCTCTCTCTCTCTCCAATTCTCTCTCTCTCTCTCTACAGGTCCTTTCTCTCTCTCTCTCTCTCTCTACGACGGCAGGGAGGGGCTGCCTCGGTGGAGCTGCCGCTGGCGGAATGCGATTTCCGGCGACTTTGAGTTCAGATCAGTTTTGTTGGTGATGGGGCAATGGAATTCGATGCGCCTGTGACCCACGCGCCGTCTCTCTCGCTCTCCCCCTCCTTCACTGGAGGTATTTTTTTATTTTTATTCATTTGATTGATTGCTTGGTTCTCAATTTTGAAATGTCATTGCGATTTGGATTTTTCTTCCCCTGTTTTTTTCTGTTGTGTGTGTGTGTGCATTGGCGATTGGTACGGAGGCTCCAACAAGGCAATAACACTGTGTGTCACGGCGGTTTCGCTCTGCCAATTGTCGGTTTTGCCCCTTTCCCGCCGTTGTATTTTCTTCCTTTTCACATCGCCGCTGGAATTCGGTTTCTTCTTGTTCGTGGTCCTGATTTTTGGCGGATCGGACGCGGAGCTGGTGATTTGGGGTTTTTGAGGAGAATTTTTTTGGTGTTCTGCGATTACATGGTGATTGCCTTGTCTGAAGTGCTCCGTGTTAATGTGCGGCTTGGCAGCTTTAATGTTCTTGTGGGTTTCTGATCTACTGATTGAATTCGACAATATATTGCAAGGAATAGTTGTTCTGACTTGTTGGCAGGATTTGATTTTTCTCTTACAATTTTGAAGACATTTTAGGGGAGTTTTTCGGATTGATTGATGACCAAGGTTTCATTTCATACTTATTTTAGTGATACAATTAAGTGAGCTACTATGAAAATAAATTGTCCTTTTTCTAGTTTAGTTGTGGGTCTTTCTTCTCTCAGCTGTGAGTTTATATTGTTTTGTTATGAACTGGAATGGTCTGATCGATGGTAGAATGTGAGTTTGTGTTACAGTATATTCTTATCTTCATTGATATGAATTTATAGACTTATGGGAAATCAATGTTGAAGTAATAGAATGAAGGAATGATATCCCATATGTTGATATTGTCTTAAATAAATTTTAACTTTAGGTTATTCTGGCAATAATTTATTAATTAAATTGTAAAAGTACTTTTAAGAATCTGAGATTCTGTTTTGATGCTTCCTTTGTTGCTTTCTCTAGTTTTTGTAAGCTGGAAAAGTATTCATGTGTTTTTTTGTGCATCTGTCAAGGGTGGTTACTTTTTGGTGATCTTACATTCATTTGGATTGACTGTCCATTGTGGAATTGGACTAAAACTCCAACTTCAGATTTCTTTTCTGCTTTGTAATTTCTAGCTAGTTACATTCAGTATGTTACAAATTCTGAAAATTTATGAACTGAATATATATATGGAGTCCTTTGCTATTCTGTTTTACCTGCAACTGGTTTCTATTCATATCATCTTCTCCTACAAAATGCTGCCCTTTTCAAATGTAATATTTTTTTTCTTCCATTTATCCCTCTTTCCTTTTCAAATAAGTAAACTTCTTAAATAGGTTTCATCTATCATTTAAATTTGTCATTGAGCAAGCAGTGTTGCCTATGGCATAAAAGTTTCTTTTTTTTATCATCAATAAATTAAATGAGTGAGATTCATGTGAAACTCCCCCTTATAATGCAAACTAGGAACCAATATTGACCTTTAGATTGGACTTTTCAACGACTGAGATTAAATCATACATGTTTACTTCGTATAAATAGTGAGTTTACAACAATTATGATTCACACATTCATGTTTACATTATTGCGTGTTTACATCACTTGTACGATTGCTTACATCGGTTTTTAGTTTCCATTCTGAGAGTGGTTTTCACCTGAAAGGTTCTTACTTCAAACTTCATTATCACACATGATAAAACACCGGCACTTTTTTCCTTGTAATAGTTTTCATTACAACTACTAAGATTTTAGTTGAACTAAAAAGGCCTTTCATTTATAGTCTATAACACAAGTTTCATGGTCCCCGAGATAGAAATTGTTCTTATTAGTTGTTGTTCAGCTGGTTTTTACGCTAGATATATGGTAAATGTTTTGAACTTTTTCATCTAATGCTATTGCAGATGCAATGTGGCAAATGAACTTGAGATCAAGCGAAACAATGGAATCTGGGCCCTACCCTGAGAGGTCTGGAGAGCCAGATTGTTCTTATTACATCAGAACAGGTCTATGTAGATTTGGAGCAACATGTCGTTTTAACCATCCTCCTAACAGGAAGCTGGTAAAAGCTGCAGCATGTTTGTACAAAATTTACTTTGCTACTGTCATTAAGGGTTCCTAGTTATATCCATATATAGTATAATAATGTCATTGAAGAATCTAGATCAGTGGATAAATCACCTTTTTCTCTATGCTGTGCTTGCTATCAAGTTTAAGTTTTACGAATAATATTTGTATAATAAATCGAACTGCATTTTACAGTTCATTCAAAGCGTTCCTTGATTTTCTTGGTATAGTTATACATGTAATTTCTTTCTGTCACTCTCCATCATTTTTATTGCTCTTGTGAATCATGCTAGCTCTGGATCTGATTGAGAAAGAACTCAAATTATCTCTTATTCTGGAAGTTAACAATTATACGGTAGAGAGAAGAGGGTGACCTTTACATTTCCATATTAGCATTTTCTGTTTGTCCTTGAGCTGGTGATCTGATATTGGCTTTCCGTGAAAGAACAATTCGATGTACTGAAGCAGCTTCTTTTAATTGCAGGCTATTGCTGCAGTCAGGATGAAGGGAGAATTTCCAGAAAGAATAGGACAACCAGAGTGTCAGGCATGCATTCTTTCTATTCCCCTTTTAATAGCCCTATTCTCATTTTCTAAAGCGTTCCAAAGGTATCAGAAGTTCGCAGCGTATTATCTTTGTCAACAACTACAAAATCTTTTAGCACCTTTGATACAGTTTTAGGTGTTCCTGTTGGGTTATTTGAATAAATTAATTATAACAAGGGAAACTTATTTTACAGAAATGCCATAAAAGTACCGGATAGTATTGAATGCACATAATCTCTTGTTGAGTACTTCATTGATTCCAAAATAATGTCCTCCTTTCCTAAATTGGATGATCCAAAATAAAAGTTTACTTTCCTTGTAAGGAGCAAATAATTCATGGGTTACTGGTACTTTTATCTTTGAATGAGCTAGTTATTAACACATGAGTGTTTTAGCAAGTGAAATCACATGGGGGTATAGAAGGGAATTGGAACGCTAACTCCACTTCACTACTCAGATTTCTGTAAAAATTTAAAAAGGATACTTATTTTGGAATGAAGGTAGTATCTATTCTCTTATGCACATGGAATTTGCTTGCGAAAGTAATTTTTTGAGTTCCTTGGGCATGCATAGTATTGCAGATGCATAATACAGTTTTTGATTGCCATTAATATTCTTTTTCTTGCTTTCAAACTTCTGCTTTGCTAAAGTGTTGCACCTTCCAAAAATAGAGAAGAATTCATCTGATAGACACCGTTCGTGCATTATCCTGGGGAATATAACTTGCAATGTTATTTGGGCTCTAGTAGATCATGTTTGTCTATATATTTGAAGTTTTATTATGTCACATTCTTCCTTTTAGAGTTCATCAAAGTGGAGTAACTCCTTTTCTCCTTAAGTTATGACATAACTGGTTCCAGTACCCAGTGTACCTTTTGTCAGTTTCTTTCCGCAATTAGTTAGTTAATAGAGAGAAAGCTCTTTGGGCGATTGTGTTCTCATTTCTCAAAAAGAAATATGTTCACAAAGTTTGCTGCAGAAGTAAATTAGAGATGCACCTAAACAATATAATGATTTTGGGCAAACATGAAAAGTTGTAATATTGCAGGACATCGCTTACTATATTTTTTTAAGTTGGTTGTATTTAACAATTTAGTTGGAATAGAGTGTGAACTTTAGTTTTCCAAATAGAATAAGAGTATAGTGAAGTTTGGGACTGCAACAACCTAAGAAAATAAGACTATAAAGGGATGCTTCAGTGATGTAAATTACAACTCTTGAACTTTAGGACAGGTTTAGGGTTTTGAAGTTCTCATGGAAAAGAGTTAGGGTGAGAAAAGGTTAGGAAACTGAATAAAACGAGAGGAAGAAGCAGTAGAATCTCACCAGGGCCTCATTTTGTCTTAGAAGAACCATAACTTACTCTCTTTATCAAATAGTGCATGTTTTTTCACTCAAATGTATTTCGTCTACCATGCAATAGAGAGGAAATCAAATTTAGAAGTCACAGGATCTGTATCTGAAAAGTTATTGAAGCACCGATATATCTGTATAACATATGTCCTTGATGCCTCATGGCATGTGTGGTGACACCATTGCAGCACACTTTACTTTGTGCATTGTTAGGAAGGCCATCTGAAACATATTGCTGAGAAAATGTGGTTTTCTATACACATAGGTCACACATTGAAACCAAATGATACTATAAATTTCAGCATGACAATGTTAGAATCATTATATTATAGCTTTTGAAGGCTTGACACTGAATTTGGTTTCATTGAGAATGGTAATAGAATGATTATGTAAAAACTTCTACGAGGAAGTTAGTTCTTGTGTTGTGACATAATCTTACTGATCTATTTATTTGTTTTGATCAACAGAAGGATTTTATTGCACTAAAAATGAAAGTACAAATGGAAAAAGTCACCATCTTACTGGCTAATTCCGTTTCATCATTTCAACATGTTTTAAGTCCAAAGAACTAATATTCTTCTTTGATCCTCTTTCCAGTATTTCCTGAAGACAGGAACTTGCAAGTTTGGAGCCACATGCAAATTTCATCATCCTAAAGAAAATGCTGGGATTGCTGGAAGAGTCTCCTTAAATATATTGGGCTACCCACTTCGTCCGGTTTGATTTACCTTTTTCTTTCAGTTATATGAGTTATGTAATTTTATCTCCTATACAAATGGTTACCTGCTTAGAGCACAGTACAAACATGTACCTGCTTATGCTTTTCCTTTTCTTTACTTTTCTTATAAAAAAATGATAGGATTTTTTTGTAGCATGCATACATCAGCACTTTTGATAATAGCAAGTATAAACACTTGATCAAATATGCTTCCGATGTATTCCCGCTTGTTATCTGCTGCATGCTTGACACAAGTTCCAAATTGCAAAAATCATATTCAGATTAATTTTATTTGGCTCGGTAAGGTAATGCTTTATTAATTCTTTCTTTCTTGTAGAATGAGGTTGAGTGTGATTATTATTTAAGGACTGGACAATGCAAGTTTGGAAGTACTTGTAAGTTCCACCATCCTCAACCAACTAATATGATGCTACCAATGCGTGGTTCTCCTGCGTATCCTTCTGCCCCTTCTCCAACTGCTAGTCAACAGTCATTTCCAGGAGGCATTACTAACTGGTCAAGAGCATCCATCGTTCCCAGTCCACGCTGGCAGGGTCCGTCAAGTTACGCACCTTTACTTCTACCTCAGGGAGTTCTATCAGTTCCTGGATGGAATGCCTACACTGTAAGCTTCAATTTACTGTTCAGTTCAAAATGATGTGAAACAAGCAACGAGGTGAACATTTACTATTTGCAGAGTGACATTTCTTCTTTCCCTCTTTTAAGAGAGGGTTTGGATTATCTTATAAGTTGGTGAAACTAAAATTTAAGTCTCAAAATACTCCTATAAATTAACTTATATGTTGCATAGAAGTTGGAAGAAAAGCCCGGAGGATACCTAATTTCTCTTTATTTGGCTTGTATGCTGTGAACACAGTTAGTTTGACCAAAAAAAGATTCTTATACCCTTATAGAAGTTGCATATAAGTTGACCAGGTGTTTGGATTGGCTTATCAAAAATAGTTAATGTTAAAAGTACTTCCTATTTACTGGTTTTCCTATTCCTACTTTATTCTTTTAGCTTAGTTTATTTTGTGTTCTTCTGAGTTTCTTAGAACTAGTTTGTTTCCTGTTTAGTATAGATCTTCTACTCCCTATATAAAGGGTGGTATCATTGTCTTGAAGTACAACAGAATCATAAATAATGTATGAACGTTTATGGTTTATAGGCATGTGAACTTATAAGTCGTTTCTATAAGAATACAATAGTTTTTTTTCTTGGTCAGACTTAACTATTTATGACTTATAACCTAGAGAATGAGAAGGTGGGTATTTTTGTCAGCTTCTAAACAACTTAAAACTTGGAACTTGTAAGTTGAGTTTAATTTACCAAACACTTCTTGGAATACTTCACTTATAAATTAGTTTGACCAGCTTATAAGTCAAGTCGAACACCCTATAAGTCGTTTTTGAAAAGCCAATACAAACACTGATTTTCAACATCTATTTGATTGTTTCTCCCTGCATGAGTTTTTGGCTCTATAGCAATATCAGTGACCATACTTTTCATGTCATTTTGACTGAATAACTTTCCAGACAGCCCCAAAAGGGTAGAGATTGGCTAGGCTTGAAATTTGTTCATATTTTAGTTATTGCTATTGAGATTTTGGACAGAAAGGGTGAGTAGTTTCCTATCTATTCCGAGTGTGTCCGTTATTGTTGAATCAGGAGTTAAATCTAGAATGGAAGCCAAGTATCAGTTGGTTTCAGATTGTCAGCATGGTCATAGCTGCAATTCTAGTGATGGTGGAGTGCATACATTCTTAGGAGGTACCATTTGTAGTATATAGGTGCTTAAATGGCATATATATAGTTATTAGAGCTGAATTGGTACTACCACCTGAAATTTGAGGATTCAGTCTTCCAGAATTGTTACTTTATTTATTAGAATACACATGGCTCATATATATAGCCATGCAGATGAGTTACAGAATCAGAATATAGACATTACATGAATAGATACAATGTTATAATAATAACTGGAAATAACTACTGTTCTTATTTAGAATTCAATGTATGTATCCCAACACCCCCCCTTCAAACCCTTGTCTCGAATCAAGACGAAGACGATCACGAAGCTTGAGGAAATTGGTGAGATGTAAGGGTTTGGTAAAAATATATGCAATTGATGTCGGCGTCGGCACTTATTTGCGGCATGATTTTTGTATCCACAAATTTGACAAGGACCAATGTGGCAACGAGCATTAAGAGGTCGAGGACCTCCTTGAGTATTAGGAATATAGAGGCGGGTTGGTGAGGAAGGAGGAGAGCCCATTATAGATGGTCTTGATTGGTGAGAAGCAATATTTGCAAGAGGGGGCTCGTGTATGCTACGAAGGATATATGGATTTGAAAATTAGTATTGGGGTATGTGAAAGAAACTATTTCAATAGAAGGTTGTGGGTCAGTGCCATTGATGAAGCCTGTCATTTTGTTGTAATTTAAGAGAAGAAGAAATTGAGTTTTCCATGCAACACAAGTGCAAGGACGTGTGAGTTTAATATGTAGATTGTGGGTAATTGAGGGATTAGGAAGTATAGGAGGAATTAGAAAGAACTAGAGCTATGCAGAAAAAGAAAAAAAGGAAAGAAAGAAGAAGGTTCTGATACCATGTTTATATTTTGTAATATAATGAATTTTTTTTAATGTATTAGAATACACATGACCCATATATATAGCCATGCAGATGAATTACAGAATAAGACTATAGACATTACATAGAAATTAAGTTCTTATGACTTCTTTTTCGACATTGGGTTTAGGCTACATGTAATTTTCGAATTCTGTGAATAGTGATTAGTCGTGGCTTGTGTATGTGATGTTCATTTATCCAGGGTCAGCTGGGGTCAGTTACATCTCCAGAGAGCCAGGCACAAATAGTAGGAAACAGTCAGATATATGGAAGTTCACGACAGAATGAACCAACAAATCCAGGATCTCAGGGGACATTTTCTCCATACCGTGCTGGTTCTGTCCCTATAGGATTTTATGCCCTGCAAAGGGAGAATGTATTCCCCGAGAGACCCGGCCAACCTGAATGCCAATTCTACGTGAAGACTGGGGATTGCAAGTTCGGTGCAGTTTGTAGGTTCCATCATCCTAGAGAGAGACTTCTTCCCGCTCCGGACTGTGTCTTGAGTCCTATAGGTCTTCCATTGCGCCCGGTGAGTTATTTGGTGGCAGCCAGCTCTAGTTTTTCACGTGGTTATGATCATCTAATATCAAAACACTGTCATATTCTTCATTTCACGCATGCTATTGGAGTTCAGTTCAGAGTTTTATTCAGTTTCCCAAGTCACTTTATTTTCCTTTTCCATATTATAGTTCAACTACTAATAATGACCGCCTTTAATTTTGAACAGGGAGAACCGTTGTGCATCTTCTACTCTCGGTATGGAATCTGCAAATTTGGTCCTAGTTGCAAGTTTGATCATCCTATGGGAATCTTTGCATACAATGTCTCTGCGGCGTCATCTTCGGTTGATACCCCGGTTAGACGGTTGTTGAGCTCGTCATCGGGAACTGCTGCGCTGAGCTTGTCGGGAGACGGGCTTGTTCAGGCAGGGTCAGTACAGCCAAGGCGAGTGTCAATGTCGGAGATCAGGCAGATGCCTTCTGGCGACGAGGGTGAAGGATGAAGAGGCATTATGTAAATTCATTTCTTCATCGGTGGAGATGTGTAAGTGCAGAGTTGATGCCAAGTCAATTCCTTCTGAAAAAAGAGGAGCTCTCTCAGCTGGCAGACTTGATTTTTCTGAATTTGATGCATTTATATGAATCTGCAAATGTTAATGTCACATATGGATTGAGTGGTCAACCCAATGTGAACATTTAATTTGCCCCCATAGCCCATCTTTCTGGTTTACTTGCTTTTTCCCGTTCTCTCAATAATTTATATAAAGCAGCGTCTCTTTTGGAGAGCCTTCATTGTGTCTACTCTCTCAATGCCCATGCTTTTTTTTCTCTCAATAACGGTTTGGAAATTCTCTGACCTCTTGCGTGTTTATCATCGTAAACATCCGTATATTTTGGTTTCCGGCGCAGCATTGTCATTCTCATATTCTGCAGGACTTTTTAAGGTACACAATTCCCGCAGTACCATGCCACCAGTAAGTTGAGGACCTAACTTTTGGTTTGCATGTTTTCTTGATTTCTTATTTGTTGCATTAAAGTTAGATATTTACTGGCATCTCCATTAGGGGTGGTTCAGCTGATCGAGACGAGTTCAATCTTGTCTGGGATCCTAAGTTCGAATTTCTTGGGATCTATTTTCTGATTTGTTAATCCCTGATTGACCTTCTTTGCCTGACTAGCTTGTGTTTGGACAAAAGTATGATACCTTGCCGTGTACTTGTGTAGTGTTGTTACAGGTAGTGTTGCATGCACGAATGCACGAATGCCTTCTCTTCGGTTTGGCTCAAGTAATGGTTCCAGGAATAGACAACCACTCACAACTCTCAATTTGTTTCTTGCTAGAAAACAAATCTAAGCAATTTTATTAATTTTACACTAGTCATACATGGCATCCCCGCTCTCAAGATGCAATCTTTAATTTTTATTTGAAATAATGTCACCTGACTACCCTTAAAGTTGACGTTTTCACCTGATTGCCCTAAAATTCTTTTGACATTGTGGAACCTTAAATTTGTAAAATTGTCACCGTTAGTACCCCAAGCCATTTCAGTCTATTTTTTTCTAAAATATGTTAAATTTGAGGAGAAAAGACTGAAATGCCCCTCTAAATGTTTTAAACCTTCAAAATGTGTCATTAACCTACTTTGCATTCTTCTTCTCTCTCTTTCATTTATTCTCTCTCCACTCCAAAAATTTATAGCATTTTGACATAATTCACCTTAGTGAGTACTGTCCACTCCCTTCAAAAATACAAACTCAATTGGGGAAAATAAGAAAAATCTCAAAAATAACGAATTTGGAAACTGATTGCAAAATTTGAGCTAATTCTCCTTGCTAGGTCCTGAGGAAGAAGCATTGGATAGGGCCAAAATCTCGGACCCATTACCCCTAATAACAGAGGGCATGAGATCGACGAGCTCCAAGTACGACCTAAGCCTGAATTAGGAGGCTCCGGCGGCAACGAGATCGATAACCGGAGGCGAGGCTCGCGAAGGCTTTCATGGCGGGGAGCCAGTTGGGGGTTAGGGTTCCGACGTTAAGGAGGAGAGCTCCGGCGAGGGGAGTGAAGTTTAGGATTCATGGTGTTTTGTTGGTTGAGCAAATAGTTATGGGGAAATCTTAATTGTATGAGAACTAGATTAGGGCGATGGTGTGAATCTGAATGGTTTGAATGTTAAAGTGCTTGTTGTGAATTTTTAGAGTGGAGAGAAAGAAGAAGAAGGCAAAGGAGGTCAATGACACATTTTGAAAATTTAAAACACTTAGATGGGCATTTCGGTATTTTCATCTCAAAATTTAACATATCTTTGAAAAAAAATGGACGGAAATGTCTTGAGGTACTAACGGTGACAATTTTGCAAATTTAAGGTACCCACAATGCAAAAAAAAAAATAATTTTAGGGTACCCAGGTAAAAAAACGTCAACTTTAAGAATAGTTAGGTGACATTATCCTTTTTTTGTTTTTAATCTCTTAGTGCAAGACCATAAAACATGGCTACAAAACATTCTCTCCGAGATTGGGGAGATTTCATCTATCTCTATACATGAAATTCCATTAGGATATTTTTTAGGTTTGCTTTCTTTAAAAGACAAGAAGACGCTGCCAATGCCATCATTTCCCTCGATGACACTCGTGTCAAACATGACATATTAATGATTTCCAGAACTCGTGGTTCGCCACAATTCCAAACCAATTCCTCCACTGCAACATTTCCTTACCCGTGAACTCGATCATTCAAAGACATCATTATAGGCTGTTCGACAAATACAGAGGTTGACATTTCCAGTATACTTCAATGCTCTGGTCAACCAAAATTCTCAATGACAAGGAAGATTGAGTTGAGTATTCTAGTTGTACTCCATTCCAAACATCGATGTAGATCTACTCCAGCGTCATTTGGAGGATTAAGATTTCTCGAAGAATTTTGTTCGCTCTGTTGGAAATAGGGTTTTCCTTGTAACTTTTGCTCCAAATGATATCCTTACTACTGCTAAACAAGATGGATGAGCTCGTACTAATCGATAGTTTCTTTCGATTTATTTATCCACTCATCTCTTTGAACAGAGTGGAGATTTTAAGTGAATTTTGGTGCTTGGGCTCCCTCCAATTTGGTGGTATACATAATCCATCAGAAATTTGTTAGGTACTATGCAATAATATTAATAAATTGCGAAAATTAATAAATTATGAAATACTAATGAAATATGAAAATTACAAAAATACATTAAACTTTACAAATTAATCGATACAAACTCGAGAAATAAGTCGAGGTGTGTTAGACACTTTCCTTAAAGTGTATTCGCTCTCCCTCGCGTGTTGGAATCAACGAGCGTACACCTCCCAAGATATAACGACTTCGAACTAGCACCGTACTCCAAAGGTCTAGTTCCGGCAAACTTGAATTTGTGACTTTCTCTATCACTATACTTACGAATAATATTTGAGATCAAAGAAAGAGATGAAGAATCAAGAACTCATGTTCTTGGTGTTGAGATTGTTGAAAAGAGAAGAGATGTGACCATCTATTTATAATCACCATCTCTTCAACCAAAGAACTTCTCAAATCAATGAGAAATTAAAGAGATTAAATGAAAGGTTGTAACGTATGTATTCAAGAGAATCAAATGTCCATAATGAACATTTTATCTCATTAATATAAAAAAACATATTCAATTTCATTCAATTTAGGATTTAATATAATATTATATTATATTTTTTCAATAATCCCCCACATGAATGAAATTAAGCGAAACCAAAAACGACACAAAAAGGCATAAGTAGACTTGACACGACATGATGATAGATTCTACAGTCAATACATGTATATGAAAGGTCGAGGGGGGGGGGGGGGGGGGGGGGGTACATTTGAACCTTCCCTTGTGAAAATATGTCGACTTTACTGCCTGACCAATAGACACGATGTCATTGAATTGTTCTGCCGTTTGTGTAAATGATAACATGCCTCACGCATGTATCTTCCTGACCCAAGTTTGGTTCTCATGGTTATGTTCATTTTGGTCGTGAACATCGTAATGGTTCTGCAAGAGTTTCTAAAGGATTTAACCTCTCAAATGTACTCCACAGTTTCTAGCTCTTATGAGGGAAGATATCCTGAAAAGCGTATGCATAAAGCCCCCATTAACCAGCCTTCCACATTCCTGCAGACAAGCCATATACTCCAAAACCCCCTCTCAGCATCCACTCCCCCATCTACATTTATTTTTAGCGCCCTAGGCTCATGTGGGACCCACGCCTTCGAAGAGTTAGGTTGTCCTGGACCCGAGCCAACTGTCGGGGCCTGACCGCCGCACAAATTCTCTGCTGCCCTTTTGTAATCGCTGCAACCCTAGCCGGGTGGAATGCCTCCCCCTTCCAGACAAGCTGGTTCCTTACTCCCCAAATTGCCCAGAGAGTAAGAGTCAATAGGCTAGCTTTGTCTTCCCCGTCTACCCATGTCGACCAATCCTTCACCTTCGGGGTTTGCCCTATTCTACTCCAAGTTCCTTTAAGGAGCCTATTACCCTAGATAGGGTCCACACTCGGCACTCCAGCAGGACATGATCAACTGTGTCTTCCAGCTCACCACA
The DNA here is from genome assembly GCA_963920655.1 of Geranium rotundifolium. Classification (NCBI taxonomy): domain Eukaryota; kingdom Viridiplantae; phylum Streptophyta; class Magnoliopsida; order Geraniales; family Geraniaceae; genus Geranium; species Geranium rotundifolium. Next base: position 40,245,835 of record OY987311.1, read on the forward strand.
TAGAGGACAAATATGGCTCACCAGAACCCCCTTCTAGGCTAGGCAAGACCTAGTCGACATGAAATTCATTATAGCCCTCTTAATGCATATTTTGACCTTCGGTGCTCGGAGCTTCCGACAAACAACGAAGAAATATAAAACTATTTTATAAATATACACAAATTTGAAAAAAAACGACCAATCCAACAAGAAAAGGTTTAGCGAAATTTTCAATAAAAAAATTTTGGCAAAAATTTAAGAAAATAAACCAAAACAAAATCTTACATTAAATGAACAAAATAATATTGACTGTGACCATGCGTCGGATATCTAAATCATTCATACTTAATTTATTGTAAGTAAAACTAAACCAAATTGTCACTTTTATATCCTGAAATCTCAACTACTATTAAGATTTGAGATGTATGGCTGAGATGAATTTCTTAGATTCATGTTTCAAGTTAAAGTTATAAATTTTAATCTTTAGTTAGATATAGAGATAATGACCATTTGTTACACCTTACTAAAACGAAATGACACTTTTATACCCTAACTTTCTCTCTATTTTAGTATGTTGACAATTTTTTTTATGACAACTTACTTCTAAAATACTTAAAATATCTAAACTAGCCCTGGTTAAATTGAAAAAACAAAATTAAACTAATTGGGAAATCAAACTGGTTCAAATTAGACCGGTTCAAATCTGATTCTTTGGTTTGACCGGTTCAAAATTGATGTTTAGATTTTGTAAAAAGTCAACCAATCAGACAAAGAATTTGATTTTAACCGGCCCGATTTGAATCAGTATGATTTTCTTATTAGTTCAATTTTAATTTTTTTTATTTGAACCAGTAGTATTTTGAGTATTTTAAGCATCTAGAGGTAAGTTGTCACAAAAAAATTACTGATATAAATTTGTCATTTTAGTATAATTAAGTGCAAAAAGTATCATTCATTGTTATTCCTTAGACATATATAAGATGACCAGACATGTGTGTTATTTTCTTCATAATCCCGAAAATGCTTTGACATTCACACAAGTTGGATAAAACCCTCCTCCTCTCTCTCTCTCTCTCAACACTGAATTGAATAAAACTTTCCCACCTCCTTCTCTTGCCAAGATCATTCATATAGATTATAGACGAAGAAAGAAAAAAGCAAAATAATTAGCATAACATATCTCACTTTCTTTCAAATTCAAGACCCACCATTTTTATTTTATTTTATTTCTCTCAAGTAATTTAAGAGGGTTCCGTTTCCATTTCATTTTCCATCTCCCTAAATACGAAGAAACCCATTTAAGAAGAAGCCTTCAATTTAAAGACCACCAAACAAAAAAGCTGGTGTGGTCAAAACCATTACTATCTTCTTTATGATTCTTCCTCAAAAATCCAAACTTTTCTTCAAAACATCAAACCCCATTTCACCCATTTATCAATTCTCACCAATCAAGGAACATGCCTGCTCTTGCTTCTACTTCTGGGTTCTTCTTCTTCTCTCTCTTCTTCATGCTCTTCTTCTTAACTAATGTCATCAATTGCAATCAAGCATCTATTCCTCCCCAAGTGAGTTCCTTTTGGCCCTTTTCACTGTTCTTATTGATTGGTTAAAGATCCCTTTTCATCTTCTTGTGGGTTAATTTGTATTTTTGTGTGTATTGAATGGTTCTTTGTGTTTTGATGTGGAGGTAAATGGGACAGAGGAAGCTCCTTTTGTGCCTCAGATGGAAGATGGAAAATTTGATGTGATGATGTTCAATGAGAGCAGGAGGAAGCTGAGAAGCTTCAGGATATGTGCACTGTGCACTTGCTGTGGTGGGGCTAGAGGCTTGTGCCTGGCTTCTCCTTGTTGCTATGCCATCAATTGCAACATTCCCAACCGGCCATTTGGGTTTTGCTCTTTCACTCCCAAAACTTGTAATTGCTTTGGATGTCATCTCTAAATGCTACTGTTACTTCTCTTGCCATTGCTCTCTCACTCTAGAATTTGCTTTACTTAGTTTCTTGGGGGTCTGAGAGTGTGAATGGGGAGGATAATTATTTCTTGTCTCGTCTTGATTTGTTTGTATGTCTGTCTATAATTCTACAAGTTTACGATATTTATTTTGTAAATTGCTATCTCCACATCAGTTTGCCATTCCTAGCAAGGATTTGTCCGTTGTTTTTGCTGGAACGAGCAATATGTGGAGATAGCACTATATTGGCATTTACTATTTAGGAACCATTGTTCTTGTTGAAGAAGCTATTGGGTTTTTATTTTATGATTTTATCAATCTTCAGTCAGATATGTTTAAGGTCAGTGCTAGGTGGGGATGTGTGTTACTCATGACAAAGATTAAGAGATCTGTATTACTTTAATCTCCCGCTGTTTACTTGTTAATCACACTGGTATTTGTTTATTCGTTAGTGGGTGTAATAAAGATTGGATTTTTCTTTATATTATTTTATCGTAATGTCTTTGAGTATTCTGGCATCTGATTGTTCTTTTGTCCGCTAAACCTCTTTTTCTACTTCCGTTTCATCTTGGTGCAATGGTTATATTTAATTAAGTACATGCTTATATCATGTTAATGTTAATGTTAATGTTAATGTCCAAGAGATGATGTTGATTTTCTGTGGTCCCGTATCCTCCTAAAGAACTTCCCGGTATTGCCTTAGATAGACGGGGATTAAATTGTATTGGTGGACAAGCCCTAAATAGGGGGTTGTTATTATTGGTGGATGAGATGTATTAATGGTTGTAGCTGTATCCAACCCAAATACTAAGTTGAGTTGGGTGGGAGTTGGGTAGGGAGCAATTAAGCCCCTTCTAGATATCAACTACTACTATAAGCTCCTACTTTCCATTTCAAGAGAGGCGAGAGATCATTATTATGCATTGATAGGTGCACATAACTCTATTTTTATCACGGTGACTTTGTGACTACCTATTGGTAATAGTGGTAGGCTAATTTCACGAGTAGCAATGCCCTTTTGTTTCTCTTTTGACATAAGGTTGTTGTTGCTAATATCATTTTGTGTTGGTGTCTTCGAGAAGGAAATGTCACAGTGCATATACTCATTAACTCTGCATTTTTATTATGTTGACCTTGTGACACCCTATTGCTAATGTTGATAGTTTTCACGGGAAGTTTGTTTGATGCATGTAGGCAAAAAAGTAGCAAGGCACTTTCCTTTTCGTTGTCAACATAAGGCTGTTGTTATCTTCTTGTGTTGGTGTCTTTGAGAAGGAAATATCATATAGTACATCTACTCATTAATTCTGTATTTTATTACAGTACATTGGCTAATTTCATGGGCATTTTGGTCTGATGCATGTAGTCGAAGCATCAGGGCCCTTTCCTTTCCTTTTCGTGCTTTTTGTCACTTTTTACATGAGGTTGTTGACATGTTATCTTTGGCTTTGGGAAGAAAATGCCTTATTGTTGCATTGAATAACTTGTTGTTTGCACATAGTAGCTTTGATGTAGACATGGCAGGGAGGTTTTTGCAGTCATTTCCCTGAGAATTGGTGCCAATATTTGGTCTGATACATGAAATTGTGCCTCAGCTAGAAGAACAGATGTAGAATCATCAATAGCTTGTGTTGTTGTGATCTTTCTGAGTCTGGCTGTTGAGTTAAGATTTCTATACTGTATTATATTTGTGTGCTGCATGTAGTAGACAGGTTCTGTATTTACCAATTTAGTTTGGTGTTCTAAAACCCAATAGGCCTAGTTGGCGGAGAAGGTTTTTAAGAGAATTAATCGGCGATTTTTAGAATATTGTGTATAGGTAAGTGGGGGTGGCCACCGGTTACCCGACCCGAGCCTCGGGTCGGTCCTTGGACCGAACTCATCGGTCTTGGAATTTGAAGGACCAAGTCCGAGACCAATTGTGTTCGGTTTCATTGGTCGGTTCGTGCCTTGGATCGGGTTGTTCCTTCTCAAAATAATAAAACACCAATTAAATTAGGCAAACAACATTGCTAAATTACAAAACAACCATAAATTTGATACAGAACCTAAACTATTAATCACGAGAGCAAGAGCTGAGAGGCGTGACTGTGTGGTGTGAGGACAGAGGACAGGTAAAGAGAAGAAATTAAGTAGAAATAGGCAAAGAAGAAGAGATAATTTCGGTCCAGTCTTGTCGGTTTAACCGATGGTTCTGGTATTATGGACTGAGACCGGACCATAAATTTGTTCGGTCCTTTCTAAGGCAGCCGAAGAGACGAAGAATTCATTGGTCTGGTTTTTTCCAGATTGCGGTTTGGTTGGTTCGTGCGGTTTGAAAGTTCCTCGACCAATTTTGGCCAGCCCTATAGGTAAGGGCATTCGTGTGTCGGGTGGGCAAATATTTTGGCCCGTCCGAGATAGTGTGGTTGATGACCCATGACCCACCTGGTTTTTTCTATGGAGTTGCAGGTCAAAATCAATTTGAATTTTGTTGGACCTTGAGAAGAAAAGCCCGAACAGTCTTCAATATTTACTAAACGGATTGGTTTTAATGGGATTTCCTACTCCAAGAGAACTTAAATAATATTTTAACTAATTAGATTCGAAAATTTTGAATAATTTAATTTTAATATTTTAATACACTTAACCTCAGCCCAAGCACCTAAGCTTGGTGACAATGAGTTTTACAATACAACCCTTCACATTATATTGAGGTATTGTAACTTATAATTTAACTATCAGTTTGAATTTTTAGTCTGGTTAATTTTTTAATATGGTCACAAAGTAAACTAGGTTGATTCTTGATTGATCATAAGTCATGTTGTGGTTTTGCCTACTCATTTATGAGTAGTTATGACGGGTAAGTGGCGCATATTTTATAATATAGTTATTTTTACTTCATATTGTCAGTCTTAAGATGAGTTGTGTTTTAAACCGTTAGCTCTTAAATTTGTTTTATACAATTGACATCGAGACATGTATTAGTTTGCATCTCGGCTATGAGACGAGTTGTCATATGTGCTGCCTGCTCCGAGACGAGATGTCATTTGCGGCATCGACCATGAGAGATGAGTAGCAGTTTGCACAGTCGGCCACGAGTTGATTTGTTGTTCGCACCATTGTGTTGAGAGAAAAACGAATCTAATATAATAATTAAATTTAACATAGTTAGTGTGCAAATCTTATAGGAATATATCTAGTAGAGCAAATCAAGAAAGGTAATAAATATAGCAAACAAGAACACAATAGACACGCACAATTTTAGCGTGGAAAACCTTCTTAAGGAGAGAGAGGAAAAACCACGAGGCCATTAATGCCGCTTAATCTTCACTATCAATATAATGGGTACAACGAGTTCTCTTTAAATACAATTAGAGAATCACACTATCTCAAGATTAAATAATTTTGGCTCAAGCCAAAATTACAAGAAAGAGTAGAGAAATTTTACCGAATTGGTGACACACAATAAAAAAATCGTATCAAATCACTGAGATCTACAAACACAAATTCCAACAGTCAGATAGTAGTACCATGTCTCCCGAACACTCTATCCAAAAATCAGCACGATCAAACGGTGGTTCGACCTCCGATCGGATTCGTGAACCTTGTTGCCTTGACCCGAAAACAACATAAATTTTTGTACGAATTTCTCTCCATTCCTCTCTTGAATTAACCTCTTTCGTTCTCTCTATTGCCTTCTATTTATGAGAAAGCAATTAGGGTTCATTGTCCATGTAGGATACTAACCACATGAGTTTTGGACCTCCACTTGTTAAATAAAGGCTCAACACATTAGCCCCGTGAAGTGTTGTCATTTGCACAATTGACCCTGAGATGAGTTGTTTTTATTGTTGACCCTGAGATGTTGATGCTTCCAAGATACTTCTCGCAAGTTTGACATTAACAATCATGCTCCAATTTCAGACTATCGTGATCCTTGCATATGAAGAAAGAAATCAAATATAAATTTTAGCATCTTATATTTAATTTTGTACTTCTTTTATTACCTTATATACATATTAAGTATTAAATATAAAATATAAATATTGCATAATATATTATTGTGTATTTATGCATATGCAATTAGGGATGACAAAAAATTAAAACGTGATGGGTACCCAATGCATCCGCCTTGATGGAAGAGGAGAAACTTGGAAAAAAATTAGGTATAAGCCGGGTTTGGGTTTTTGAGAGGGGTTTGTAGTGGGGCGGCCTATCCCCGATCCGACCCGCATCTTATACAATCTTTTGTTGAAAATATTCTATAACTGATTTCTATTCTAACTAAATATGTATATACCCAATTAAATTTTATGTCAGGGAACTTTAATTTATTTTTTGGTGAATGAGTTGCTTGAGGACTTTATTTTTGAGTTGTTGATAATTGATTTGCTTCAAAATTGTAATTGTTTATTTTATTTTTTATTAATTAGTTTTGTGTCGAATTTTGGGTTTTGAGGATTTTTCGTACTCGTCGGGTTTTGAGTGAGACGGGTACCCGATACTTTGAATGGTTTTCTGAGCAGGGCGGGTACCCATAAAAAATGAGCTGGTCGGGTTCGAGTGTAGCAAAACCCACCATGTTGCACTTGTTAAAGCAATCGAGATATAATACACATAACCTTAATTATACTACATAAAATTAAGGGATAATGACACTTTGTTACACTTAATTATTCTGAAATGACACTGTCATACCCTAACTTATTTTCTCTCTTTTTTAGTATATTGACAATTTTTTTGTGACAACCTATCTATAAAATGTCTAGAATACTAATAAAACCTCTGGTTGAACCAATTCAATTTTAGCAGTCTCTAGTTCAATTGTTCCATTAAATCGGTTCAAGTAAAAAAATTGATTTATTTTAATTAATAAAATTATATAATAAATTTATTATTATAATTTTAATAATCATACAAACACAAGTGAAGTAATTAAGAGCAATCAAATGCTTAAAATCTCAATACATGTTCTAATTTAAATTAGGGTTTTGGTGGTCTGTACCCTTCGTTCGTGGCGATTTAAGTTGTTCATCGAAAATCAACTATATCTCACGGTGGCACGGCTCCGCATGTGAGGGCTTCTAGTACGACAATTGTTTCGGGTCTTGCGGTGGTAGCTGCGACGGCAGCTGGCGGTGAATGAGACAGATTTGAGGGGATGGCAGGAACGAGGTTGAGGGCAGTGGGGTTGAGGACAGAATTGCAGGTGGGGCGAGCTTAGGTTGCGATGGTAGATCGGTATTGGGAGGGAACTGGGGTTATCTGTTGTCAGTGGGCAGATTCATGCAAGCATACCGAATTAGGGGGCCTCGGCTTGCTTAAACTTCAATACGTGGGAACCAGCAGTTTTGGTTGGTTAGTAGGTCAGTACTGGGAGGGAACCGGATTCATCTGGCATCGATGGGCAGACTCATGCAAGCATACCGAACTAGGGGGCCTCAGCTTGCTTAAGATTCAATACGTCACTTGGGTGTCCTATTGGGATCGATATTGGAAGGAAACAGGGGGGTCCCTGGTGTCGATGGGCTGATTCAGTTAAACCCAATGAGCTGGGAGAATTTGAATTTCGCGATGCCCATATTGATCACAGGGTTGATCGAGGAAGCTGGTTTAAGGCGGTATGTAGCAAGATCACGGGGTTTCTTCATCCGTATGAGGTTGAGGTCGTGGCTCTGCATGAAGCTAACTGGTTCGAGTAGATTGGTCTCCGGAGTTATCATGGATGCATGTGTAAAGCACTCTGCAGCAAGATCACAAAGTTTTTTCATCCGTATGAGTTGGAGGTCGTGGCTCTACATGATGCTAAACGGGTCGAGCTGAACAACTTTGAATGAATCATTAGTGAACGGTGTTGCGTACTACCCACTATCGGAACATGTGTTCTTTATTTTTCTTGTAATCGAATAGCTCACGAATTGGCCATATTTGCTTTAACTAACAGTAGCTGAGATTATGGTGAGGGGTCTGTCCCACTAACTGTAGTTTCAGCTGTTCGGCTTGATGTCGGATTAGTTGCTATTTAATTAATAAAATTAGCTTTTACCTTAAAAAATGCTTAAAATCTCAATGATTCTCCAAGCTATAGTGTCAATTTTGGAAGAATCGCCCCTACAAAATGGTGAAATGAAGGATGACGAGTTCGATCTCTCTCTCCCCTCTGGCAAGACACCATCCCACGAGGTTGTTGATAAATTAAGCTCCTGAATTGAGAAGAATCGGAGTCGTTGAGAACCGGCACGAGACCCTCCCTAGCACATCACTTCAAGGCGATGCTGGTGACGGTGACGACGAGCTCGTTGTCACCGATGATGAACTAGATCGACATGTGACAAACTCGTTCTCACCGACGATGAACCCATTTCAATTTGTACTCAAATTTACTGTTCATGACATTTTTTTAATTTAAAAACTGTTGGAGGGTATTTTAGACAATTTTTAATTTGAACCCGTTCAATTATGACTTTTAATTTAAGTCGTTTTAATTTTGGATTTTATTTTGAAACGATGTACTGTTTGGAAGACATTTTAGTCATTTTACTGTAAGTTGTCACAAAAAATTTATTAAAATTCTAAAATAAAAATGAAAATAGTGAAAGTATGAAAGTGTCATTTCAAAATTATTTGGTGTAACAAAGTGTCATTATCATAAAATTAATCAAGCTATTGCTTTTCTTCACAAAAGTCAACAGCCCACCAGATATGTCTCACATTGGAAACTATATATTGAGGTGGGTTGGGCTTGATGGATATTGAGGGTTTGTTGGGTTATTAGGCTTGGGTTGTGGGTGGGCACTTGCGGCCATTAATTGTGATTTTTTAACTTGTTTTATTTAAAAACTGGTGTACAATGATTCAAAGCCTTAGATATAATAAAAAATATAAACTTATTGCTAATTTAGAGATATATTTAAATGGTGTAATTAAACTTTACACTATTCATATCTTACATTTAATTTCATCAAAATTATGTAGTAAAATATGGAAGTGCAGTATAATTGAGAATTATATATATGATAGAAGAGATATCAACATTCATTGATTTATATATCAGTTGACATTAATGAATCACAATAAGTTTAATTAATATGATTCACTACAATATTTATAAATGCAAAATAAAGTAATATTACTTTATGTATCTGGAAAAAAAGGACTAGTAATTAATAAAATTGCTCAGCTCCTATGCATTCCAAAACGACGGTAGATCGATCGATCGATTATTGTCAGTGTATAAACTCTAAGATGGCATAATAAGCAACCAACACAGGCAGTGACACCAGCATCCCAAATATCACCCTGCAATTCAATTCATTAATTAATTATAAAATAATAATTGATTTCTAATGTTAATTAAGATGAAATATAATTAATTATTAACTTACGCAGTGCTAAGTACGTCTGCATGTAGCCCATATTCTTTTGCGAAGATGAATGATGTAATGGACTGAGGTAACGCTGCCTGTAATTGAATTAATTAAATATGAATACATATGTGTGTTTACTAGCACTGCACTGCTCGCTATTTGGTTTCAGACCGACCGAGGCTCGGTCCGAAATGAATTAATGTAATATACCTGAATGATAGCGATACGTAGGACATCACCATGCAAGCCCATAACGACGGAGCCGATGGCCATAGCAGCGGGTCCTGCTATGAACCTCAGCGTCATTCCGAACGCTGTCAGATTCGTCCCACATGCTACCACTTTCTCCTGTTGCGCCATGAATATGCCTGCACGTATCACATATATTATATATCTATCGATCGACATGCATATATACGTATACACACGTGTGTGTATGTATATATGGCTAGGAATATATGTTCATTAATTTGTGACGTGTCATATAATTCATCCAAACATATTAATCAACCAGGTTACATATTCTTAAAGATAAACATATTATCGAAAAATTATATATAACTAATTATAGTCTATTCGTGTATTTCAAATTATTTTTTCCTTTTTTTTGTTATGTAACCTTTTCTTTTGTCCCGTTTTGTTAGTGTTGTTAAATACAATCAACAAAATAATATAAAATGACAGTTTTACCCCATTTTTGTCAAAAATCTATAAGTTTATGTCGAGAAATGCCGCCAGAGAAAACCCACTTGTCATATAACAGTGACATAAATTTAATGAAAATTAATGGGACAAAAAAAGTTAGGTTACCAAAAACAAAACAATCTTATAGTATAGTAAATTGTGAATTGCCTATGATTAGTAAACTATCATTTTCTCAAACATTAATAATAATATTATCTATGAATATATATTAATTGTTGCGTACCCATACTAAACATGGCAGTTCCTGTTCCAGCTCTCGACAGTATCAAGATCGACCCTTCCATGATACTCGGCATCCCAAAATGCCACCTATACAAATTTATCATTTAAACCATTTTTAATCGCACATGTTCAAACAGTTAAAAGTTCAAACTGATAATAAGTGAGTGCGTGTAAGATGATACTTAAAATGACAAATTGATTAATTACCTGTTAGCTATAAAAGCCCAAGCAATGCCAATTATGCAAGCATAGGAATTAGGGTTCATGGCAAGCTTCAGCCAGACAACCCTCATCAACTGCCAGAAGGACGGCCTATAACCCGCGACGGGCACCTCCCCGCTCCCCTCCAAGTCCACCACCGCATGAGTCGCCTCCTTGCTGGCGGAGATATCGATCCCCGAGCGGCGGAACTCGAGCACAAACAAGAGTATGGTGAGCCAGACGATCCCCTGGAACACCGAGGACTGGACGACGAGGTCGACCCCGAGCTGGCCGTACATGGCCTTCATGAGGGGGACGCCGACGACGAGGGAGTTGGTGAGCGTGGAGAGGGAGAAGGTGGTGATGGACCAGCAGTAGCTGCCCTTGGTGCTGCACTTGGCCCACACGCCCAGCGCCGCCACGATGACGACCTTGGACACCGCGTCCGCCCCGATGAGCTTGAGGTTCCAGTCGAAGGGGTCGACGTGGGTGGTGAACTCGAAGGTGAAGAGGGGGAGGGTGAAGTAGCACACCAGCCGGTTTATGGCGTCGCACTGGTCGCCGCTGAACACGCGCCACCACTTCACGGAGCCGTACCCGAGTATCAGGGCGAAGTAGAGCGGCGCCATCGCCACCACCACCTTGTACACGTCCTCCCAACCGATCATAATTATTAAGTTTAACTATAGCAGCTAGCTAGTGTGTATAGTGTATAGTGTATAGTGTGTGGTTGAATATATTGGTGTTGGAGTGAGGTGTATATATAGTAAATAGTATATGATGAGCATATATGCATGGCATAAGTTGATCTATACTTGGAGGGTGGTTTCAGTGTTTCTTTTGTAATAAGTATGTTTCCACGATTCTATATGCCATGGATTTCTGTTGGCATTATCACTGCCTCACACTCCACTAATTGCCTTTAGTATACTTCTTGGATATATATGTATTACCACTAAATTTTTTATTTATCATTTTATAAATATTTTGAGTATCACTACTGGAAATATGGTTTTTCACGGCTATATATTGATAAGTCATGTTGGACTAGTTTCACCAAACAACGGTCGAATTATGACCATCAATATCTCGCCGGAAAAAGGTTCTGAAAAATCTATAAAAGGTCCATTCCATGCATGACTTCATTTGTCAAAATTTGATTTGTGAAGGATCATTTGGACATATTAATAGAGGTGAAGATTTCGAGTGCATATAAAGTCGAAGATTACTAGTTCGGTTGTCGAACTCCCCTCGAACGTCATCAAGCTCGTCGTCTCGTCTTATCGTTCCCGTTGGTCGATCTCCAGATTTGCAGGTTAGTTTGGGTTTTCGATTTGCTATGAAATTTTAATTTTGCTATGATATTTCAATTTAGCTGTGACATTGCTATGGATTAGTGAAATTTTGGTAAACTAGGCTATGAATTAGTGAAAATTTGGTGAACTAGGCTATGAATTAGTATATTTTTGGTGAATGAGCTAGGCTCTGAATTAGTACATTGATGTGGGATTTCGATTTGTCCGGGTGGTTCAAAATCGTACTTTTGTTTGTGGATATTTAGCTTTAATTACATGTAGTAATACATATGCATATAATAACTATCACGTATTGTATTGTATTATATGTAGATATATCAATTATAGACCGTCATAGGTGGATGGATATATAAAATAGAAGGTCGCAAGAGTGTATGGACGGTGTCGAAAATTTCATAAAGTTTATCCAAAAACTGCGTTTCAACACGGTCGTGTCCGAAATCTATGCTCGTGCAAAAACTGTCACAATATGATTGTGCAACATGAGAATACAATATGTACCCACTTATTGCAATACGGCATGATTTCGACATACACTGTGTGTATCGTTCACGGTGAAGTACATAACGCAAATTCGTTTTGGGTGCGGAAAGGGAATCTCGACAAGACGAGGCTTCAAGTAGTCAAAATGTCAATCCTGTTGTAGAGCTTGTGGAAGATTTATTCCAGCGGGCAAAAAACTTTGGTGAAGATACAATGGAGGGTGAGCATCCTCCGATAAAAGCAGCGATGGACACGTATGACGAACTAATGCGTCTTGCGAACACCCCATTGTTTACAAGGTCTAACTTGTCATGTCTGAAGGTGCTTTTGAAGTTGATGACTATTAAGGAAACATCAACAACGTCAAACAAAGCATTTGACATGAATTGCGAGTCTTACAAAAATTCACACCCGTCGCCAAATTTATACCCTAAATCATATGCCGAAGCGAAGAAGATGTTGAAGATGATAGAGATGGATTGTATCAAGTACGCTGCTTGCGAGTTCGGGTGCATCTTGTACTATAAACAGTACGAATTTTTCAAATTTTTTCCCTATTTGTCGGACATATAGATGGGTAGACGGGAAACTAGAAAAAAAGATTCCAAGGAAAATTGACTGGTACTTATTATTCCGCGGCTCCAGCGTTTGTACATGTCAGCGAAGACTGCCGACCAAATGCATTGGCACATGCAAAGGGTCAGAGACAGTGATGTAGGACAATCCCAATTAGGATTCTTAATTGTTTTAGATTTTGGATAGTTTTAGGATTTCCTATTAAGTAAAGTTTCCTAACTCTAATTAGTTTGGATTGATTAGTTCTATTGGCTTAGGTTTACTAGTTTGAGTTAGTTTTGGAGAATTAGTCCTATATAAGTCTTAGCTTGTATAAAGATTATTATCATCATCATCATCATCATTATTATCAATTTGAGTTACTTGGATTTATTCCGTTTTTCCCTAAAGTTGGGGTTTTATCCTTACTTCATTTCGAAGCACCCTTCTGTTGCACCAAAGTGGTATCAGAGGCCGAATTTGACCAGGCACGATGGCCAACTATGGCACTAGTCGTCGACAAACGATAGATTGAACGAGTCGTGCAACGACTAGATGACACTATAAACTCACTTAGTGACATGACGCAGATGCTTCCTGCGCATACATCTGAGATGAGAAATCGATATCGCGAAAGCCGAATAAAGAAAGACAACGATGCATGTGACTTTCGACTTGTTCATCAACAACAACAGAAGAACACTCATGCGCTGACAACCGATGTAGAGAATGGAGAACACAAAGACAAAATATTTTGGACTCGATGCACCATTAACAATAAGGTATGTAAAGTGATCATTGATCATGGTAGCAACGAAAATAAAGTCTCCAAAGCATTGGTCAAAACGCTCAACCTGGAAACAGAAGCACTCATGATACCATACAAAACTAAATGGAACAAAGGGGGAATCAAGACTAAGATAATTGAAATTTGTTTCGTTCCTTTCTCAATTGGGAAATACTATAAAGATGAGATTTAATGTGAAGTGGTGGATATGGATACTTGTCACGTTTTGTTGGGGCGACATTGGTTCTGCGACATCAATGCTACCTACAGGGTTCGTGACAATACCTATATGTTTTGGTGGAAAAATAACAAGATTGTATTACTCCCGTAATCAAACTCACTAGACTCCAATCTCACTATTAAGAAAGACAAGCCAGTTTTCTCATAAGCTAACAATAAGGAAAAAGTTGAAGAACGAATAGAAGAAGATACTAAGGTTGGTATTGAGAGATCTATGCTTGCAAAAGTTAAGCTGGAATCTTGTAAAAATCAATTGATTGAGCGCAATGAGATACATGATGTTCCATATCCTGAATACAAGGTTTTGAAAGAGGCACATGAAACTGCCAGTGTAAATTTTGAAGATGCTCATTTACAACTTGAAGTAAGGACAACCAATATTCACGTGGTTGACACTAATGAAAATAAGAAGGGGATAGCTAGTGTTACAATAAGCTTTTCAGAAATCGAAGATAGAAGTCAAGATGCAGATCCTGATAGTCACGTGCAATCAAGTAAAATAAATATGTCAAAAATCAATTCGTTGGATTCATTGTCGATACACGCAAAAGGTACGAAGGTTACAACTGAAACTCTTGATACTGAGTTGAGTTTTGGTATTATTAATTGTTTTCAAGTTTCATCAAGTATGGCCAAAGGTTATGAAAAGGATCATAGTGGAATTTATGATCAAGAACGTGATGGAAATATGAAAGTGGACAAGAAGCCGCCAGACAAGAATAAGAGTCGACATACAAGAAGTCATGAAAAATCTAATAGTTATGACCAACGAGATGGAAATATACTACTAGACTTAATTGATGCTTCTCATTGTAAGACAAAAGAGGAATTGTGGGAGATAAATCAAAGGCGTGATGGAACTTCAACCAATGATACAACACCTTTTATGAAAGAAGTAATTTGTGCTACATCGATCACTATGTCACATCTACAACTTCAACTCCGACTTATGCATGCTTTATTTGATGAATATGACTGGAATAAACCGTTCGAAAGAATTGGCCTCAACCTAAAGTTGGTCAGAGTAGGTGGTTACCATGAGTTTGGGGGCGATAAGCTGGTTCATGGTCTAAACATTAAGGATACGAATGTCATGTATTTTGGACTGCCTACTCAAGGAATATATTTTGGTCCTCCGCCCAAGACCTTTTATGGACTGAAGAACCGAGATTTTGTGACCAAATTTAATACATGTCGAATATGGAATTGTCATCCCAAGAAAGACATTCTCGCTCAAATGAATGTCCGCAGCATGCTTAACATTGGAGACACATTCAAGTACCATCCACCAAATGAGTTCTCTTTAGATCCAGAAAACTCGGGACGAGTTTTTTTTCAAGCGTTAGAGAATTGATGTAGGACAATACCAATTAGGATTCTTAATTGTATTAGATTTTGGATAGTTTTAAGATTTCCTATTACGTTAGGTTTCCTAACTCTAATTAGTTTGAATTGATTAGTTCTATTGGTTTATATTTACTAGTTTGAGTTAGTTTTGGAAAATTAGTCTTGTATAAGTCTTAGCTTGTGTAAAGATTATCATCATCATCATTATCATTATTATCAATTTGAGTTACTTAGATTTATTCCGTTTTTTCCTTAAAGTTAGGGTTTTATCCTTGCTTCGGTTCGAAGCACCCTTCTGCTGCACCAGACAGAAATAATGTTGGTCATCTAGCTGACGGTGTATCTAGGAAAGAGTTTGATCAATTGTACCCAACATTTGTTGCAGACTTGTGTAACGTGCGTCTTGCTCTAGCGAGCGGCAGTTTTCACCCGTTTGGGCCCGCTTCTACATCCCAACGTATGATCGGAAAAGTTGTGAGATATTTCGGATGCGTGCAACCGTGATGTACACAATCAGTCGTCGTAGAATGTCATACCTCGGACACCATACATGGTTACACGCCTAGCATCCATAGCAATTCAAGACTCGTCAGTTTAACGGGGCAACAAAGAACGACCACCCCTAGAGGTACGTTCATCGGAGGAAGTCCTCAGACAAACAAGACTTCATGAATTTCCCGCGAAGATTTTGCATCTAATGTTAATGCCGAAACAAGGTAGGGCTCTGTGTTTCTGGACGTATGAAACTATTTTCTGGCAGCTCCCGTACTGGAAATCAATTCGGGTTAGGCATACTCTTGATGTCATGCATATCGAGAAAAATGTATGCGATAATGACATGGGCACGGTACTTGGTCTTAAGTCAAAGACCAAGAATGATGCAAATTCCCGTGCAACTCTCTCAGATATGGGTATCAGTCGACATTCCTCAGATTTCACTGTGTTGCCTTAGAGGCGGGCAGAAGTGTTTGAAACAATTGTTGCTATAAAATATCCGAGCGGGTATGCCAGTCAGCTGAAAAGTAAAGTGAATGTTTAAGACAAATAAATTTATGGATTGAACACACGACTGTCATGTGTTGTTCCATCGAATTCTCCCGATACTCATCCGACCATATGTTGGGTCGCGTGTGGCAGATACATTAGTGGACTTATCTCGATGGTTTCAGAGGTTACGTGTCAGGGAATTGAAGGTGCAAGAAATCCATCAAGATATCAACTTGATTCTGTGCAATTTGGAGAGTATATTTCTAGTTGCATTCTTCACAATCATGGTTTAGCTTTGTCATCATCTGCCAAAAAACTTTTGATGATTGACCTAGTTCATTATAGTTGGATGTTTCCCCTATAACTTTTACTAGTATACCCTATAATTTTATTTCAAATTCCTCTCTAGCAGTTAACATTATCATAATGGAAAGAAAGAACAATCTCTTTCTACCTTTAACTTGTAACCATTGCAAAAACATTTTAAAATCTTCTTGTATACCCTATGTATTGCTTAAAGAGAAACAAGTTTGGTGGTTTATTGTTAAAGTGTGTGTTTATATGATATTTCACCATACAAACTTGATTATTTACCGTGGTTTGATATTTTTGGTTGCTCATTCAATCCACTATTGCTGAGCAAAAATAAATGAAATGGAAATATTTGTATATATATCACTTTGGGGTTTAAAAAGATACTTTAATTAGATCTTAGAACAGTACATCACATTTGATTCTTCTCACTTGTAATCTCTGGTTCATTGAATTGATCCCAACAATAGGTTAATAAAAATGGCTCCTAGAAAGAACAGGGGCCAGAAGAAACTGAAGGAGCAATATTTTGACCGATTTTGCCGCTACGTTACAACCCAGAAGCTCGGGGGTACAAAGTGGGCCTAGGACCCGGGGGTAGAAAATGGGCCCCATGATGGTACTACACCCCAACAGGGTACACCGGCCCAGTAGGAGGTCAACAAACTCGAGCGGGCTGGTTCAAGTCCGGAGGAGGCGCCCGAACATGAGGATGAGATGATTGACTGCATCATTCCCTCTGTCGGTTCCTCATGCATTCCTTCGATTTCGTCTAACGGATCCAACACGTGAGGTGCGGGTATGCTCTCATGACGACACATCCGGTTCCATTCCCTGAACAGAACGTACGAAGAAGGATCTACGAGTGGGTCACAGGAGCCGAATACATATTCGCGTGGTCTTGCGAAGTGCAAGGAGCTCCAAGATATGATAGAGAAAGAGCCCATGGAGGTCACGTGGGACTTCTTCAAGAATCACATTCTCATCAACAATGACCCAGAATTTGACTCGTTCTCCAGTTCATTGGCGGTCACATCAGAATAAGTATATTACCGCGCGCTCCGACGTTTCGTTAGATGGAGTTCGATGAACAATGTAAGATATGTGAGCTCTCACGGTACGTTTCTTAATTTTTTTTTTCATTTCAAACTTTTTTGATAACATATTTGAATTTTAATTGAAGAGCGTGCTACGCTACCACATAACACCAAATCGAGTCTACATGTGGTTTCTGCACCATACTCAGAGGCGCTACGGGGAGTTTTTGGGGAAGTGTATGAGGGACTACGTCTTGAGTAAACAGAGGTTGGTCCCGGAAGACTTCATAGGCCGAGAGAAATCATAGGATTGGTTGTGCTACTACTTCGCGAGTCAAGAATATAAGGTACGTTTAATTATATAATATTTTGTTTATGGGTTTGAAATATGTAATAGTACTTTTTTAATGCTCGATATTTGTCTGTGTGCATGCCCTTTCTGCAAAAAAAGAAAGTGCTTTCGGAGAATGAGAAAAAGCATAGTGGCGGTTCCCGGTTCTTTGACAGACATTCTCTGAAGAAACAGAAGGCTGGATTTCTCCTTCCCAGTTTGGAAACTTACGTGGACGTCTACGAAAAAGACACTGACAGTAAATTTTCAATTTTTTTTATAACAATATATAATTGACCGGAATTTTTATTATCTGATACAATTTAACATTTTCGTTTGCAGGTCCAAAAAGTAAAGGACAAGATTGCGCGGCACAAAAAACTTGCCGCAGAAGCGGCTGCCGCCGGAGAAGAATATAAAGTCCTGAAGCATGTAGAGGCAGAAATTCTTCAGCGGTTGACGGGCATAGAGAAGAAGCGCGGGTGCATCATTCCTGTCATGGGCGGTGAGTACGCACGACCTCCGAAGGCAAGAGATGGTGCCCGTACATCCGGCTCCGCAGCGTCAGCTGAGCAGATAGATGCTGCAGTCGCTGCCAAAACGGCCGAAATGAAGGAGAGGGCTCGCGAAAGGGAGGTAGAATTGGCCGCCAGAGCTGCTGCGGAGGCTCAGACAATTGCGCTGAACCGTCGTTTCGACGATCAGCAGGCTCAGACAGACGCTCGGATTAAGATCGAGGTCAAGGCTCGGCTTAAGACCGAGATTGATGCTTGGCTTAAGGCCGAGGTTCACGCAATATCCATGATCTTCTTGTCCAGCTCGGCTTGGCGGGCAATATGCGGATGTTGCTTCCGGCCTAGGCCCCGAGCCTGGTCATGACTTCGACTCCGAACCCCATCCTAACTCCGACAATGACGTAGCTGACTATCATGCTCGGAGCTCCTTCGGACCAACAACAGCCTCCTGCGCCTGTCGACGAACAGCCGCCCTCGAGCAATAAGTTGAAGAAGACGTAGAAGAAGACGTTTAAGACGAAACGGCTAGGCCAACTCCCGTATTTGATAGGTTCATTTTGTTGATGTTGTAATCATACTTTTTGTGTTTGACTTATTGGTGATTGAAAACAATAATTAACTATTTTGGATCGCTGCAAATAGCAGTTTAGAATTTATTTGAATTGCGATATTTTACAAGTTTAATTGGTAACGGGCAAATTGCATAACTAGGCCACATTCTGGCTAAATTATGGGTGGCCTATCTGGCGAGATGTTGACCAATATCTTGTCGGGTAAAATTTTAAACCTACCCGGCGCGATATTGGTTAAAATTTAGCAGTGTAAGATTTCCGACCTACCCGGCGAGATATTGACCAATATCTCGCCGGGTAGGATTTCCAACCTACCCTGCGAGATTTTGACCAATATCGCGCCGGGTAGGTTGGAAATTCTACCTGGCGAGATTTTCGAAATCTCGCCGATAATTGTTCACCAACCCGGCGAGATATTAGGTTTGTCCAACCCGGCGAGATATCTCGCCGGGTAGGACCATGCCCGACGAAACTTGCCCGGCGAGAACCAAGCCGACGAGTTTCGGTCGAAAATCTCGCCGGCTTGGCTAAGCCGGTGAGATCAGATCTCCTGCCTGGCGGGAGCAAAGTCTCGCCGGCTTAGAGGCAGTTTTCAGTGGTGTATGCAGTTACATATCATTTCGAATTTTTTGAAATAAATTAAGATTTTTAAATTTATGATTTTCAAAATATTTTCTTCTAAATAATTACACATCTTCCTTATTTTACACTAAAAACCAACCTATCTTTGGAAATGTGCTCAAGATTGTATTTGTTAATGTGAATTTTGAGGCTGATTAGAGGCACAACTCACCTAAAATCTCATGTTGATAGGTGAAAACTCAGACTGTTATTTAAGTTTGATATTATAACACCCTATTTCACGTATACAAAATGGGTTGAAAGACACGTGTAAACAACAAATGGTAATGCAAAGAACGACTTTTGATTTATGAGTCTTAAGCTCAAATCAAATAGCATGGAGGTCATGTCCAAATCCAAACATATTTTTATATCATGCTAGAATTTAAATGTACCTAAAATTTCATTTCGGATGTAGTATTCTAATAAAGCTGATCAAACTTCGATACTTAATGCATATATTTAACAAAAAAGAGAGTGGTAGCTTTCATGAAGCAATGGGCAAGAGGTCACCAAAAGAATGCATAGACAAGACAGAGGTGTGAGAATTAATTATAAGAAGAGAATAAGGAATGAGGTCCAGCAATAATTCCACCCACCACCACTTTTACCTTATGGAAATAGAATTATATATATACTTGTTAATATTTGTGGCGTTGCATGGTCATGGACGAGTCCAACAATATTTTTTAGATAGAGACATTTACGTAATTTTCAATCGCACATTTGTCTTGAAAACAATTGGCTTCTCCTTCTCCATTAATTTACGTATATGTTATATGCATGTAGCATCTTGTTTTATGTTGTTCATTACTTGCCAATTAATCCTCCCAACTATAGTTTCATTTCTTAAGTGGAGAGCTCGGAATATTTCATCATTGTCAATTTCACAAATTCAATCTTTTGTGAATATGAAACTCCTTTAATTTATAGTCACTACTCGAAATTTGCTTATTCTTGCCAAGATATTGAATATCTCGCCGATTTCGTAAAATAAACTTGGCGAGATATTGAATATCTCGCTGAGTTGGTTTCACCAGTCAACGGGCGGATTATGACCACAACGACAATATTCTTTCCCCGCGAGATATTGCGCAATATCTCGCCGGGAAAGCAAAAACCTACCAGGCGAGATATTCAATATATTGCCAGGTTTGTTTCACCAAACCGGCGAGATATTCAAAATCTCGTCGGGTTGATTACACATGTCAATGGTCGGATGTTGACTACAACGGTCATAACCTTTCTCGGCGAGATATTGCGCTAAATCTCGCCGGGAAAGGTTATGACCACTGTGGTCAATATCCGACCGTTGACGGTCAACGACTCCAACCCGACGAGACATTGCTGAAAATCTCACCGGGAATGAGTTTGTTGACCATCAATGTCGGATGTTGACTATCAACGGTCAAAACCTTTACCGGCGAGATTTAGCGCAATATCTCGCCGGGAAAAAGTTCTGAAAATTCTATAAAAGGTGTATGCATGACTTCATTTGTCAAAATTTGATCTGTGGAGGATCATTTGAACCTATTGATAGATGTGAAGATTTCGAGTGCATACAAATTCGAAGATTACTAGTCCAGTTCTCGAGTTCCCCTCGTCGTCTCTAATCTTGTCGTCCCTATTGGTCGATCTCCAGATTTGCAGGCTAGTTTGGGTTTTGGATTTGCTATGAACTTTTAATTTTGATGTAATATTTCGATTTAGATATGACATTACTTTGAATTTTTGTGAGTTAGGCTATGAATTAGTGAAAATTTTGGTGAACTAGACTATGAATTAGTGAAATTTCGGTGAACTATGGTATGAATTAGTGAATTTTTGGTGAACTAGGCGAGCCCGTCTCTAGGTATTGAGTTAGCTAGGTTTTAATTTCGATTTTAGGGTTAAATTTCTTCAAATTTGGGTTCAAATTTTAAAAATTAGGGTTCAAATTTATGAAATGAATTCAATCAACCATTTCTTATGAGTTTAATACATGATGATTATTGTTACTATTTACTTATTTGAAGAATACAAAATTTATTGGATTGCTTGTCGACTAGTGTTTCCGTGGTCCTATGTCTGAGTTTGTTATATTGATGATATGTTGAAGATCATAGTTGGTGAATTGTATTATTTTTCATGTGTAATTATGAGTTGTTATAATTTTTCGAACATTACTATATAATGTAGCTTAGAAATGTATTTTTCGAACATTACATTATTATCTCCATTTCAAATAAGCATTGTTATATATTTGTTAGGTTTGTGAAGGTCCTTTGTTATATATTTGTTAGGTTTGGCAATGCCTCATATTTGTTTGAATATTTTAGGGTCTATATATTTAACAATTTATGATTTCAGGATTCATTGTGACAATTTTAGTTTCTGCTTTGGAGATAGTTCAATCTATTTCACGCATAGTATTGATTGAAATAGTTTGAGTCATTATTAGGGTTAGGCTTAAATATATTTTTCTTCATGCATTATGTCATATTCTATGGCTCAAGAATTGTGTCTATATTAGTGCTACTATCTTGTTCTATGTTGATTCTTAGATTAGTGCTACTATGTTGTGCCATGACTATAAGCCGACTATACATTTAATTTAGGCATGCAGATTCTTGAAAATAATGAACATGCGTTACAGTATTTTAACTGAGCCCTGTTGAGGTACATGAAGTTAGTGTTATGTTTAAGTTATGCTTAAATTTTAGGTAAAATGTAACAATATTGTTATTGTTCTCCAATTTTTTATATTGATCTTGGAGGAAATGACTCTTAGAAGGAACAGGGGGCAGAAGACTCTGAAGGAGCAGTATTTTGAACGAATCTGCCGCTATACTACAACCTTGGCACCGCCTGGGAGTTCGAGGGTACAAAGTGGGCCCTAGGACTCGGGGGTAGAAAATGGATCTCAGGCTGGTACTAGACTTGAGGAGGGTACTCGGCCCCAGCAGGGTACACTGGCCTAGGAGGAGGTCAACAGACCCGAGCGGGGTTGTTCGGTTCTAGAGGAGGCGCATGAACACGAGGATGAGCTCATTCCCTCAGTCGGTCCCTCGTGCATTCCTACAGTAGAGTTTAACGGATCGAACACGTGCGGTACAACTGTGCGCTCCAAGCGACACATCCGACACCAGTCGTTGAATAGCAGGTATGAAGAAGGATCGACGAGTGGGCCACAGGAGCCGAAGACATGTTCGCGTGGGCTTGTGAAGTGCAAGAAGCTCCAAGATATGATAGAGAAAGGGCCCATGTCGTTCACATGGGATTTCGACAAAAATCACATCCGCATCAACAACGACCCAAAATTTGACTCGTTCCAGATTTTTCGATTCATCGGCGGTCACATCAAGACGAGTATATTACCGCGCGCTCTGACGTTTCGGAATCTGAAGTTAGATGAGTAGTGTGAAATATGGGGAGCTCTCATGGTAACTTTCTAAACTTTTTTTATCTATAAATTATTTGATTTCAAACCGTTTTGATAACGTATTTCTATTTTCATTGAAGAGCGCGCTACGCAACCACGTACCGCCAAATCAAGTCTACCAGTGACTCTTGCACCATACTCAGAGGCGTTACAGGGAGTTTATGGGGGAGTGTTCGAGGAACTACTCGAAGTACAAACGGAGCCCGATTCCGGAAGACTTCATAGGCCGAGAGCAATCATGGGAGTGGATGTGCGACTACTTCGAGACTCCAGAATATAAGGTATGTATAATTATGTAATATTTTCTTAAAGTGTTTCAAATAATTAATAATACTTTCTTAACGCTCGATATTTGTCCGTGTGCAGGAACTTTCTGCAAAAATGAAAGGCCTCGCCGAGAATCAGAAAAAGCATAGTGGTGGTTTCCGGACCCTCGACAAACATGCTCAACTCCAACAGAAGGCTGGAGTTCTCCTTCCGAGTTTGGAAACTTTTGTGCAAATCTATTAAAAAGACGACGACTCAGAGACGGTAAAACTTTAATTTCTTTATAAATTTACCGGAATTTTTATTATGTCATACAATTTAACAATTTTGTTTGCAGGTCCAAAAAGTGAAGGACAAGATCGAGCAGCACAAAATACTTGCCGTAGAAGCGGCTGCCGCCGGACAACGATATTCGGTCTCAAAGCATGTAGAGGCCGAAATCCTTCAGCGGTTGACGGACACGTAGAAGAAGCGGGGGTGCATTGTTCCTGGAACGGGCGGAGAGTTCTTCCGACCGCTAAAACCAAGAGGTGGTGCCCATACATCCACGGCGTCAAAATCAGATGAATGCTGCAGTCGTTGCCAGAACGGCCGAGATGGAGGAGAGGGCTCGCGAGAGAGAGGCAGAATTGGCGGCTAGAGCTGTTGCTGCGGAGGGGGAGATAGCTGAGCTGAAACGTCGTTTCGACGATCAGCGGGCTCAGACGGACGCTCAGATTAAGGCCGAGGTAGAGGCTCGGCTTAAGGCCGAGATCGATGCTCGGCTTAAGGCCGAGGTCGAGGCTCGGCTTAAGGCCGAGATCGATGCTCGGTTTAAAGCCTAGGTTCACGCCAATATCCAGGATCTATTGGTCCAATTCGGCTTGCCGGCTAATATTCGGATGCCGCTTCTGGCCTATGACACGAGCCTCGTCGTCACTACAACTCTGACTCCGACCCTAGGCCTAACTCCGACTCAAACTGTGACGTATCTGACTATCTCGCCGAAAGTGCCTCCGGACCAACTGCAACCTCCAGCACCTACCGACGAGCAGTCGCGACCGAGCAAGAGGCTCAACAAAATGGCTAGGACAACTCCCGTAGGTTCTTAGGTTACGGATTGTGTTGACGTTGTTTGTAATTATACATTTATTGTTTGACTCTTAATTTGGTTTCCAATTGAGAAATTTCGGTTTCCAATCGTTGCAAATTACAGTTTAGGAGTTAGTTGAATTGTCAGGTTTTACAGGTGTAACTGGTAACGAGAAACTGAGAAATGGGACAGATTCTACCCAAATTTTTATCAAATCTAGCCGACGAGATATTACCAATAACTCGCCGGCTAAGTTCAGCTAGGTTTTACAACCTTGTCGGCGAGATGTTGACCAATATCTCACCGGCTATGTTTTACACCAATAGCTGGTGTTAAACAAACACGACGAGATATTGGCAACATCTCGCCGGCTAGGTTTTACAACCTTAATCGGTGAGATTTTGGCAATATCTCGCCGGTTAGGTTCCTGGCGTTAATTTGAATATCTCGCCAGGAAAACTTCACCAAGACGATGAGATATTGATCACCTCCTAGCCGGCGAGATATTGATTCAATATCTCGCCGGCGACGACCATTACCGACGAGACTTGCCCGGCGAGAACCAAGCCAGCCAGTTTCAGGCAAAAATCTCGCCGGCTTGGCCAAGCCGGCAAGACTGGCTCTCCTGCTCAGCGAGAGCAAAGTCTCGCCGGCTTGGAGGTAGTTTCCATTGGTGAGCACCATGGCTAGCTTGAGATTCTAAATGGTTTATTCAGTACTTCTAATAGAATATGCTCTCTCTTTATATGTGTACTTCTAACGTCTTTAATTTGTATGAGATTTAGGAAGTGAAATTCATTTATGTGACATATATAATATAAGATGAAACATTAGGGTCCATGACTTAAAATTCACTATTACCAACCTTTAATATAGTATTAAAATGTAACTCACCTAAAAGGTATAGATGCTATAAAAATTACAGAGGCAACAAAATTAATCTTTCCCGCATTCGGTCTGCAGCAAGTTGAGAAGCCTAGTTGTTATCATAATTTGGTCGGCAACAAGGTTTTCACTGTAGATTGAGTTATGGCAGTTCATATGCTCAGATGTATGGGTTTTGACTAGGGCTTGATTTTAGGGGGGGGGGGGTTTGACCAGACCGACGAAAGGAGATGACGTGACAACAGCTTTATAGGGGCTTGTTGGAGGTGATGGAAATCGAGAGAAGAGGGACTTAGAGAAAGTAGTGAACTGTGAAACAAGAAATCACTAAGTCTGTGGGTAGAACCCTGAAGGCGACGAGGCATTGTCTAAGTTTGTTGCCTAGGAAGTTACATGATGTATAATTTATCACGTGACCGTATAGTTGACGAGATATTATCTAAGTTCATCGGCTATATGTCATGTGATAAGGTTTAAATCACGTGCAACCATAGCTGACGAACTTATAAAATGTCTAGTCGGCTATAAGTTATGTTGAGGGTTACAATGAGGTTAGGGTTTAGGGTTTGATGTCAAGTTAGGGTTTATGATTATGGTTGTGTTGAGCATTGAGTTTAAAGGTTTAGGATTATGTCAATGATTAAGGTTTTAGGGTTAAGGTAGTGATGCAGCGAGCGTGGCTAGGAAGAATTCTTTATAAAAAATTCGTTGATTCTTGCGAATACCGAAGATGATAGATTTGAGAGAAATCTCGATATTTTTTATTAAACTTTCAAAAACTAAATAATATAAACTTATAAGAGTGCTTAAATAACCAAAATCTAATTGCAGAAAAGGAAATCCTAAACTAGTTGGAAAAAGGAAACAAATTATAAAAATTGCCAAGTACCAAGAACTTAAAAAATTGCGATTTTGACCCCCAAGATGACCACGGATGACCGAAATCCATCGTACCCCATGAGAAGTGATGTGTTTTGCTCAGAACGCCTTTCCGCCCAGAAGATTTGCACTACATCAAATCCATCGACACTTTCCTGATTTGCACTACATCATTCTCCCATGGATAGAGAAGATTCGATCTCGAATCCGGAATCGCATCATCCTCATCGAAAGAAGAGTCCCCACTGAAAGGAATAAGATGCTTCACATTGAAGACATCAGAGGTGCGAACATGATTGGGAAGGCGCAGACGATAGGCATTTTGGTTGATCTTTTCCACAATCTCGACAAGACCAATATTCTTAGCAGCAAGCTTGTTGTATTCATGAGCAGGGACACGATCCTTAGTAAGTATGGCCCAAACAAAGTCATCAACCTCGAAATCAATAGCACGTCGCTTCTGATCGGCCTTTTCCTTGTATTTGGCAGTAGCAGCAACCAAATGGTCATGAGTGGCCTGATGAACCTGAGCCAACTGTCCAACAAACTCCTTGGCGGTAGCATGGGGACGCACCTTGCTAGGCAAAGCTAGCAAATCGAGGGGACCTCACGGAGATAACCCGTAAACCACCTGAAAAGGACTGAACCCAGTAGAATGATTAACATTATGGTTATGTGCAAACTCAGCCTGAGGCAGTTTGAGATCCCACGCCTTTGGATGATCCCCAACCAGACTGCGCAAAAGGTTTCCCAATGAACGATTAACGACCTCGGTTTGACCATCTGTCTGTGGGTGATAAGCACTGCTGAAACTAAGGAGTGTAATGACCAGGCGTCACAAACTCCGCCAAAAATGACACACAAAGCGAGTGTCACGATCAGAAACTATAGATGTAGGGAGTCCATGAAGACGATATACATCCCGAAAGTAAAGTTGCACTACATCCACATCATCAGTAGTCTACTTGCATGGAATAAAGTGAGCCATTTTCGAAAATCGGTCAACCACCACAAAAATAGAATTAGAACCACGTTGGGTACGTGGTAAGCCAAGGACAACATCCATACTAATATCAGACCATGGCTGTGTGGGAATAGGCATGGGTAAATATAACCATGCATTATTCGAAGCACCTTTTGCCAACTGACAAGTACGACAGCAGGCGACAAAATGACCAACCTCCTTAGGCATAGAGGGCCAAAAATAAGAACCTGTAAGAAGCTGATAAGTACGGTCACGCCCCACATGACCCTCTTTATGGAGTTCCTGAATCATCTTCACACGCAAACTGCAATCGGGAATGCACAGTTGCACACCGCGGAAAAGAAATCTGTCTTCCAACACAAAGTCTATCGCCTCACCCTGTTGAATACGAACGAGTACCTGAGAAAAGAACGGATCATCATAATAGAGGTCCACGAAGGAATCAAAACCAAGGACATGGACGCGCATTTCAGTTGGCAACCCATGACGGCGACTCAAAACATCTGGAACACGATTAGAAACTCTTGCTTTGTGCTTAATCACAAATGTAAAGTGCTGCAAACAAGAAATCCAGGTAGCATGACGATCATATATTTTATCTTGGCTACCTAGATGCCTAAGGGAGTCATGATTAGTATATAAGACGAATTCCCTCTGAAAAAGGTAATGACGCCAATGTTTGATGGCCTGGACAACTGCATAAAACTCAATATCATAGGCACTAAAGCGAACTTTAGCACCGACAGTTTCTCGCTAAAATAAGCCACAGGACGACCTGCTTGACTGAGGATAGCTCCAATACCTGTTTTTGAAGCGTCATAATAGAGTTCAAAGGGCTGTGAGAAATCAGGAAGTGCCAAAATAGGGGCTGAAGTAAGCTGACGCTTAATCTCAAGAAAAGCAGCCTCCGCATCATTGGTCTAGTGGAACTTAGTTCCTTTCATGCAATCCGTGATAGGAGCCATAACACCACTGAAATGAGGAATAAAACGTCGATAGAAGGAATCCAAGCCGTGAAAACTACGAACCTCATTAATAGAGGAAGGTAGGGGTCACTTTTCGACGGCCAATACCTTACTAGGGTCAACTTTCAGTCCCTCACGAGAAACCACATAACCGAGAAACTGGATTGAAGCAGATAAAAATGCGCACTTTGCAGTAGCAGCAAAGAACTTGTCACGTCGGAGAACCAATAATACCTCACGCATATGGTCAAGATGAACTGTTGCGTTGACGTTGTAAATCAAGATGTCATCGGACTATACGACCATAAACTTACCAATAAAGGGGCGAAGAGCTTGGTTCATCACACGCATAAAAATACTAGGGGCATTGGATAGACCGAATGACATTACGAACCACTCTTATAAGCATTCGCCGAGTCTTGAAAGCGGTCTTCAACTCATCACCCATGCGAATACGAATCTGGTGGTAACCACTCTTAAGATTTAGTTTGATAAACACAGAAGCGCCACCCAATTGATCCAATAAGTCATCCAATCGGGGAATAGGGAACCGATACCGCACTGTAATCTTGTTAATAGCTCGACTGTCAACACACATACGCCACGAGGTGTGTGAGCTGTCGGAATAGCACTCCCTTTGGGTTTAGTCGGCATTAAAACAATTTTTGTACCACAGAAAAAGAATGAATAGGTGTTAGCACGACCGTCATGGAAAGTAGAGTTGTCATATTGCCAAGGGCGACCAAGTAAGAGGTGACAAGCATCCATAGGAATAACATCACAATAAATCGTATCACGATAAGTAGGTCCAACGGAAAAATTAACAAGGACACGCTTGGAAACTATAACATTTGTGCCTTGGCTAAGCCATGTGAGACAATAAGGCTTAGGGTAGGGTTCAGTAGGTAGACCAAGCTTAGCAACTGGAACTTCATAGGCCACGTTCTCACAACTTCCAGCATCAATAATGAAAGTGCAAACTTTCCCAGCTATGGTGCAAGTAGAATGAAACAAACTATTGCGTAGCCACTCATTCTCAGGAGAAAAAGGTGTTAAGCAAGATCGGTGGAGCACCAACAGAGGACTACCATCACCGGGAACATATTCCTTTATGTCCATGTCGGCATAATCGTCATATGTCGGGGCTGAATTTGTGAAAATGGTAGGTTCAGAATTAGTAGCCTCAGTGAAAAGACCACGATTGGCAGATTTCGGGAGCCGACAATTTGCTTGGCGAAGACCAACTTCACCGCAATTAAATCAGCGCAAACCACCACGTCCCTGTGGGGGAGGGGGGGGCGCGGAACCACGCGTGGTTGGAGGGGTAGGTTGGGCAGGAACAAAATGTGACGTAGACCGTATACCACCAGTCGAGTTTGCTGGCTGTCGGAAGCTACTGGTACCACGCCTTAGGGGTATTCACGGTTCACTAACCGAACTGAACCGACAATAACCGAACTGAATCATGAACTAATACGCAAATGAAGGTATAAGTTTGAAAAAATTTATATAGCCGGTGCACATGTAGATTTGTGTCGCCTATAATTGACTATTGCCGACACACAAATGCAATGTATCGTCGGATATATTCACCATTTTTAATTACTATGCCTACACTACCTTTTAATTATATTTAAATAATAGGAAAAATGTCACTTAGCTCCCTCGTGGTTTATGCGTTTTTCACTTAGCTCCCTCGCCCAACAAATGCATTCTGAGAGACCCCTGAAGTTTCAAAAATTCTCACAAAACCCCAACAGTGTTAGTTTTGTTGTGAAAAGTCCAAAATACCCTCATTTCACTATTAAACTTTCAAACCAATGTCATTGCTTCACTGTTCATGTCATTGCTCCTCCGCACTCCGGCCGGCCTCGCCTCCGATCCTCCGTCCGACCACCCACTACGGCCGCCTCGTCTCCGACACCTCCGCCTCCAGCGACCTAAAAACCGCCACTTTCTGGATAAAAACCTTCTACGAGGACCTCTGTCCCCGTAGAGGACCTCTGCGATTTCAATCTCGATCTCGTCCTGAGCCGAAGAAGACGACTTGGAGGAAGATTTGGGTGGTCGATGTTTTGCTCCATTAGACTTCTGCGCAAGAAACACACCCATTGATTATTCAATTGAACACCCAAAAAAAACCCAGAAAAAAAAAATTGAAATCGAAACACTGACGATTTTCTTTCTCACTGAGGCATTCGAAGAAGTGGGCGAGAGCGGCGCCGGAGCCGCCACCGCCGCGGCGAGGCTCGACCTCGCCGGCGACGTCGAGGCTTGACCGTGAATTTTCTCTCCGCTCACTCTACCGCCAGAAACCCAACATTCATGCGACCTCTTCGTCGACGCCTTCCTCGGGACCGACACGCCGATCATCTCGTCGGCGGGCTTCCACGTCGGCGCCACCGCCCTGAAAACCTCTGGCGGCGGCGGGCTGCTCTTCCAGTGGTGGTTCTGATTCTGAATCGAAGACGACGAGAGCGATGGCGGGTGGTGATTCGGTGGGAGCATCCTCGCCCCAACACCAACACCAACACCCCCATCGTCGTCGTCTTCGTCCTCATCGTCATTAACACTCTCCTCCGAGATCTCGTCCCCGTCCTCCCTATTGCTCCCGTGCATCAATCTGTCCCCTCTCCGCCTCTTGCTCCGGCTCAGCCGATCTCTCTCCCGATCACAGTCCCTCTCCCGATCTCGATGCAGTGGGAGAAGCAGGTGCGCTCCTCCGCCCAGATCTGCCATTCCGACGGCGTCTCCGTCCTCATGACCGGCGTCGCCAGCTTCCCTGCTCTGTCCTCATGACCGTGGTGCATCACAGCTCCGACGATTCCGATTCTGACGGAAGCATGGAGGTGAGGGACATACCCAGAACAAGGCCACGGGGGTATTTTTGCCATTTTAAAAAAAATAGTTGACTTTTGACCAAAAACTAACGGGGTTAACCTTCTGTGAGAATTTTTGAAACCTCAGGGGTCTCTCAGAATGCATTTGTCGGGCGAGGGAGCTAAGTGAAAAACGCGTAAACCACGAGGGAGCTAAGTGACATTTTCCCTAAATAATAAATGAAACCATAAACAATATAAATTACTTACTATAAATAACATATTCACCGTAATCTGCACAAAATTTAAAAGAACAACAAATTTAAATAATTATGGTCTAAAATAATAACATATATATATAGGATCACAATTCGGTGCGAACAAGCATCTCAAACGAACCCGGACAAACGTGTTGTGAGCCATTCATCTAGCGAGATTAAAACAACGTGCGACACATGGCAGAGCGCAACTGTACACTTAGGTGAGGGTTGTTGCATATTTTTGCGCGGTAGCACGCACTGTGCACTTAAGTGTTCTGCGCGCATTCACAGTAGAACATTTAGCTTTCTCAATATAACTTAAGCGTTTTTTAGTAAAACTTAAGCATTTTAGTAGAACTTTTGCATTCTCAGTAGAATAATTTTGTTATTTTCGATAATGTTTTAGTTTTTTCAGTAGAACAATTTTGTTATTTTCGTTTTTGCGATAATGTTTAATGAGTTTCGAGATCATTTTTTATTATAATTTCACTTATCTAGGATTAACTTTTGCATTTTCAGTAGAAGAATTTTGTTATTTTCGTTTTTGCGATAGTGT
Organism: Geranium rotundifolium; assembly: GCA_963920655.1. Classification (NCBI taxonomy): domain Eukaryota; kingdom Viridiplantae; phylum Streptophyta; class Magnoliopsida; order Geraniales; family Geraniaceae; genus Geranium; species Geranium rotundifolium. The sequence continues at coordinate 40,277,457 of OY987311.1, forward strand.
TAAATGAGTTTCGAGATATTCTACTCCCAATTTAAATATTCTACTCCTGATACTGAACATTATACTCCCACTTTCAACTTTTTACTCCCAATAATGAACATTCTACTCCCAATATTGAACATTTTGCTCTCAATTATGAACATTCAACTTCCTATAAGAACGAACTCCAAGATTATTCTAATTAGAAATGCAAATGTTCTACTACTAACATATATATATATATATATGGGCTGGTTCGGCTGAGAACCAATTGTGGTGTGAGAACATGAGAACACTAGACCGTCACTTATTTTCGTTGGACATTAATTCTCGTTGAACATTCACTTTCACTGGACATTCGTTTATTTTTTGTTGGACATTCATTTTCATCAGATATCACTTACTTTCAATGGACACTCACTTATTTCTGTTGGCCAAATATAGGTTCTCAGGTTCTAATAAAAGAGTTAGTTCTCACCTGATCCATCCTTTATATATATACCAAGAGGTCTTGTGCAAACCTGTAAGAATCGTGTTTCCATTATTATGTCATGTATTTCCATTATTATCCTATATATTTACATAACCGTGTTTCCATTATTATGACATGTATTGCCATAATATTATTATGGCACACCAAAAAAAAAAATTCCAATCCTTCGTAACACCCCTTCCCTCGACAGATAACACTTTCCTCTCTAGGTTATAGAAAAAGACACGCCCCCTCGTTACATTTGGGTGGTTCTCACAAGTTCTCACACAACTCTTGGTTCTCACTTGAATGCATCCCTATATATATCGGGAAAAAAATGTTATATGAACTTGATAATCTTCGAGTTTAAAATAATAGGAAAGACTGTTGAGCACTTCTTTACTATCACTGTCTCCTTATCTTCCTCAATGAATAATAAACACATAAGAAATTTTTTATAAACTTTCTGCTCCATTTTTTGACGAACTTATATCATGTTCGTCGACTATAATTTTATGATTGTTGGTGGTCAAAGTTTTTACCGTTGTGATCAACAAAATGACCATTGCAAGTAAATAGCCAACGAACATTATCATGTGTCAACGGCCATAAGAACCCGACGCACATGTGTCAAAAGTTTGACCACTGACTCTTGATACTCGACGCACGCCTATAATTCTTTTCGAATACAATTTCACTTAGCCGACACAATGTGTGTCGTCGGGTACAATTCACCTAGTCGACGAATAGGTAGAATTGTACTGGACGCACACAAACTCATTCAGACCCATATGGTAAAATATTTTATAATTTGGTGAGTGTAACGCTTCCAAAAATTTAGTAGTGGTAAAATTGAGAAACCATTGCGAAGAAATAAAGAAGAAGAAAAAACCTTCTACGCGACTCCGTCTCTTAGACACAATCAAGTGGTGTCCCATACTTTACTAAGTTACAATTAGTTGACCCAACATTTATTAATTGGTACATTTTGAATTTTGTAGGGGTCAATCTGTTTTATATATGGTCCCCATCCGGATTTTAAGATTATCTATTTATTTTAAATTAACAAAATTTTAAATTGTAGATTATTTGTTATCCAAACTTTTCTGTGGTATACAACAGAAGAATGTGATAAATCATAATATAACATAGTAGTAAAATTCAAACTCAAAACACCTTGTGTTGGTTGTTGCACTTAAAACATCTTGTCAAATTATTGCAATCATAGCTCAATTAGAATTAAAATAAAGCTCTCATTAAATATGGTTGCTTATAATTTACAGGTAAATTAAATAATATATTTATTTTTTATCAACCATTTATGTATGATAGTTTGGGCTCGGCCGGATACACTTGTTTTATGGACATAGCCGGCACACTTAGGTGTCGCCGGGTAGGTAGAACGAAGCTGCCGATATGCATAACAGGCGATATGGTCACCGGGAAAACCTCGACGAGATTAAAATGAATTTTAATATTACCAATTGATCACAACACATGTCACACTAAATTAAAATGAATTTTTTTATAACGTGTTAAGTCCAATCAAAACGGGTTTGCCCATCAGGTAGGATAGCTCAACCCAATAATCTAATTTACTGGCTTTCGATTTTAGAATCATGAACCAAATTGTAATGATACAGATTGATCTACGTGTGTATACAATTGCCCTATATTAACAATTAGTCGATTTACGGTTCAAATTTACTCTTCCAATGGTACGTATAGTATATTATTAGAACAACATTTTCATACTCCAAAATCGCATATATTCTTTCTTCCATCCTTTCGGACGACTCTAGATTATGTAGGAAAGTATGGTACTTGCAAGGAAGGGTTTTGTTTCAATGGTGGAGGGATGGTTTCACCAATATTTTTCTAGTCTTTTTTAGATTGTATGGTTCAAAACCAGTGGCCTTTTTTTACCTAATATAGTTATATAAACACTGAAAAAACCCTGTAATATGTAAGGGAAGTGCATGTGTGTGTCACTCATGACTTACATATGATGGGCATCATATCACAAATCTACATATATATATATATATATATATATATATATATATATATATATTTTAACCTCGCAAGTGGCAGCAATACTTGGTTCTAAAGTTGAACACAATATTTGTTGTCTCTTTTAATTGGTTTTTATAAAATTTTATGCTCATTGTTTGGGCCATATTTGTGCTTATTTTACAAGTGATGGTGCGCATATGCCATCCTATTTTATTTTATAAATAAATGTCATGTTATTTATTTTTATATTATAAAATAATTATTCATGTTTATTATCAATGATATTTCTTAAATAAATATATTGATATAGTTTTTAGATATGCGGTCAGCACCCTATTTTTAAGGTTTTCTCCATCTCAACTATTTGTCGAGCTACGAGGCCGTCGGTGGTCTGCGATCATACTTGACGTTTGGGGATTAGGTTATCGGTGTTCTGTTGATTGAAGGGGTGGTGTGATTTGGAAGTACGGTGACTTTGCGATGGTCAAGGTGGAGGTATTATTTCGATATCTTCTGCCAGGGGAGACGGATCTGGGAGGGGACCAGCTGGGGTTGGGAAGAGAAGCTCGGTGGAGATCGGTGCAGCGAGAGTAGACGAACTCTAGCGGGGCTTATCGGATGTATGGCAGGAAAATTCTTACGATTTTCTTGCTGCAGTTTTGGTTGTTGATGGCTTGGTACTGGGAGAGAACCGGAATTCTCTGGCGTCAATGGGTAGATTTATGTAAGTATATTGAATTAGGGGGTCTTGATTTTCTTAAACTTTAATACGTCCTTGGGGTGTCCTATTGGGCTCGGTACTTGAAGGGATCGGGGGTTCTTTGACGTCGATGGGCTAATCCTGGTAAGCACAAAAAATTTGAAGGACTTGGTTATTAAAGATTCATGACTCCCATATTGATCGTAGGATTGATCGAGGAAGCTGGTTTAATACAGTATGCAGTAAGATTATGGGGTTTCTCCATCCGTATGAGGTGGAGACCGTGGCTCTGGATGATGTTAACTGGTTCAAGTCGATTGGTCTCCGGGATTATCATGGTGTCCTGTTTGAAGCATTCTGCAGCGGGATCGCGGGATTTCTCTATCCGTATGAAATAGAGGTCGTGACTCTACATAATGCTAAACATGTCGAGTTGAACATCTTTGGAGATATCATTAGCGATAGGTGTTGTGTACTGTCCACTTATGGGACATGTGTTTTCATTTATTTTTCTCATCGCTCTTGTAATTTCGTGACTCATAAACTAGCCATGTACGCTTTAACTAACAATAGTTGTGATCACGGTGCAGAATTTGTTCCGCCATATGTTGTTTCGGTTGTCCAGTGTAATGTCGAGTTAGTGTGTTAATAATATTCGTGTTTTTTCCTAAGAAAATAATATTCCTCGAATAAGGTGCTTATATCACAAGTAAGTAAATAAATAAGAACTCATTAAATTATGCAACTAAAATAAGACATTTACAACTTCACTATTAATTAAATCCATAATTATGGTACAGAAGAAAGATTGAGAGAAGAAATTATTTCAACTCTTTAAATTTGGGTTGATCAGGAACTTATCTCAGATTACCTAATATGATTGGTCAGAACAGAAGAAGAGCGTTCAATTTCCTTATTAACATAATTAATTCATAAGCAAATCATGGGAAACTAGATTTTTCTCAAAGGCAGGACAAAAAGTATTGCTAAAGGCAATCCTACAATCCCTACTATTTTATACCTTGAATGTATTCTCTTTCTTTCCGATGGAGTCTTAGAAGAAATAAAAAGAGTTTTGAATAGATTCTGGTGGACAGGTTGAGCTACTAGAAGAAGTATTATATGAAAAAGATAGGACCCCATGTGTTCCCCTAAAGAACTAAGGGGCTTGATTTCTAAATTTTATAAAATTCAATTTGACTCTTATGGGAAAACAACTCCGGAGGCTATTAGTTAACCTTGATTCGCTGGTTGCTCGGGTTCTAAAGGCTCGTTACTTCCCAAATGGTTCGACCCTAACTGCTTCTTTAAGTTCGAATCTGAGCTACATCTGTCGCAACATTTTATCAGCACAAGATTTACTAAGGTGTGGTGTTCGACGTGTCATAGACCCGATTTCCAGCAACTTCTACACCTTGGCTTACTGAGGATCCTTCATCCTTATCTGATATGTCTATGAACAATTGTAATTTATTGTTTGCATACATATTTTATCTAAGGAGGAGAGAGCGGAATGTACCTTTGTTAGAGTCCATTCTCCTTGAAACTAAGGTGATCTGAGTAAGATCTATCCTGATTAGCATATCATTGAATATAGACAGTGAGTTATTCAGTAAAGTCGGCGCATAAAGATTGCTTTTGGGATATCTCGAATCAAAACTCTATATGAAAGAAAGTATGGAAGTTAAATTTACTTCAGAAAACCAAGATTCTTCTATGGAGGATCCTCAATGGAACTCTTCCTTCCCGAGAGGTACTTTCCGACATACGTGTTACTTATTTACAACCAGGCCAACGAGACAATCTTTCACATCTTATGGGCTTTCCCATTTCTCGTTTTGATTTGGGGAAATTTAATGCCATCTAATATGAGTGTGAGTCAGCATATGAGATTTTCTCCATTATCTGTAAAATGGAGGAGTAACCCAATCAGAAAAGCTTGCTACGCTATGGTGGTCGATATGAATAATGAGAAATCTTGAGGTATGAAAAAATAAGGCTCCCAATGTTGAAGATGTTACCTTCCAAGCAGAGAGAATCAGATTTGAGTGGAAAGGGGCACATGTTATTATGATGTTTGTTGGCTTATTTTTTAGACACTAGGAAAGAGGTCGGGCATCTGATCAGGAAAGATGTCAAGATGTATGTTACAACTTCTTGCTCAACATCCTGAGTATCTCAGGATTGGTAATTTTTCTTATTATGAAGATATTCGGCGATTGTGAATCTAGAAGATCTCCAGCTGTGTACAAGACTTTTGGGAAATCTTGATTGTGTTATGATTCTGGAAAGCTACCTGCCGTGATAGAGATTCTGAAAAAATATTCGGCGACAAGGATTTGAAAAACCAAGATCGTAAATGGTTAAGGAAACACTAATGTATTTCGGGATTCATTTTGAAGCTGCTATAAAAGCTTAGGCTCCACCCTTAGTAGCTCATAACTTCTTCGGTGAATACACAGAGCTCTTAGACGTGAAGGAATGGCGGGTTGAGAAGTTGTGTGTTCCACCAAGGACAATTGTGAATCACTACTAGAATCGGAAGATCAAGAGTGAGTGATTGCAGGTTTCATGGTGTATGCGTGATTGAAGATTCACGCTCAAGTTCAAACAACGACTTGTGACATCCGAGTATGGAGAGTGCTCGTAGAGTGGAAACAAGACGGAGTCTTTGATTCAGGGAAAATCCCTGAGATAGGTTTGCACTTGTAATAATAGCATAGGGTATTGATATGTGTGATGATAATTTATATTTGTATGTTGTGACTAATTACGATATAGTGAAATCGTTCCATTGGCAGAGTGCCCAAAAACGTACGTGAGATTGCACCGAACTAAATAAACATTTTGTGGGTCGTTGTTTATTGTTTTTGTATTGTTATTGTCTGTATCTGCTTACTGACAAATTGTTAAAAATATTGCCTTAACGTTATTCGTGACATCTTAACCATTTACGATCCCTTCAAATTTTAATGGCAAAAGTCAGTGTGATAAATTATTATTATATGACATCATAAAAGACAGAAATAATTGTTACTGAATGTTCTTTCATCACATGATTACATGGTATTTGCTTGGTCAAATACATTGTGAAAACAGGAACTGAAGTAGAGCTCTATGAATTTTCAAAATCTCGAACATCAACACTTTTTAAAGTAGTAGAAATACCTTAATGTTGACCTTGTTTATAAGTTTTAAAATAGTTCTGTTCAATAAATGAACATGTGTACCCACTAAAATATAAACAAACATTTGAGTTCTAAGAGGTAAATATACTCATTTAATCACTACCTAATTGAGTCATCTAATAAATATAAAAACGTTGAGAGCTTGTTTGTTCCTTAAAACTATGAGCAGAAATAATAATGATAATATTAAGCCCTAATTTGTGGTGTCTACTAGGAGCTCCACTATATAGTTAGCTTGTAATGAAGCTGATTAATTATAAAACTTGAAACTCAAACCCTTGTCCTAACTTTCTTGTGTGTAATTGTAATGTGGTGTGCTTTATTGTTTTATATACAGTAATAGCTATGTTGGTAACAAGTAAGCAACTACACCAACTGACAATAGCTGACATTGGAGTCCAACAACACACATTCCAATTTTGTGGTTCCTAACATGACATGTGTTGTACCCTTAATTCAGTTCTGTGCTTATAATTATTGTGTTGTGACTAATTCATCACACCCCAAATCCATTCGTGATTATTGATTGGTTTCAAGTGGAACAAGTGACAATTCCAGGTGAGGTTTTGATTAAAGAATCAAGTTGGTTGATAGAATTGGTGGGAGAGGAATATGATTTTTCAAAAAGGAGGTGAATTGAATAATAATATATTGATCGTTTGGAGAAATGTTTAACTCAATTTTTAAATATGAGAAACTGATGTATTTAACAAGAGGATATGAAATATAAATAATTGTACTTATTAATGCCTTGTTTAATGGTGAACAGTTATTTGTAGGAAATGTAATATCGACATGTTCAAATGGACATGAACATGGACACAAATCGAGCATGACAAGTTATAGTGACATCAGTTTCAAAGTTCACCACGTATGCTCACAGGCCGATTATGTTATTCTTTTGTTATTGGGTAGGAGGTTAGAAGTCATTCTCTACATCAGACCGAGCGAAAATGGGCTTATTCAACTTTAACGAGTATAGTTAGAATGTGGTATATTTAATGTGCGTGAAGAAGATGAACCAAATATAAATCTTTTAATGTTATGTTATAGGTGTTTGGATAGGCGCTTGACGTGATATATTGATAATATATGTATGAAATTTTGTTAATATCTACTCTCACCACTTTTTACTCAAATAGGAGAATACTATGAATGGTTTAAGGAGAAGAGCAGCATGAATAAGATATGATTGTGAAAATCATATTCGCAGTGACCAGAACTAACGTTTGCTTAACTAATTGGACAAACACTTAAACTTGAGTTTTAAAAGTCCTGAATTCAAGTGATGTCGCGGTGTATAGCAATCAACAATGAGTGAAAGTGAAGGTGGGTTATGTATGAATGGCTTAATCGTAAATAGAAGGAACCCAAAAGGATTGGTATAATGCATTTGATGTGTCTCTGTCTTTATATGTATCTGCTGCAAGTGGCCTATTTGAACCAATTCATGTTTCTGTGAACACCCTTAAAATGGAATAGTATGATCAATCTTCCAAATGTATATCAGTATCTTATTCTTGCTTGTTTCCTCCAACCAAAACTAAACCAAACCAAACAACCTCTAATCAGTCACACAAAACCTATAAATACAACGAGAAGACGTTTCGACAGTATACGATGCAAGAAAAATATGCCCGGCTGCAACATCGAATAACATGCACGATTCTGAAATTAAACGAATATGAAAATTTAACACGGTTTTGTATATTGGACATGAAATCAACAAGACCTGTACAAGTAACCTTCAATGACAATCACCTGTCCTTGTCTTCTTTCTACAACAGAATACATTCCCTTACAACATAAGACATACGACAAAACTATCATATTTTCACATATTTTCACAAAACTATCATTTTGCCACCTCAAACACACATAGACATATTTAGACGGTATGAATAAGGCGATAGGAAAGGGTAAGAGTAAAAACATACCTAAGCAAAAACGGGAGATCAGTTCTGAAACGAAGTTCCAATGGAAAAGCCCTCCTTGTAAGACGAGGCAGCAGAAACAACAGGACTGGGTTGTTTTGTCACGGCGCTCAGGATGTCCGCGTATCCCATCACCCCGACCAGAACATCGTCGCTCCCATCCTCCGTTACCCACACATGGGTCGCCCTGTGAGACAGCATCTGAGCCATAACCGCAGCTAACGAGCTCGTGACCTTACAGGTCAGAGGTGCGCTCCTCCCCCTATACATGCTCTTGCCTATCCCATAGCTGCCATTCGTGGTGCTGAAGAACCCGACACTCTTGCTGCTGAACTTGTTTGGCTTAGTTGGCTCTCCCTTCCCATTGGAGACGTTTTTGTCAGTATTTAGAGGCAAGTTGCGCATTGACCTGCCCACTATGTTGTCCTCGGTTCCCATTACAAATTGTTCAGCCGAAAGATTGGCTAAAGCCCAAGCCGCGGCTAAGTAGTCGCATTTCCAAAGTCTGGATGCGGAGATCTCTCCGATGATCTTATATTGGCCTTCTGGGTTGGGCTCGAGAACAGCAACCGCGCTAGGATCTCGTGGGAGATCATCTGTGACTTCGATTGCAGGGACAGAGGCGTCTATAGAGTCGTATTTCGGGTTTATCACCTCGAGAGAGTTGATAGAGGAAAGAGGGATCGGTGCCAGGGCGCCGAGGCAGCCAATGAGGAATCGTATAACGTCTTCTCGAGAGAGGCAGCAGAACTTGTTGGGGATGGTGGTGGTGGTGGTGGTGGGTAGGGAAGGTCGATTGAGTGCGGCAAGATTATTGCTGCTGCCATTAAAACTATTGAGGTTCTTGAGCCACCTACCGTGATAGAGAACTGAGAACCGCTTACTCATGCCTGTCCACCCGGCACTCTTCCTAACAAGAAGGCGCTTAACGTTTTGCTTCATCATCTCCAATGCATCTAACAATCTTGCACAAAAACAGGACAAGATCAGCACAAACCCCACTCGAGTAAAATTAGAGTACGCAGACCTATGGGACTTCAGATTTTGTTTCTTTTGCATACATTTAACTTCCACATAAGAAGCTTCAACGGCTCAGTGCGTGAAAGTTAGAGCACAAGCTCAAGATAATGCAGTATCTAATAATTCCAAATTTCAAATTACTGAAATAATCAGAACACAATTATAGTCGTATTTTTCCACAATACAACATGAACCACTCTAGGCAAAAATTGTTTACAATCAAGAAAACAATGGGATAAAAAACAGCAGTAAGAGGGTGTGAAAAAGATTATGGTAAAAAAAGTCAAGTTCAGAGAGAAATGGATGGTGGCGAGGATAATTTTAGATATACCTCAAAATTAAATTGAAAACATTCATCCCTTCGTAATATACATAATTAAGCTGAGATGCAATAGTGTGTGGAAGTAGAAAAGAAACAGTAGTACGAACTAGATTGCAACAAAAAGACAATGCCGTCAAATTTTCCTGTATAAGAGACGCATAGCAAAATGCCATGTAACTGTACTGTCCGTTCAAAAGTCATAAGGAACCAAATAGACCCACCAATTAGAAAATCCAGAAAAGAAAATGTAAAACCAGATTCAGTAACTTAGTTTAATTACCGTTGCTCAGTTTCCACACTCATTGAAGAATTATTTTCTAACAGGCCAGTGAGATGATGTCCCCATAATATAGACTTCCCAGGACATGCCAGGTAAAGTTTATTTCATAAAAAACACAATCAAGGACGGTCCAAATAAAAGTTAAACTTCGGAGTACTGTTATAAACGGGATTTGATTAGGATTTGAACGATGTCTAATATAGGAAGGAGAGACGAGTGATGCATACAAACTTCTGGTAAACATGCACCCTAGTATGTACAGATAATGGTTGGGATCATACTTATGATAGAGCCCTAAATTTTAAATTTAATCATGGAAAATTAGATGGTAAGATTTTTGGAATTTCGCGCTGAATCATTTACATGCAATCAATGACCAACAGACTTTCTATCATTTCTATTAAACCCAACAGTAAGCAAGAACTATGAGATGATGATTCAGTATCATTATGTATTATGTATCAAACTACATTGTAAAGAAGCTATTAAACACAAAGATGTCCGTAAGAACCCTAAAATGGAATGCACAACAATGGTGGAACATAACAAATTATCAATTGCTAGGTACGAAACATACAATTGAGCCAACAGAAACAAAATTGATCAAAAGCTCTTCACCGTGATCAAGCAACAGCATAGAGATGCTAACCTTGTTGCAGGATCAACCTGTCTCATAAGAAAATTGTTGCGAACAACCAGCTCCGAAACGGAGGTATTCATGGCCTTCTCAGTATCCTCCAAACACTCATTTCTGGACAAAAACGCAACAATGTCGAGCGAATTGAGGATACCCACAAATCTCTGCTGCCTCATTTCAGGGCTCTCTATACCCATATGAGACTTCTTCCTCCATACCGGCAATCCTCCTTCGGTCGATTCTCCGATGGCTCGAATTGCAGATTCCACCGTCTCCGTCTCGTGAAACTCGACCACCTCCGGCTTCCCCACCGTCAGATCGCCCACCACATGGTAGAGAAACACAGAAGCCATACCAATTGTCTGTTTGGCAGCCAAGAAAATCGAGGCAACCTCATGATCTAAATACAGCGAAAAGAGTACCAAAAATACCAAATGCAGAAACTTAAATACCTAAAATTAAATCAACCCAACAAAAAAAGCCCAGTTGGAGAAATCAAGTAATGAGTCAGAAGTTATTTTCTTTTCTCTGAAACGATATGCCCGAGAAGGAGAAAGGCGTTGATGGGTAGTCTGAGGTGGACGAAAAGGAGGAGTGATTTGGGAAGAAAGTGAGAGATGATTGAGTCTGGCCATTGATGGAGCTCGCTCATGCCCGTGAATCAGTGAATGAGATCACTGTCTCAGTTCTCGACTGTGTTTGCGTCTCAAGAAGCGATAAATTTATTGGGTTGTCCAAATGGTCTACCCGTAGCAAATCAGGCCTTAAAGTCTATGACCCGTGGCCTGCCCGTATGGCAGGTCAAACTCAATCGGGTTATTGGTCGAACCAAAAAGCTCATGAATTAAAAACTTAGAAGTTAGAGTTGATTAAGTTTGCCCACACCATACTAGTGTGTTTTACAATTTGTTCCAACTATAATAAAAAGTTCAAATTAAGATACGCTGATTATTTTTTTCTTACAATTCCGTTAGAAGTTAGATGGAAGCCTAAAAATTTGGACGGAAACCTAAATTTTTCAAAAAAAGACGAAAATACTCCTTCAGCTGGTTTGACTTGGACTAAAAATAAACCACAATTAATTTCTGGTTTATTTAATTGGACCGGTTCTGCATTAAATTATATAATAATAATTATTAAGTAATTGATAATATATTGAAATTTTCGAATGTCATAACTCTCACATACGAGCTTTGTTTTGGGCTCGTTGTATATCAAATCGAAAAGAATCGGAATATCAACAATTTTGAAAACACGTTTTTTTCTAATTATATAAATTTTGTAATAATTAGACCCGAATGACATTAATAACTATACATTCAAAATAAAATAATTAAAATAATATTAATAATATACTGAAACTTTAGAATGTCATAACTCTTTCATACAAGCTCCGTTTCGGACTCGTAGTATATCAAATCGAAGAGAATCGGAAAATCAACAACTTTGAAAAATATTTTTTGTCTAATTATCAAATCGAAATGAATCAAAAGTTTCAGTATATTATTTTAATTAATCATTTTTTTAATTTTGAATATAGTTATTAATGTCATTCGGGTCTAATTATTAAAAAAATTATCAATTTTATATAATTAGACAAAAACTTTTTTTCAAAATTGTCCATCTTCCAATTCTCTACGATTTGATATACTACGAGCCCGAAACAGAGCTCGTATGAGAGAGTTATGACATTCTCAAGTTTTAAAATATTATTAATTACTTAATTTTTACTATTATATAATTTAATACATAATCGGTCCAATTAAATAAACCATAAATTAATTCTGGTTTATTTATGGTTCAAGTCAAACCAGTTGAAGGGGTATTTTCGTCTTTTTTGAAAAAAAAAATTAGGTTTCCGTCCAAATATTAGGTTTTCATCCAAGTTCTAACGGAATTGTAAAAAAAACACTATTAGCGTATCTTAATTTGAACTTTTTATTATAGCTGGGGGAAACTGTAAAACGCGCATGTATAGTATGGGCAAACTGTAATTAACTCTAAAAATTATGGAAGTCATGTAAAATGTAGCCACATGAGAAATATGTTTTAAATTTTCTAAGAAGAAGGGAGGGAAAGAGAGAGACAGATGAAGATAAGGAGAGAGAGGTGGATGGAGAGATGAAGTGAAGGGATTGGAGAATGGAGTCACCTTTGGGCCGGAAAAAACATAAAAATTATTGGGACCATTCATGGGTAAAGTCTTTTCAACCCTTATTCGATGGGTGAGGTGAAAGTGGGTTTTGAGCAGGTGGTCATTTTTCGGGTCAAATTTGGAAACTCATACTTACCTTGTTGGTTTGATCTATGACGCACAATCATGCTTTATGAAAGGCCACCCGCTAGTGGATAGGATGTTGGTGGCTAATGAGGTGATAGGTCTGGTGCATGGAGACGAGTCACAAGCAACGATGGTCAAGCCGGATTTCGAGAAGGTTTTTGATAGTGATGCAGCGTACGTGGTTAGGAGGAATTCTTTATCAAAATTCGTTGATTCTTGCGAATACCGAAGGTAATAGATTTGAGGGAAATCTCGATTTTTTTATTAACTTCAAAACTAATAAAAATAAACTTATAAGAGTGCTTAAATAGGCAAAATCTAGCCAAACCCTAATTGTAGAAAAGGAAATCCTAAAATTATTGGAAAAGGAAAACACTAGTCCTTTGTTGAAATCCGACACTTTCGCGATAACTTCGGGTGTTCTACATTCTGCATACCGGCTTCTTCGACCGCACTGCATCATTCTCTCCTGGATGGAGAAGATTCGACCTCGAATCTGGATCCGCACCATCCTCCTTAGAAGAAAAATCACCCAGGGATCCCATATCTTTGTAGAACCTCCTACCAAATTTTCAGATGTACTAAGTACTCTCACCTTGTTCGCAAGCTGGATCGTAAATGTGTAACACTTAATCTTGGGTTCCATGTTGAATTTCTGAACTTTTCTTATCAAAGTACACCCCCATTGATCGATTACCCAACCTTGGAATTTGAGCCTTCTATCGTTGATGCATGATGCTGGTATTAGGTTCTCGTTGCTGATTAAGGCAACAATATACATGTAAGGCTCCCAATAATTTTCGACTACTCTTGCAAGATTTTCAGTCCTGCCTTCATCGTACAAGCCCTCGATGCCCTCCAAAAACTGTTCGTAACCATTGTTGTATGAATCAGGTAAGAACAAGTATTTGACGCAGCATAAAGTTTCATCCCTTACTAACAAAATATCTCTTCCTCGAATATTCTGCTCATGTTGAATCAATTGTGCTTCCACAATTCCATATTCTGCACCTGCATCTAGTTCAACATAATCATCATAAATTGGGGGTGATAGCTAATCTATGAACTCCTCTTGTTTAAGATTGCTATTGAATTGTGGAATTTCCACCTTAAAACCCTGTTCCCACCGTTGGTTAGGGTGTTCGGGTGAACGATTCCGGTAACCGGCGAAAGGACGCAATACATCCATTCGTCGTGTCAATAATTCAACCTGTCGCCTCAAATCGTCGTTCTCACGTCGAAATTCAGCGTTTTCACGTTGTAACTCAGCTTGATCATCATCAACACCTTGGGGAGCGGCTCGCTGTTGTCTACAGGGCGGCATACCTCAGGATCGACTAGAATCTGATACCAACTGATGCAACGTACGTGGCTAGGAAGAACTCTTTATCAAAATTCGTTGATTCTTGCGAATACCGAAGGTGATAGATTTGAGGGAACTTTTTATTAACTTCAAAACTAATAACAATAAACTTATAAGAGTGCTTAAATAGGCAAAATCTAGCCAAACTCTAATTGTAGAAAAGGAAATCCTAAAATTATTGGAAAAGGAAACAAATTATTAAAATTGCAAAAACTGCATGAAACTTAAGAAACTACGATTTTGACCTCTAAGATGAACTCGGATGGCCGAAATCCATCGTACTTTATGGCATAACCATGACTTTTTGCCCAGAACGCCGTTTCCAGCCAGAAAACACTAGTCCTTTGTTGAAATCCGACACTTTCGCGATAACTCCAGGCGTTCTACATTCTGCATACCGGCTTCTTCGACCGCACTGCATCAGATAGGGTAGATTAGCTTTACCTTGCCATAGGGTTCAAATCACGGTGGACACATTTGATCGGTTCTTGTTTATTAGCGACAGCTTCAGTATTCGTTAATGAGTTTCACCGATCATTTTCATATCTAGAGGGGGTGTTCGACATGGTTGTCAATTATCACCGTTCCTTTTGATTTTAGTTGCAGGGGGACTACATATGTTGTTGAAGAAAGAAAATGTGGAGATGTTATTTAGAGAGATGAGACTGGAGCGAATTTGTGAGTCTCACACATTCGATTCGCGGATCACATACTCTTGTTCTTAGAGGCAGAAAGAAGTCATCTATTCCAGTTGCGATTGATTTTGCAGTTTTTTTAGTGGGTTATGGGGTTTCGCATCAACTTGATAATTCTCTCTTGTTATGGTTGAATGTGGAAGACAAAGGCCGACTTGCAGAGACTTTTGGTTGTGTTGTGGGGGAGCTCCACATCCCCTATTTTAGGTCCCAATTGGGAGCTAACTCGATGAGAGTAGCGACTTGAAAGTTGATAGTCGCCAAGTTCAAGAGCAAGTTGGCGATGTGACAGGCGAACTCGCTCTTTTAGGGGTTGAATCACTTTCATTAAATTTATCGTATTGAGTCTCCTCATCTGTTATATGATTATATTGGGCTCCAAAAATGTCATAGGATAAAATGTAAAAGATTATGAGGAGATTTTTGTAGAGAGTCGGGAAGAAAGATGATCTCTACGGTCAGATGGACAATTGTTTACAGAAAGAAGAGGTTAGAGGGACATGGCATCAGACGTATTGAAGTTGTAAACCAATGTCTCGTTAAGTGATGGTGAAGGTTTGTGACGAAACTGTCTTCTCTTTAGAAGAAGATTGTGTGTGCATAATACTGGTGGATGTCGTATCCTTAGATTTGCAGTCACTCTCATTAAGGAGGCACTATGGATATTACGATCTTTGAAATTATGATCAGCTAGTCGTGCAAGATGCCACACACAATGTTACGTAAGAAGTTATAACGTTGTGTCTGACTTCTTGTGTAGATAATGCAGGACAGTAAATATAAAGCTATAAACAATGACACAGCAGATTGTTTACCCAGTTCGGTGCAACGTCACCTACGTCTGGGGGCTCTCAGCCTAGTGGAAAGATTTCACTTATCAGTAATTCGTCAGAACATACAAGTACCTGTGATCAACCCTAGATCTATACTTTATGCTACGTCTTACAGTGCAATCTATCTCAGGGTCTCCCCCTGAATCCAAGACTCCGTCTTGATTCCACTCTTCGAGCAATTGCCTTGCTCTGTCAGTTTCAAGTCTTCGTACAACTTAGTGGTTGCGTGCAGTCTTCACTCACGCGTTTAGTAAACCCTCAATCACCTAACTCTCAATAGTTATGTGATGCACAATATCCTTAGCTCAATCTGCAATTTCTCAGCCCGCAAACCTTCACGTCTAAGAACCTTGCAAATTGTTGCTAGGAAACAAATAAAGAACCACACGATTGCTAAGGGGGTAGCCTAATCTTTTTTAGCAATCGAGGATGAGTACTAACCCTAAAGGGTTTCCTCTTAATCGCCGTCTTTCTTCTTTCCAGATTAGGAGTCGTTCTGGAATTTCCTAATCGTCTTCTTGCTTTTCTGCCGAAACTACACTTTCCTGATTTCTGTCGATCAGGATGTTTGCCGAGACGCCGTCAACAATGTCACACAAGATGTCGCAGAAAATGCTTTGACATTCTTTGTAACATGTTCTTCAGTTCTTCTAAAAATCAGCCAATCTCTAAAACCGTCGTAACTATTTTGCTGCTGGCATCTTCTCTGACATCAGTAATAACATTCTTCCTGACATTATTGGGCGGATAGGCTCTGTCTTCGTCCGCTGCATCTTCTGAGGCATCTTCGCAGTCATCATCAATAACAACATTAATTGATTCAATCATGGTCTTGGTTCGTTTGTTGAAGACTCGGTATGTGCGACTATTCCTTGAGTAGCCAAGGAAAATGTCTTCATCACTTTTTGGGTCAAGCTTTCGACGAGGCTCTCTATCAGCCAGAATATAACAAGTGGAGCCAAAGATATGGAAGTACTTAACATTGGGCTTTCTCCCCCTCCATATTTCATAATGAGTTACTGACATACCTGGTCGGAGAGTGACTCGATTGTGGATATGGCAAGCAGTGTTAAGTGCTTCTGCCCAAAAGTGAGTTGGTATGTCCTTGGCCAGCATCATAACTCTAGCCATCTCATGTAGAGTCCTGTTCTTGCGCTCAACAATACCATTTTGTTGGGGAGTGATTGGTGCTGAGAATTCACGTGCTATCCCTTCTGAGTTGCAGAATTCTGCAAACTTGCTATTTTTGAACTCTCGACCATGATCACTACGAAGGCAGATTACCAATTGTCTCTCCTTTTTCTCGTTGGACCTGGATGCACAGATTTTTGAAGATCGAGAAGGTGTCTGACTTGTCACGAGGGAAGTCAACCCAAGTGTATCGTGAGTAATCATCTACACATACAAAGACATATCATTTTCCTCCAAGGCTTTCAACTTGCATTGGTCCCATGAGGTCAACATGTATCAGCTCAAGTACTCGAGAGGTGGTGATATGCTGTAGCTTCTTGTGTAACATCTTGGTTTGTTTACCAATCTGACATTCTCCGCAAATCTTTCCTTCCACTATTTTCAGGTTCGGTAGTCCTGTAATTGCCTGCTCGGAGATTGCCTTCTGCATACTTCTAAGATTTAGATGTCCAAGCTTTCTGTGCCACAGTTTGGTTTCTTCTGCTTTGGAGACAAGGCACTTGGCCGCTTTGATATGTGTTTCGAGTGACCAGATGTAACAATTATCCGTTGAGCGAACTCCTTGTAGAATAGTGACTTGATCGAAGTCTTTAAATATACAGGCTTCTTTAGTGAATTTCACTTCTGAACCCTGATCACAGATCTGGCTGATGCTAATCAGGTTTGCTTTAAGTCCTTCTACAAGTAATGCTTCAGTCAGGCAAGTGGCTCCTGGATGCTTGAGTACTCCTTTTCCAATGATTCGAGCTCGAATCCCATCTCCAAAAGTAACATAGCAGTTTGTATATAATTTGAGATTGGAAAGAAACTCTGGAGTACCTGTCATGTGTCGAGAACATCCACTGTCGAGATACCAGTCCTTGTTTGTTGATGCACTTAAGGATGTATATGCAACATTAGCTCGATAGACTAGGTTCTTAGGTCTTCATTCAAGACGGGATGTCTTTTGAGGAGTTGAGAGATGCCTTTGATATCTCTTTAGTGGTAGCTGAGCTTGCTTCCTTTCAAGAAGTTGAAAACAAAAAGGTCTGATGTGACCTTGTTGACCACAGTAATGACATATCCATTGATATTGATAAGCTAGTCTTCTGTAGTATTGTTGTCTGCGTGGAGGATGTCTTCCGGCAGTTGCTTGACAAGAGCATGTTGTAGATGATGTCATGGCATTTGTTGTAGGTCGTCCTGTAGGGTGTGTTGGGGCATCCAGTGGTTTCTTGTCAACCATGGCTTGTTGTGGGACAAACTTCGTCACTGTGGTTGAGGGGATATCGTGTGTGTACCCTAGTCCCGTCGTATCCTTGGATTGCTTTCCCACTAATAGAATCTTGTCAAGACTTTCTGTGCTCGGATTCATCATCTTTACCGATTTAGTCATAAGACTAATTTCTCCATTTAGTCTGGTGATTTCGCATTTTAGTTCCACGATCGTCTCTAGAAATCTAGACTTGTGGTTGGTAAGACTGATAATCCGTTCACCTTGTTGATCAAGTATCAGAGTTTCCTTGATCCATCGGGTATGTAAACCTTTGTATGCCTCGACTAGTTGCTCTTTAGTCCAATTTTCATTTGGAGTTGGATGATGGTGATCATCATTGATATTGGCAGGATTATCAATGTTACATACAGGAGTAGTAGTAGTGAATGCAACAAAGTTGCTTACCTCTTCAGATCCGCTATCTTCATTGTCATCATCTGATAGGGTGGCATTGTAACCTCGTTTTTGTTGTTTGAGGAAATTTGGACATTCTCTACGGAGGTGGCCGAATCCTTCACATTCATGACATTGAAGTCCTTTGTTTTTGTTGTTTTCTTCCCCACTCCTGTTTGGTCTGTCAAGACTTCCTCCTGTTTGAGCTTTTTGTGGAGCTTTGTTTCTGGCATTTGCTGTGACATTCCGTCCACCCATTCGACTGAATCTTCTCATGACTTTGTTCTAATTTTTCGTGAGAAGTGCCATTGTAGCATCGATGTCTTCATCAAAATCAGAATCCTCATGATCTGGTTGCTTGTGTGTTGAGCTTTTGAAAGCAACTCATTTGTTTCTTTTGTCGATGTTAGGCAAAGACAACTCATAGGTCATTAGAGACCCCATCAGCTCATCAAATTTCAAGATCTTGAGGTCATGAACTTCCTCAATTGCAGTGATCTTCATCTTAAACCTAGGGCTAAGAGCACGCAAGGTTTTTCTTACCAGTTTTTCATCAGACATTGGTTCTCCCAGAGAGTAGGATTCATTGGCTAGATCACGAATACGAACATTGAATTCTACAATTGATTCGTCTTCTTTCATGATGAGGGCTTCGAAGTTGGTTGTCAGGTATTGCAGTTTTTGTTCTCGAACCTTAGTTGTTCGTTCATATGCAACAGCCAGGATATCCCATGCAGATTTGGCAGTTGTGCATGTGTTGATCAGTCTGAACACGTTTTTGTCAACACCATTGAAGATAGCATTCAGAGCTCGAGAATTTCCCAGTGATTCTTCGTCTTCATCATCAATCCAATCTTTTTTTGGTTTTGGACCGATAGGATTGCCATCATTGTCACTGAGTTGTGGAGCATTCCAACCATTGATTACAGCCTTCCATGTCTTGTTGTCAAGTGACTTCATGAAGGCACACATTCGAGCCTTCCAATAGCCATAGTTGCTTCCATCTAGAACAGGTGGTCAATTTATGGATCCTCCTTCTCTGGTATTGTCCATCTTGATCAAAATATTTGTTTAGGAATTCACCTAAAGCTGTAGGTGCCCCCTCTGATACCAATTGAAATTCTGATCAGCTAGTCGTGCAAGATGCCACACACAATGTTACGTAAGAAGCTATAACGTTGTGTCTGACTTCTTGCGTAGATAATGCAGGAGAGTAAATATAAAGCTATAAACAATGATACAGCAGATTGTTTACCCAGTTCGGTGCAACGTCACCTACGTCTAGGGGCTCTCAGCCTAGTGGAAAGATTTCACTTATCAGTAATTCGTCAAAACATACAAGTACTTGTGATCAACTCTAGATCTATACTTTATGCTACGTCTTACAGTGCAATCTATCTCAGGGTCTCCCCCTGAATCCAAGACTCCTTCTTGATTCCACTCTTCGAGCAATCGCCTTGCTCTGTCAGTTTCAAGTCTTCGTACAACTTAGTGGTTGCGTGCAGTCTTCACTCACGCGTTTAGTAAACCCTCAATCACCTAACTCTCAATAGTTATGTGATGCACAATATCCTTAGCTCAATCTGCAATTTCTCAGCCCGCAAACCTTCACGTCTAAGAATCTTGCAAATTGTTGCTAGGAAACAAATAAAGAACCACACGATTGCTAAGGGTGTAGCCTAATCTTTTATAGCAATCGAGGATAAGTACTAACCCTGAAGGGTTTTCTCTTAATCGTCGTCTTTCTTCTTTCAAGATTAGGAGTCGTTCTGGAATTTCCTAATCGTCTTCTTGCTTTTCTGCCGAAACTGCACTTTCCTGATTTCTGTCGATCAGGATGTTTGCCAAGACGCCGTCAACAATGTCACACAAGATGTCACAGAAGATGCTTTGACATTCTTTGTAACATGTTCTTCAGTTCTTCTAAAAATCAGCCAATCTCTAAAACCGTCGTAACTACAATCTTCAACATGATGTTGATGGACATTGACTCTAGGGGATTATGGATATGAGATGTATTCTTTGAAGGCTAGGAGATCGGAGAATGATCATGTTTTAGGAGGATTTATGGTTGGGCGACTTCTGCCTCGTACCGAGGCTTCTATTCTCAACTATGTGGACAAAAATGGCACACGATCCATGAGGTATGGGTATTAGGAAAATGGTTCATCCTGTTCTGGGGTATTATTACAATAAGAGCAAATAAGGAACTTTTAAAACTTCTTACACTCATGGACATAAGCATTCGATGGAGTTACCACACATTATTCGAGAATTATTAATGAGATGGAACTCGATGGTAACTGAGAGACTAGTTATGAGATCGTTGTTAGAATGATGTTTGGGGGTTTTAATATATATGGGTGGAGCGAAAAAAACATGGTGTTCATGGAGAAGACGAAAACGCCAAGGGAGGTGATGTCGTTCATTCAGATAAGGGCATACATGCTGATCAGGCGGGTGGAGTGAGGGACATGGAGAGCTGATTAGGGACACACTCTTTTACTATTTCAAGTGCATCCTAGAGATCGGTTTTACGATCTATTTGATTTACATATTGTTACTCTTATACTATTTTTATACTTTGAGTGATAACAATTATTTCTTGTTGATAAAAAACACATATATGTGTATTTACTCTCACATCATCAAGTCGGTATATAAGTGGCCTACTAACAAAAGTTATCCTACAATTTTTTCATCAATTGTCCATAAACCATTGGAAAACCAAGGGTAAGAAGAACGAAGAGTGCATGAGAAAAGATAGGTGATACCCAAAGTCTCACACGTGTGGCATGGGCCCACAGATTCAATATGTGAAAATCTGCGCGAGGTATTATTGGCAAATCGTATATACACAAAATTGGTCATCTTTTCAGATTTATTATCTTTCTGAAAATATTTTCTTCCTTTTTATGTGATTTCATATCTTTATTTAATGCCTTCAATGAGTTTTTGTTTTCTGATTTATCATTAGTCATCTTTTTAGATCTATTACTTTTTCCTCGCAAAGTAATGGATGTATTTTGTCTTATTGTCAAAAGCTCCACTTACATATATAAATGTTCCATTTCCATGTAAATGTGTTCTACACATTATATAAATTAAATTTCTAGGAAAAGTAGTTTTCATATAGGTGTAATTATTTCTCCAACACTAATTAAAAAAATAGATGAACAATTTCACTGAACATACCATTAAATATTTGCACTAAATGAGGAAATATGAAATCAAACATTTACATCAAATATTTGCATTTAAATGAGGAGATATTGAAGAATTAGTAGAGAATTCGACACAGAATAGAAATTCAATTCGGTGTAATTATTTCTTCAACGCCAATTAGAGAAATAGATGAACGATTTGACTGAATATACTGTCAAATATCTGCATTATATGAGGAGATATTGAAAAATTGAATAGAAATTATTTTGATTCTCTCGATTAGGTCAACAGTCGTGCACGACAGAAATAGAAAAATTACCTAAATACCCCCCACGTTTTCGTCAACTATAATTAACGCCACTCAATGTTGTGTTAATTCACGTGTCGCGCAAATCTTGGCCAGTGAAAAATGAACGTAGATTTGATGGACTTGGTCGGTTCGTAAAACGCCCAAAATTTATATGTGATTTAAATCTTTTATATATATATATATATATAGTGGTGAGATGTTCTGAATCCAAATAAGATGGACATAAAACATGAACATGTTATTTGGGCCAAAGAACGTGGTGATACATAAGTTAAGAGGACAAATGGAAAGGATGGATATGTTATTTAGTTTGGTCATTAAACTAAGTAAAGTTGGATTAATTGACGGAGAAAATGAGGAGAATTGTCATCGACAAATTAGAGACTGATAAGGTGAAACATGTTCCTCATTAGAAATGAAAGAAGAAGAAGAAGAAAATACTAGTTATAAGTAATCATAAGAGTCTAGTCTTATTTTTTTGTGAATTACTTTGTTCTTAGTTTTATTTTGTTGGGTATTAAAGGTTGAAATTTTACCCCCATGCCCACAGAGAAGCTAACCACTCAAAAGATAACTAATGGTAATTCAACAGGCAAATAATTGATGAGGACGCTTCACGTCTACGTTTCGATTAATATTTTTCATATCAATTGCCTGCTTTTACTTTTGAAAGTATATTTTATTGATCTTTTGTGTCATATATCTCTTCATAGGTATTTAGAGTGGTGTGTATAAGCATCAGTGAATCAGGGTTAATAAAAATTAAAGAGAGCAATCTGAAGGTAGCCACGGCCCGTGACAAATAACCGTGACAACTACAAGTTGTATTGCAGATAGAGTAACCTATGGGACGTGGTCACGGGATCGGTCACGGCCTGTGACAGATACCCGTGACACACCCACTTGACATGCCTTTGGACGCATGCTACGGGAAGTGGTCACGGGATCGGTCACGGCCCGTGACGATGCCCGTGACACTCTCACTTCACGCACCATTTTGACCAAAGCTACGGGACGTGTTCACGGGATCGGTCAAGGCCCGTGAAGATGCCTGCGACACTCCCACATCACGCACCATTTTAACGTAAGTTACGGGAATGAGTCACGGGCATCGTCACAGCCCGTGACAGCTGCAATTTGACTATATTTAAATCCAGTTCTCGCGACAGAAGGGGGTGCTAATATAATCTAACCTAGCCACCACGCGAGAGCCGTTAGAGAGACAGAAAAAGAGCGGATCCATCATCCTGAGACGAGATCGAAGACTTCGAGAGAAGGTTCGTGCCCATTGAAGGAAGATCGAGGTGCAAGGATCAAGTGAGCCTCAGGCAACATTCGAGACCGAAGGAAAACAAAGTTTTCATGATCTTCAATCATAGCGGGTTGTGGGTTTTGGATTTCTATCTTTTTCCTTATTGTTCCGAATTGATCTTGACGACTCTTGGTACTAGCTATGATCATGGGCTAAAATCTCGTAATCATAGGTGCTAGGTCGTTTGTTATGAATATTTAAACCTTTAATTTATTGAATGAATTGGTTTGCATGATTGGTATGAATATGGTGTTTTACTATTAATTGCTTGTATCATAAGATATTCGTTATTTAATTTGAGTTGTGATTTCGAGCCCAAGAGAGTCGGTGGACAACGGACCTAGCCATATCCAAAGGGTTTATTCTTAAACCCCGATCATGAGATAGTGTGTTTATCTGAGTGAAATTAACTCGAGCTCGAGAGATCCGAGAATAATTTCACTCAAGGCTTGATTCGCTACGAGAGTAGGAATTGACATCTCTGGAGACTTAGGTTTACCAAGCTTGCATATTGATTCATTCATGATGATTAAATGTATAAATAATTATATTGACATGACACCCGTGATTAGTATAATTCTCTCTACGTGTTAATTGCCATTTAATTACTCAGCATGATACGTACATTTTATAAATCATTATTTTAT
This sequence comes from Geranium rotundifolium, assembly GCA_963920655.1. Lineage (NCBI taxonomy): Eukaryota > Viridiplantae > Streptophyta > Magnoliopsida > Geraniales > Geraniaceae > Geranium > Geranium rotundifolium. The sequence continues at coordinate 40,301,450 of OY987311.1, forward strand.
TTAGATAGCGGAAATTAGATTGAATTGACCCTCATTGGTTCTTGTGAATTCGACCATGTGCTTATCAGGTTTATTATTACTTCTAATGACTGCGTGCAGTTGCGCGTAATTGTGTGCATGTGGACTACTGTCTACCGGCCCAACAATATTTTACATGCTAAGTTAGGGCAAGTAAATCAAATTCGAGACACATATAACTTTCCGTGTCGGCAGCTCTAGAACACTAGCAGCATTTTGGTCTTCTTCTTCTCACTATCGGGCAGATCTCTCACAAATTGCACTGTTTAAGAACACTAAGTAGCAACACACCAAATGGCTTTAATATCAGCCTTGTCTTGTAAGAGACTCAAATTGTCTTTCATCGTTCCTATCGTCACTTGAATGCACTTCATCCTTTCATATATCCCATACAGAATTTGTTTACCGAATTCACGTGTTTCAGAATCTACCATATATAGTGTAATTGATATTTGTACCAACTCTATAAAAATTGAACAACTTCAAGTAATCTACAAAAACACTATGCCCAACTTGTTATCAAACTTAAATAATATAACTCGATAACAGTAATAACTACGTCAATAACAGACCATGAAGAACCAACAATGCATATATAATTTTGGGTGATGACAATTGGCTACAACCAATAATGTCACATTTCAAAATCAGTACTCAAATTCAAAAATTTTATTTTGGAGAACCCGAAAATTAAATAAGCGACATTTAACCTAACTTATGTTAAATCTAACTGAATTAGTTTGTTAAAATGTCTAAAATGCCCTCAACCGTTCTAATTTGTAATCAGACTGGTTTGGTTGGTTTAAAGTCGGTTCGGTTGGTTAAGAACCGGTATGATCCCAAGTTTCTATTTTTATTTAATAAATAACCATTACAATTTTTTAATAATAATAAATTCAATTATATTTTTAATTAATGATGAAATGACATTTTATCCTCCCTTAAATAATATATTAACTTCATAGTAGAAGGGCATATTTGTCTTTTTAAATCAACATACTTTAAAAACTAAGAATAACTATGAAATTCCTTTAATAGCCCTCCTCCCTTCCTCCGCATTCCCAAACCCTAAACCTCACATAGCTCTCGCATCTCCCCTATTGGTCCGACTCCGACCCCCAAACGCCAGCCATGGCCATCCTCCACCTCTCCTTCAACCTCACATGTTTTGAGCATTTGGGTGTCCACGAGGTCTATGGTTCAGTGGCCATATCGATTTTTTGGGCAGATGAGTTTCAGAGAGAAATTGCTCGAGGGAAGGGGATTAGGCTCGGTCATGTGAGACACGCGTATAGTTAAGGGGGGTCATGTGGAATTTACCCTATATATAATGATTGATGAAAATCTATGGGTTTTGATCTCTGTGGTTAGTGTGGGCAGAAATCAAAGGAATTGGGAAAAAAATTGCATGATGGCATACTAATGAAAATTTGATAAATAGTAAAGGTTAATTTAGGCATTTTATGTTTTTATAAATTAATATTATTTCTTATTAAATAAAATTTAATTATTATTTATCAAATAAAATTAATAAAAAAATTAATTTAAATCGGTCAGACCAATTTAATTTCAAATTCAAAATATTGAGGGTATTTTAAACTTGTTAACAAACCAATTCAGTTAGATTTTATATAAGTTGAGTTAAATGTCGCTTATTTAGTCTTCGGGTACTTCAAATGAAATTTTGGAAATTGAAATATTAATTTTAAAAAGTGACATAATTAAATATAGTCATATATCATTACTCCTGTAATTTTTGGATTTTGAGTTTAAGTCTAAGTTTTTAGAAAACCAACACATTAGGAATTTCATGCTCAACTTGTTATCAAAATCAAATTACATGACTCAATATAATATCAACAATAACAAGTCACTCATATAAATTTTGTTTTTTTAGTTCAAGTTCTCACAAAACTAAATGCTCATCTTGTTCTCAAAATAACAATCAATTTCACTTTTTTCAACTCGAGCACAATGGTTTTCCTTTTATCCGATCATCCACGACTTTCAATTTCAGTAGCACAAAACAAGAAATTCTTACTAAAAACTAGATTGGAGCCGAAATAATTACTGAAATATATACTTACAAAAAAATTGTTGGAGAAAAGAAAAATTGAGGAGCTCAAGTTTAAATAATAACGTGGGAGTCTCTTCATCGTTTTTTTTTTAAATTAAAAAATAATCGTTTTGTTAGAAAATAATAGTTATTTGACAGATAACCTTTGTAATGACAAAATTACCTTAGTACTGATTATAAAAATAAAATAGTACAAAATTTATGTTTACAGTACATAAAATCTAATAGATTGTTACAAAATTGATTTGTAACGACGTACACTCTGATACGAGAATGGTTACAAAAATCAGTAGAACGGGATGAATTTGAATTTAATTTGGTGATTTTTAGGGATTGAAGATTTCGGTCGAAAAAAGTGTAGGAATGAATGAGAAAATAGGGTAGCGATAAAGAATTGTGCAGGGTTTCGAGGAATAGAACCGCCCCTTAACCGGGTATAAACTAAAATAAGTTTTAACCGCCACTTAGTCGGGTATAAACTAAAATAAGTTTTAACCGTCACTTAGCCGGGTATAGATTAAGATAAGGTTTTTACGCCACACTTAGGATGTTCCTGGTAGTTCGGCATAATCGAACACTTTTTAACCACTCCAAAAAGTCATATGCATTCATACGGCCTTCAAACTCAGGGATGTCAAGTTTTGGCATGTTGGTGTGGCCTTCTTCCGTATGCTTCGTGATCTCCATAACGGGTTTGGTCTCCTCTAAATTGATACCGCTCGTCGTACCTTGTTGCCTCACCCTATTTGATTGAGGATGAGTGTGAAATTCTTCTCGTCGAATGACATTCTCTTCAGAATCATAACTTCGTCCTTGATATGATACTTTCATGCTCCCACTTTTCTCTACGACCTTTTTGGAACTTTCAACGCGAAAGCGTTCTAGAAGTTCTTGAACTTGGAGTTCGAGTTCAACAATACGCATTTGTTCATCCGACAATAACTTTCTGTCGTCCTCCCCACCATTAGTAACGCTTGTAGATCCACTACCGGCCATCTAACCAGTGCTCTGATACCACTTGATACAAAGGTTACTACGGAAATAGGTGAAACATATATATTTGAATTATTTTATAGTTTCTTGAGAGTGAAGTTTGGTGATTTGAATAAAGAGACTAGAAGCGAAAGAAAATAACGGGTTAGAAGTATAGAGTTTAGGGTAGGGTTTTGAGTAACACAACTGCCACTTAGCCGAGAATGAGCTAAGATAAGATTTACGCCATACCTAAGTTCTTCGGCCTAAGTGATAAGTAAAAAGACAAAGACACAGAGTCTTGATAATTTTTCTTTACTAAAATCTAAATTTTCCAAAGAGCAAAAGCCCTTTTAAATTCATGCAATAACAAACTAGAATAATAGGAAAATTGAAAATTATAAATTACTTCACTTGCAAGCTAATTATTTTAGAAACTAAAAAGCATGAAATACAAAAATTAGTAAACTAAGGTTGTTGAATTCATGTGATTAAATTAATCCATGTGCTCGAGTTATAAATATTTGGCTCATGTATTCAATCTAATACTTACATACTCCTGTATCACACTCTGTCTGTACGTTGTCGGTATAGAAAAAAACTGATAGTGACATGCTCAACCCAATCACATCTATCTCATTTACCTACTTTCTCATGTATAATCGTAAATTAAAACATGGGTCATCGACATATGATTATTTGTACGATAAAAATGAATGTCTGTGCCCGAGGAGGGTTGAAGCTGTAAGAGGAAAATAAGAGGAGGTGATGTATAGTCGGTGCTACAAAAGAGGTGTGAGCAAGATGTGACCAATATTCGTGCATCAATTCAATCCCATCCATACATGTAAGTAACTCCAAACCATACATTTCTTCACAAACTAATCAACACAAAATCACTAATTAATTAGTAATCAACAAAAAAATTCTAAAACATCAAAGACCATATAATCATCGTAGGAGAAGTAGAAAAAAAAAACAAATTACTCAAACAAAACAATAAATATTGCATTCATCAAATAATAGATAAACCAAAATGGTGTTGCCAAAGGATGGAAGAATTGGGGCGACGCCGAAAGCGAACCAGTCGACGGAAGTGCTAAGCCAAGGAACGAAGCTGCCTCATTCTCCGGCGAAGATGGCGCTTGGAGGGTTCGTGGCGGTGGCAGCTTTGGGATACTTTGTATTGTATACACAGAAGAAGCCTGAAGCTTCGGCCATTGACGTCGCCAAGGTCACCACAGGCAACGCTAAAACTCCCCACAAGAAGTAGATCGATCTCTACCTATATTAATTCACATGCATTTTTATATGTTACATATGATATAGTATTTATATATTTTCATATATACTAGCACCTTTATTATGCATATTGTCTTGTGTTTGATCTGGGTAATAATACAATAATGGTATATATACACAATGTTTTTTTTATCAACATGGCATATATTTACAAGGGAAAATGACACTTTTGTACACATAAATATACACTTTTTACACTTTAATATTTTATTTTATTTTTTCTTTTTTTCAGTGACCTGAATTACATTTTGGGACAATTTACTCCTCACATTTCAAAATACCTAAACTACCACTGAAATTGGACCAAAATTAAACATTTTCTAATTGAGAGGACCGGTCCAATTTTAAAAGCGTGTAAAAAGACGAAATTATCCTCAATTATTCATCAAAATTTTAATTGAATGCCACCCTTTCAATTTTTAATTTTTTTATTCTCTCTTTGATTTTCATTTCCCTCATCCTCCACTTCGGCATCCTCTTCGCCGCTTCCGGCCACCACATCACCGTCTACAACCCATTCACCCAAACCCTCCTCAACACCTTCAAAGCCAACAACGGCCCCTCCTCCAGCTCTGTCAAGACTCAATCCATGTTGTGCCGTTTTCACCGAAAAATCGCTCTCGAGGGTCGCTAGAGCGGTGGCTTGAGAGCCCAAGCCTCATAGGTGTCGTCATTGTTGTTAGGAGGAATGGTCCATCCCATGGCGTCACCAACTACGTAAGTCACCGCCTTCCTCGGCGCCGCCGGAGCGACCAGAGCAGGTGTCGCCGGCGTCAGAGTCGCCGGCCACGTAAGTCACCGCCTTATTGTAACACATCTCAACAAGGTCTTCTACGTCGACGATGTTCTCTGTAATTAAGAGCAATAAAAATCAATTTTTAATGGTTTTGGATCAAAAATCGATCTTTTTTATTGAGTTCGGATCAAAAATTGATTTTTTATTGGATTTGGGTCGCCCCTTGCTCCGGCGATGTCTCCAGCGTCGACACCAACTCTGGTTACTCCCTCGTCCCCGTCGGCACCCACCACTACCGCCTCAACTTCGGCGCCGGCCACAACCACCGCCACTACTCCAGCAACCTCCACTACTACTCCGACCACCTCCACCACTACTCTGTCCTGCGTTATTGTATTTGTTGGGTGCATGGTCCACCACGCCCGCCTCCATCTCGGCTACTTTCGTCGGCGTTGCCAGAGTCTTTAAGGATGAGGAGGGGACAGTGAAGGAGGAGGAGAGGAGGGAGGTGGAGAGAGATGGGAGGAGAGAGTTAAGGGGTATGTTTTGAAAATTCGAAGTTGATTTAAGGGCATTTTGGTATTTTCAACAATTGAAATTGGACCAGATTAAACCATATTTAATTTTGGTTCAATTTTAAGGGTAGTTTAGGTATTTTTAGTATTTTAGGAGTAGATTGTTCCAAAATATAATTCATGGTACTGAAAAAAAGAACAAAATATAGGGTATGGAAGTGTGAAAAGTGTATATTTAAGTGTACAAAAGTGTCATTTTTCCTATTTACAATGTTGACATTTATCTTGATATATTTAGTTTAGTTACATTCTTATTTGTTGTATTTCATTATCTATATTTTCTTTTATTTTAGTTAGTTTCAGTACTCATAATAGAATAATAGTTTAGAATGAACAATAGGTTATATTTTATTGGAAACGCAAAATCGCATAAACCTTATTGTAATGGCACAGTGTATACCTTTATTAATTTAATTTAAGATAAATGTCTTTACTATGTCGTGTTTTACAATTTACTGCACATATTATGATAATGTTATTTTCAAGCTAAACTAATTACGAATTTCTTCCATTTTGTTCTAACAATATCAAATTCATATATTATTTTTCTTTTTTCCATAAATGAATCTAACATAAATTTCACCTGTTGAATCCAAACTCTACTATCTTGCAATTGAATCCAAACTCTACTATCTTGCAATTGAAATATCAAGCAAAATAGATCCAATTTCAGGATCTTGAAATTAAACATCACGTGAATCGAAAATATCAAACACTTATGATTAAGAGATTCAATTTCTCTCCCTTTTGGGTAATTTTGGGCCACTATTTACGAATCCTTCCCCAACGTCTTCTAGCGACTTTTCGACATGCTTTGGTGGCTTTTAGTGAAGTTCTCGGCGGCAATCCTATTGAGGTAGAGTTTAGGAGTCACAATAGCTACTTTATTGTGCGATTTTGGACTTTTCCGTAGCCACCTCTTGCGAGCTCTACGGTGAGTTCAGACAGTCAGATTCGAGCTCTCCGACGAGTTCAGGAGCGTTGTCGACAAGCAGACGGGTCTAGGTCTCAAACTCTGGCTCAAAGCTCCTGCCTCGTGAGGAGCCGCTGGAGTAGCTCATCTGTTTGCTTGTAATTTTTATTTCATCAATTCGGACGTGAGACTCTAAGACTTTTTAAAGATGAACTCAATGAATGTTAAGAGAAATTTTTAGAGAGAGAGAGAGAGAGGAAAATGATATTGTTTGCAAAAATAAAATACATACAATGGTATTTTGGTCTTTTCGTCAGATTTGAGCCGACCCAATGATAGTTTTCCAATTGTGCTAGTTCCCTAAATTTGACCCGATTTAATTTTTTGGTTCAACCAGGAGTAGTTTAGGTATTTTAGGAGTAAGTTGTCCCAAAACGATAGTTAGAATGCTAAAATAGAGAAAAAAATAATCAGAATATAAAGTGGAAAAGTGATATATTCATGTGCACAAAAATGTCTATTTCCCATGATCCTATACCCGATGTATGCGCTGTCGGTCCATTGATATACCTGAAGCACATACATGGGTCGGGTATGGTGGCATATAATTGGCGTACCACGTACTCACCATATGTGTTGGCTGGGACTAAGAATAGCCGACCTAACATTGCTCAATGTCACGTATAATTGAAAAATAAATATTCAAATTCTGTTATATATCTCATATATAAATCTAGGGGAGAGCATAAGATAAATGAGTATGAATGAATCGAATCGAACCTCAGTTCGACATGACTTGACTAAATTCGCGAACAAAATGTTTGCCTAGTCAAGTTCGAGTCAACTCGACCCGATTCGAAACGTGTTTGGTCAAATGCACCAAAAATCCAAAATAATTATAATTAAAATATAAATAAGTGACAAGTTATTCCAAATTGCTTTAATAGGATGACGTAATTTGGACCTTTCCTTAAAAAATAATTTTGAAATACAAAAAAAAGGAGTATTATCTGACCGTAGACCAATAAATTAGTACAAAAATACATACAGATCCATAGAGATACAGTGTACACACTCTCTTTCGCTCCCTCTGTTTCTAGGGTTTTCTTCTATTACTCTCTCCAATTCCACCGCTCTCCACACAACCGAGCCATTCGATCTTCTCTCAGGTAACTTCATCGCAGCTTATTCGATCAACCCTTTGTTTGGTTTCTGAGAAAATATTTGACACGCTAAGAAAATAGCAATCTTTTTCTCGTTTGTCCTCTCTCTTTCTCTCTGTACGCATGTGTATTTGATGATTATGTAATGCTCGTATTCATCTCTTACAAGTGTCAGTGACTGTGATGTGAAGGTCTGAGTCATGGGTTTTGGGGGTTCGTTTCATTATATTCTGTAATTTAACGATTAAATATTGCTATTTATTGAGAACCCATTATTAGATACATCCATCTTTTATGATGCAGTGGTTACATAAAATCTGCCACTTTTTCTTATGTCAGTTTCATTTTTTTTGTTGCTTGCAACTATGGTTGACTCAATTTCAATGTGAGTTTTGGTAAATGTGTGGTAGTGGAGGATCTATTGGTATTGTTTTGACACTTCTGGTCGTTGATGAATGTTTGGCTGTTGTAACCTCAAGCCTGCCCTTTCCATTCCATGGAGATTTGAACTGATGCATGTTTTTTTTATGTATTGAACAGGCACATATGCTGTTTATGGAATCTATTGTTTGCTAACATTCAACCTGATTCTACGTCGACAGAAAAAAGGTTGTGTCCATTATGGCAACAAAAGGAACAAATGTTTCGCAAGCTGAAGAAATCAAAGTATTTGCCAATGACGCATTTAAAGGTAAAACCATATGCTTTATTGTATACTTGCAATGTTTTATTTATGGTTATTTGCTATTTTCTGATCAATTCTGCAGTAAATATTCTTATCATTACAAAAACAAACTACACATGCCCAATTATTAAACATATACCGTTTTTCATTCCTCTGTGATGAAAAGACTGTCATTACATTCTTTCTGGGTATTCTCCTGTTTGTTGGGAATGATTTTCCTGTCTGCCATGCTGGTTTCTGTATGTTAAGCTGTTCTAATCATATTACATTCATCACCAGCGCACAAATATGCTCAAGCTATTGACCTGTATACACAAGCAATTGAACTGAATAGTCAGAATGCTGTGTACTGGGCAAATCGTTCACTTGCTCACACTAAATTGGAGGAATATGGAAGCGCAATAGAGGATGCATCAAAAGCTATTGAAGTTGATCCAAAATACTCAAAAGTATGTATTGCATCCTAAAAGTTAGTGATTCCTATGATTTCAAACAACTATCTTAATCTGATAGTTCCTTAATTGCAGGGATATTACAGGAGAGGTGCAGCTTATCTCGCCATGGGAAAATTCAAAGATGCTCTTAAGGATTTTCAACAGGTATTTTGGTTTCCGAGTTGTTCTGTCTTTTCCATAGGAAGAATTTTGTGTAAAATATATATATAGGTTATGCTATTTGTGTTACTCTTTACACAACTTCAATGTGGTTGTTTCACTGGAACATGTTCCTTTCCTGCTTCAGAGATATCTGAATGTTATTCATGTCTTAGCCTTCCAACTATCATGATTTTCTGTAAGGTTGCATGTGCTACAATTTACATTCCTGACTTTTGCTATATAGTTGTTGTAGTATTGTTTATGATTTGGATTGATGACTTTACTGTCACATTTCTGTGTTTTTAGCTAGTACTATCATCCTATGATTCATCCAGTGCAATTGCACTTGTTTTAGTTATACATTGTGGGAAGATATTGAAGTCTGCTTTCTCAAAACATTCTTATGAGATCGCGTCATTTAGTTGTATCTTGTATCATTTTACTTCTGCTACATGAGCAAAGGACTAAAATGCATTCTATTAGCTTTTATTATCTTCGAGAGAACATATTCAAGATCTAGTTTCTGGTTCCCCTTTTGTAGATTTCTGTACAGCGAGTTAGAAGTATCATCTTATTTATTGCCTTTTGTGTCCCTTCTTCATCTACAACACTAAATGATTTGCTAATTTATTATTATATAACTATTCATTGTATGTAATCAAGGTCAAGAGGCTCTGTCCAAATGATCCTGATGCCACTAAGAAACTAAAAGAATGTGAGAAAGCAGTAATGAAGATTAAATTTGAAGAGGCAATTGCTGCACCAGCGGCTGAAAAGCACTCGGTAGCAGATTCCATTGATTTTCGCTCTATAGGTATTGCCTTTTAATTGATGTTTGCATATGAGTGCCTGATTTATCTCCTTTTCTCAGATTTACATTTGTACTCAACTTTTTCCAGTTTTATGTCCATAAATGCTTGTTTTGCTTGTGTCCATTGCATCTTCTTTATGTATATATTTATTTAAATTTCTCAATGAGAAGAGTTATTCTGACTTGATGAACTGGAGTTCATTGTCTATCCTGCTAGATTTTGTACATCTTGTCCTGACTCTCCATATGAAGATTTTGTAATCTTAGTGTTCGTTATTGTTGAGTGGGTCTTTTTTTTAATTTTGTATATGAGTTTTAGGTTCCATCCCATTCATTTTCCTTGTATGCTAAATTTATTTCAGAATGTCCTGCTTTTGTCCTTAAAGTTAATCGAATCAATTATTGGCTCTAATTGCAGTAATTTCTTCATTAGCAGAATAGTATGCAGTATTTGCTGAGTGATACCCTTTTGTTGCCTGTATGATATTAGAATCCTTTCCAACAAATAGTTGGGTAGCTTCTAATTTGTGCGATTAATCATTTGTGCATTTTGTGATTACCTTGGTCTGATTATATAAGATGTGATTATGTGTGAATTGTTTTATATCTTTTAATTGCATGTGGACATAATCATACCTGCAACCATTTGATGGTCTCTGCCCTGGGTCGATATCATTTTTTCTTTTTCTTTTTTTTGGGGATGGGGGGTGGGGGGTTAAGGATTAATTGGGCTGCACTAAGTAGATATCAGTTTTGCTTTCCTAACAATATTCCTGAACCTTGAGTATATAACTGATAATGTAATTTACTTGACTTAGTGACTATTACGTGCATATGTGCTGAAGAACATAAGTTCATTACATTTTTAGTTCATCTGGGGAGGAATCTCATGTACATCCCAGACAACAAGATGGCCCCATATTTATGAGCAATTATTATTGGATATGCCATTCAATATGGACAATTTTCTGGTCTGTATCCAATTAATGTCTGGAGCTTAGGATTGCATGAAATTGAATATTCTTGGGGGTAAAAAATATATGGCACATAATGTTTGTAAACTGGTGGTCTGTTATTTGTCAACATATATTCCCTAACATATCAGAGTGACTATTTAGCTTAAAGCTTTAGAAAGCAAAAATTGAAAAGTTAAACCTCTTCTTCTCTTGCGTTTAGTATTGTTGGTAATTCTATATTCTGTACTTCAGAAGCCTCTACATCCAGTTCAACAGATTTTCCGTTGTCAATTGAATTCTCCACACCATGATCGTTTCAGAAATTTTGTAATATGGCCGGTTTTGAATATTCTCAAATTACAGCAGAAACCAGCAAGATAAACTGAAAAAATGGGTAAAATATGGACATGAAAAGCATAAATTCTACAATGATGTTATATGCATTGTTTTCTAGTAAAGCTCAAACATAATTTATGGTTAGTATGAGTAAGTTGATTCAAAATATCTTTTATCATTATAGGGACTGTCCCCAATTCATTATTCATGCCCTCCCAAGTGGCTGTAGCAGCAGTGGCAGTAGCAATTGTGGCGGCAGTTGTGATGGTGGTGGGGACGGCAGCTGCCGCATTGATGGCGGCAGTGATGGCCCTTGCGGCATATTTTTGGTTTGGCCACAATGGTGGTGTATTTTCTAAGGGTCAAAGGCTTGAACTAGGTTTGAGCTCAATAAAATATTTAACCAATGAAACCATTCACATAATTTTTAGAAACCTCTCTTTTCTATGCTTGAATTAGCATTATACTGAAAACTACATCCAATAGATACTTACATTTCGAACCACAAAATTCTCAGATATGATTACCAAGAATTCCCCTTAAATAAGTTTTGATGACGGTTGTGGTCCCTGGAGTCATAGTTCATGCATGATTGGAAATGTTTTGTTGCCTGTTTGCGATGGCCATGTTACAATGGAACTTTGTAAATATGCTGTGTTTCTTCATGATTGTTTGAGTTGTGTGATAAGGCATGCACAGATGGCTGCGATTATGAGCCAAGCACTGGTTTTTATTTATGGCTTTCATAATGAATTGGGTGAATGCATGTTAATTGATTCTGGTGATTTTAGTAACGAGAACCTTTGGTATAATGTGAAATGTTCCCAAAAATAATAGGGAATGCTGTAAGGCAATACATCTTTGTGTGTTTTACATGTGCATTACTTGTTTAGTTGTGTAAAGTATAATTTGCTTTACAGTTGTTTTTAGGCACCATGCACTGATAGATTTGTCTTTTGTTTCCTTGTGTAGATGTTGAGCCACAATATTCTGGTGCTAGGATTGAAGGTGATGTTGTAACTTTGGAATTTGTGAAGAAAATGATGGATGACTTCAAAAATCAGAAATTCTTACATAAAAGGTAAAAACTTGTGCAATAACTACTTATATTTTGTTCATTATTTTACTCTTTCTCATCCATTACTGAATGATGTTGATTTAATGTGTTCACGCTAAACGTGTACCACAAAATTGTAGATATGCATATCAAGTTGTCTTGCAGACAAGAGATACATTGAAAGCCCTGCCTTCTCTTGTTGATATAAAGGTTCCTGATGGGAATCATTTCACAGTTTGTGGTGATGTACACGGCCAGGTAACTGCACATCCTTTTATTTGAATGGGTGCTTTTATGGCCATCTAAATTCTTGGTTAAGTGTTTGTACTTTGCTTAATTGCTGATATATGTTTGTACGAACTTAGAATGTATGGGCTACTGCTCTTCTCTTAATGACAAAAAATTGAATCATCATCTATAAGTAAAATAAGTTTGCTGCGAACCCGATTTGCTCTATTGATGATTTGGGTGTTCTCTGAAGCATGTTAAGTATATTTTTTAACCAACAATATAGTAGTAGTGTCGTACCATTATACAAATTCTCTCAGACGGTGCACAGACGTTCTGACCACATGATCTAGATGCATGGATAGTTTTCGCCATATAGTCCACAACATACTTGTATAAGTATATGCTTTCAAATTTGTTAGTAGCTAATATAAAATCATCAAAATACAGTTTCTTACTGAAAATGTAACCAACCAAGTTCAAGTATAACTGCTTGAACCCAGGGTGAAGATCTATTCCCGAGTTACAAATACTGAAATATATCATCAATTATTCTTCTCTTACCAGCCAATAACACCAAGTCTTTCTCAAGGGTCATGTATGAATTGTTACATAATATTTGTTAATGCTCCATTACAAATATATAACTTTGTACTTTGTTGGTGGATGCTACTACATTGCATTACTGAACTTCTTTGGCTTAGACTGATTGTAGTCTGTTTCTCGGTTCAAGTCATATTTGGGCATCTGCCTTTCTTGTGCTTTTCTACAGTTATGTCCACAAGTTTGGTTATTAGTATCCTTGCAGGACTCACATCCTGTATGCTGGCTTCCATTAAATTTACTAATTACTTGTTATCACTTTTCTAATGCTTGCAGTTTTATGATCTATTGAATATCTTTGAACTTAATGGGATGCCCTCAGAAGAGAATCCATATCTCTTTAATGGTGATTTTGTGGATAGGGGATCATTCTCCCTAGAAGTCATCCTCACTTTGTTTGCTTTCAAGTGCATGTCCCCGTCAGGTAAATCGTTGTTATTCATTATTATCTGTTTACACTTTCTTTTCCATGATTGAAAATTTTGGATTTTAACATATAGTTAGTTGGGTTATGTCAATGTGTATTAATTTGTTTGGTACTTGCTATTTTGTAAGGAATTGATTTTGATTTTTTATGAGTGTTGAGTTCAGATCAAGAGCAGTTCATTATTTTCTACTTCTTGCATTGCAGCATTCAACCTTTGTCCTATCATTTCACTGAATGTTGCTTAGCACAAACTATTTTCACTGATGTCTTTGCATTTTGTTAACCTGTAAAATCTGCAGCAATACATCTGGCTAGAGGAAACCACGAGAGCAAGAGCATGAACAAAATATATGGGTTCGAGGGGGAGGTCCGGTCAAAGTTGAGTGACACATTTGTGGAACTATTTGCGGAGGTGTTCTGCTGCTTACCCTTAGCTCATGTTATAAATGGTAAGGTTTTCGTGGTTCATGGTGGCCTTTTCAGTGTTGATGGGGTGAAGCTCTCTGACATTAGAGCCATCGATCGGTTTTGTGAGCCTCCTGAGGAAGGTAAGCAGCAGAGTTTGCTTTTTATCCTCTACTCTTGCTGTAAGGTGAACTTGTATATATCCTGCAATCTCTGATCGATAAAGTTTAGCACACGGATAATGTGATTTGTAGAGGCAGACTTCATATTCCTTACCTGATTTCAATCAGGATTGATGTGCGAGTTGCTATGGAGTGACCCACAACCTTATCCTGGGAGAGGCCCTAGCAAGCGAGGTGTTGGTCTATCATTTGGTGGAGATGTAACGAAAAAGTTCTTGCAGGAAAACAATCTAGGTATGCTTTTCCGACTTTCAGTTTTAATAGGGTTCCATGTGTTGACACAAACATACATTAATTAGTAAAGTGTGTATTCATTCTGGTCATTGAAAGTTCTCTTCATATTCTCTAGTGTACAAAATAGTAATGCATATTTGTTATCTGGATGGAAATATATTCTCTGAGCGAAAAAGCTCGATGGCTGACATATGACTCAATTTACAGATTTAGTTGTGCGATCTCACGAGGTAAAGGACGAAGGCTACGAGATTGAGCATGACGGAAAACTCATTACTGTATTTTCTGCTCCCAATTATTGTGATCAGGTAATTTTTTTTGCAGCTTGATGTGATTGCATTTCTCTTGTAGGGATGAAGTTATTTATAGATATCATCATGCTTGTTGTTGATAGATTACATGAAATATGCAAATGCAATAGAATTTTGGGATAATTGCAGCTAGGTACACCTGCCGAAACCACTTTTGTACCTAGGTGCACCTAACCCTTTTTTTAGCGTACCAGATCTAAAATTCTTATATATGTTTTTTTGCACATTCGTAAACCTAAAATTTTGACTAGTATGTAACAAAATTAAGAGCAGAGCGAATATAAGAATTTGAAGTGACCTGACAAGCTAAAAAAAGGTTAGATGTACCTAACTGCAATTATCCCTAGATTTTTGTCCAGTATGTATAATTATATTGAGAGCATTACATTAAGGCTTCATTTGGATCTCTTTCATTTTATTCTGAGTTGTTAGATTGATAGATCATTTACATGTTGCAGATGGGCAACAAGGGTGCTTTTATTCGGTTCGAGGCCCCTGACATGAAGCCAAACATTGTCACATTCTCAGCAGTGGTCAGTAGCTTTTGCCTTACTAATGATAAAACCGATTCTTTAGCGATCTTAAACTAATTCTTGTCACTTTGCAGCCGCACCCCGATGTGAAGCCAATGGCATATGCCAACAATTTCCTGCGGATGTTCTCGTGAGTCTTGACGACTATATTTTGAACCATTTTGACTGCTAGCTATATAGCCATAGCTGGTTGAAAACCCAAAGGCCTTGTAGAATTATGACCTGTATCTATGACAGTTCTTTTTGGCATTAGATTCTTTATATGGAGAACAGACCAGAAAACATAGTTTGTTGGCAGGTTTTGTCCAAATAAATTTGCTTCTCCTAAAATCTCGATCTTGTATTTACGCAGATGGGTAGGGCTAGTGTAGTAAATTTTCGTCTTGGATGTGCTCTTTTACACAACTGACCTAATGTTATGCAATTGGTGGTATAAGCTGGCTATGCAGATCTAAACAGGTTCAGGGATATTCAGTTGGGTTTAGGGGTTTTTAATTGAACATATTTAAAAGAAATGTAATCTAGAGTTCATCTCCAGCCAAACTAGTCAAGTGGTGACATCAAATTGATCCATGAGCAACTCAATATTTCCAGAGTAAGTTTGGATGTAATGCAATGCAACAAAGAAAAACATTTGCAAAGATTTAGAGCATTCAACATGCGGATATCTCTAATTATGACAATGCTTCAAACCGAACATTTCTTTGCTTTGCGATGACAACCAACGTTCTGAGAATCAGGGTAAACTAAAAGCGTTAGAAAATTCTGATTCAACCAGTTTCATTAAAAACTCGTCATGATTTGAATCAAACTGTGATAAGTAATAAGTAATTTAAAGCAATTGAAGTAGTAATAAGAACATAAGAATACTTGGAGGTGGTCAGTCGTTGTCATTCGTAGCGACGGTAGTAGATGAATGTAGTAAAAAATCATGAAGCGACGGTGGTCAGTCGTTGTCATCCTCGTCTTCTGCACCTCAAATTTGTTGTAGATGAAAGAAAATCTATCGAAACCGGCTAAAATAAAAAAAATAACAAATCAGAAATCACAACACATATTCGACTGCAGATCTATCATGAAATCGTGCTACTTACCGATAATTCTGAACCAGATCGACAACAACAAATCACTCTTCTCGCCGTCTTTGAGACGAATTCGAAATCGCTCTGATTACGTTGTTCTGAGAAGTCAACCCGTATAAAATGGTATTAGGTCATCTGCGGGAATGGACCCAAATACCCTTCACAATCTGTCACCCACCGTTAATTGGCTTCAAAAATTGTCTACGTCAAGTGTCATTCCCACGTCGTGCGCGCTCCAATCCAACGGATGTACCTAAGTTTGGACGTTTTGACATTTTTGGCTATTTTGTATTTGATATATATATATAAATGTTCGTATAATTATTTTGGCACAAGACACTCTTCAAATCCTCCGAAGTATCATTTCGGGAATTTTTTAGAGGAATAGCCTCTACTTTAAGAGTGGTTCCTGGTATCAGAGACGTAAGAGTTGGTAAGGATTAATTGAAGTTTAAATCACTTGCATCGTAGGTTTAAATTAGGCATTTTGCATCTGTTGTGAGTCGTTTTGGGGTAGTGGTGTCGGCTGTAAGATCTAGTTTAGACAACAAGTCCGCTAAAGCTCTACCCACTGTAGCAACACCTGCACTTGCTTACTTTCCCTTCTTGCACTTGTTTAACTCAGTTTTTCAAAACTTTCTACTATGGACTCTATCTTTTGTAGGAGCTCTTCAATTTCATCTTCCTCTACTACTTCTACTAAAAACAAAAATGTTATCAGTAGTGAAGAAAACACTATTGAAGATTTTGAACAAAACTTGAACAGTTGGGATGTCCCAAAAGTTCACAAAACTCAGATCTACAAAACAAATAGATTAAATCTCTTTAAAAATGATTTCAAAATTAAAACTGAAGAAAGAGATATCCAGCTTTCAAAACCTTTTGAAAATATCACCCTATTTTTCCAACTACTTGAAAACAACATCAAAACAAGGGCTATCGATACATACACATCGGTTTAGTTCAAGTAGCACTCAAACCCTTGACACGTGAAGGTCTCAATACTTCTGTCCTAACCGCTTTAAGAGATGCTAGACATCTAAATTTTGACGATTCTCTACTAGGAACGGTGGAGTCTAGTCTTTGTAGAGGACCAGTTTCGTTTGATTGTTACCCAAATTTAACTATCTCTCTAAATGACAAAAATATTTTAAAATCCTTGATCCTTCAACTAAAATTACATAATTACAAGATGATCGAAGGGTCTATTCCAGTTGCTCTAATTTTTAAAATCCATTACAAAGTTATGATGACTTCTTTTCATTCAAACTACAAACATCAAGCAACCAAAGGTGAAACCCTTATTCTTGAGACAGATTTATCCAAAGCACATACAGTTGTTCCAAGACCGATCCAGTGGAGAGATGTTTCACTTCCAAAAGAATGGATCCTCGACGGGGCTACTGATCCATCAAAACCAGATGTAGTACTGCCGGAACCAAACGCTCAAATCAACAACATAACTCAATACCTAGACGGTAAGGTAAAAATAAGCTTTGATAGACCTAGATCTAGTACTAGTTCTCGCCTCTCTGATGTCTCGTCTTCTGATTCCATTAACTTAGATAGGATTTCGAGGATATTTTCTACCAATAATTATACTTACAGATCTAGTGATCTCACACCCCCTAGATCTAACCTTCCCAAACCTATACACATACCTCGTAACTACCAGAATTTTCCTAATAACGAACCACATTCCTCCTCAATGGAAAACATTGATTGTACAGCCCAGGTTGCTCACCCAGTCTACATTGAGTCAAACCAAGAACAGAACCATCATTCACCTGATTCTCCAACTGCTTCGGTTATTACCCAAAACATAGCAAATGAAATAAATGTTCTTCAAAGTACCTTTGAGGTTGACAAAACTCTTTTACAAAATGATTTTTATGGATCACACAATTCTGAAAAACGGATATGGTTTCTCAAAAATTTCATAGATCATAGAACAGAGATTCAAAAGACGTTTTACGAATTTGTTTTGGAAAACAAACTCAATATATATATATATATATATATATATATATATATATATATATATAGTGAGAGAGAGAGAGAGAGAGAGAGAGAGTCATGTTCAAACTGGGAGAAGTGTCCAAATTATCTGAACATGTAAAACTTTTGTGCTGAGGGTGGAATGTTTGGATTCAGGTGAAACTTTTGCGTTGAGATTGGTTCAAATGGTTTGGACATTTGGGCTAGTTTATATATATATAAGAGCAAATTCAAGTGAGAACCGGTCACTTACACGAGAAATTACGAACTCGTGAATGTCGTTGAACCAACAAATACACTGATTAGATTTATCTTAGATTTTCGGTGACATTTTTATGTAATTTCAACTTATTCCCAATTTAAAACCGTCATTTTATAGCAAGCCAGTGACAATGTGGTAAATCCGACGTGCATTGACAGTGATCCAAAATTATGATTCTGATTTTTTCCTTCTTTATCCCATTTTTTTGAAGGAAAAATCAAATTTTATTGATTAAATTACAACTAACCCAGCATCAAGCCAGACAGTTGAAGGTACAGATGGTGGGACAGACCTCTCACCATAATCCCAACTACTGTTAGTTAAAACAAATATGGCCCATTCGCGAGCCATTTGATTACGAGCAAAACAAAGCACAAAAGTTCCGATAATGGATAGTACGCAATACCGTTCGCTAATGATTCCTCTAAAGTTGTTCAACTCGACCCGTTTAGCATCATGTAGAGCCACGACCTCCAACTCATACGGATGGAGAAACCCCGTGATCTTGCTGCAGGATGCTGTACACATGCATCTCTGATAGCCCTAGAGACCAATCGACTCGAACCAGTCAGAATCATGCAGAGCCACGACCTCCAACTCACACGGATGGAGAAACCCCGTGATCTTGCTGCAGACTGACTTAAACCAGCCTCCTCGATTAACCATGCGATCAATATGACCATCGCGAAATTCAAATCCTCCCAGCTCATTGGGTTTAACCGGATCAACCCATTGACACTAGGAACTCCCCGTTTCCTTCCAATATCGAGCTCAATAAGACAAGTATTGAATCTTGAGCAAGCCGAACCCCCCTAATTCGGTATGCTTGCATGAGTCTGCCCACCGACGCCAGATAACTCCGGTTCCCTCCCAGTACCGGCCTACCAACCAACCAAAAGCAAAACCCCCCGACCCTCCATGCTCCGTCGTCGCAACCCAAGCGCGACCCATCTGCAACTCCAGCCTCACCCATCTCAGCCCATCCTCAAACCATCCGACCTCGCCTCCATCAAAACCCAATCTACCACCCGACCACACATCCATCAAACCCAGATCTACCTTCACAAGAGCTCTGCTTCTACCGCCACGTATTCTTATATTATTCAATTATTTAATGATTTCCTTTTCTGGTTAAAAAATTTAATTAATTAATTAATGATTTTATCTTCACAAATTCAAGATTTATATTTTCTATTTCATTTTTTTCTGATTTCAAGATTTTACTTTGTACGAGTAAAGGATTTATGCAAAATAAATCATTTCATGATTTTATTTTTATGATTTTGTAGTTTTTTTTTTATTTTCACGATTACAAGATTTTCATCAATTTCTTATTTAATTTATTTGATTTTCATTAACCCAAAATTTTATGTTATGAAAATATATCATGATAATGGAAACATTAGTTGGCTATTTTATGAAAATGCATGACATAATAATGAAAACACGTGCGAGACATCTGCATATGTATTACCATGTAGCGCCTTCACGCTGGTTCTCATTCATCATGGGGTTCTCACTGGAGTGCTTCCAGACACACACATAATTATTTCCGTCGATATATAGAATGACAATGAACGAATTTGAGACAAATTTAATGATCTCCACCGACTATTTTGTCATATTAGGAATATCAATTTTTAATAAATGTTTAAAAAAATCTATCAACTCTATATCAATTTATAATATTAATTAACCTCAATAAATTTAACACCTAACATCATGGGTGATCATGGTCGGTTGACCGCAATCACCATAATATTCATAAACCAATCCGCATCTGACGGTTTTTGTATAATGGAAACCATAACCGCATTCACAGTTACAATAATTGACTAATATAATCCGCTCGATTTTTCAGTCTGTTTGCGGTTTGACCGCACAAACCATGAGCAATGAGCTTCTCATGTGGACCATTTTTTAGACCACTTTCAAGCTCAACTGGACATGTTTTTTAAATTCTTTTCATTAGCCAAAAACCATTAGGGAGCAATCAAAGAGGTCTAAGAGTTCCCAAAATTGGTCGCAATGAAAAAAATTCACTAACATAAATAATTGTTTACAATAAAGGTAAAAGTTTGATATTATAGAAGATGAAACTAAGGAAAAAAGGGAATGAGAGCCGGAAAAAGTAGGATTAAAGTTATGAGCGCGTAGGTAAGATGAAGTCACATGCGTGAGTGAAGTCACATGATTAAAGTTATACGCGGTTTCGGTTTTGCGGTTAACCAGTGGTTCTAACATTATAAAACCTTAACCAGACCGAATTATACTGGTTTTCTTCAAATTAAAACTTCAACCTCACCAATTATGCATGATTCATCAACCACGATGCATAGTTTGATCGGTTTTACGGTCGTTGCGATTTCTCGATTAATTATGAGCACCTCTACCTAAAATTGATTCTTAATTAATTTCAAATTTTTTTATTTATTTAAAATTTAAATTAAATATCGAGTTGACTAATTTTTTTGAAGGATAATCGAATTTTATTAATTAAATAGCAACTAACACGGCATCAAGCCGGACAACTGAAGCTATAGATGGTGGGACAAACCCCTTACCATAATCCCAGCTACTGTTAGTTAAAACAAACATGGCCAATTCGCGAGCCATTTGATTACGAGCAAAATAAAGCACATAAGTTCTGATAATGTATAGTGCGCAGCACCATTCGCTAATGATTCCTCCAAAGTTGTTCAGCTCGACCTGTTTAGCATCATGTAGAGCCACGACCTCCAACTCATTCGGATGGAGAAATCCCGTGATCTTACTGCAGAATGCTTTACACAAGCATCTCTGATAACCCCGTAGACCAATTGAATCGAACCAGTTAGTATCTTGCAGAGCCACGGCCTCCAACTTATACGGATGGAGAAACCTCGTAATCTTGCTGCAGACCGACTTAAACCAGCTTCCTCGATCAACCATGCGATCAATATAACCATCGCGAAATTCAAATCCTCCTAGCTCATTGGGTTTAACCGGATCAACCCATCGACACCAGGGACCCCCCGTTTCCTTCAAGTACCGATCCCAATAAGATACGTATTGAATCTTAAGCAAACCGAACCCCCCTAATTCGATATGCTTGCATGAGTCTGCCCACCGACGCCAGATAACTCCGGTTCCCTCCCAGTACCGGCCTACCAACCAACCAAAATCAAAACCCCCTAGCCCTCCATGCTCTGCCGTCGCAACCCAGGCGCGACCCATCTGCAACTCCAGCCTCACCCGTTTCAGCACATCCCCAAACCACCCGACCTCGCTTCCATCAAAACTTGATCTACCACTCGACCACGCCTCCATCAGACCCAGATTTATCTTCACAGAAACTCTGCTCCTACCGCCGCACCACACTGACGTCGCCGCCAGTACTACGCAAACGTCGACACCCATAGGGGATCGGCGCCGCGAGACTTCGCCCAATTATGTGAAACAAACCTTAAAAAAAGGGTACAAGCCGTCGCACCCAATTAGCCTTAGTCATGTGTATAGTTATATCGAGTTGAATAATTAATACTCTAACTTCAATGTTTAAGATTTATTATAAAAGTAAAATTATATAAAATAAAATTTATTTTGGGATAGAAATAGAGGAGACGAGAGTTGTTTAGCGTCGTTTGGAGGGTTGAAGTTGTAGGTCTCCATCGTCGTTTTGTGCTCCTCCATCCATCCTTGAATTCAATGGATTGAAGATATCGTCGTCGTTTTGATTCTTCTTACTGTAACTGTAAGTCTCTTCCTCTCGCGCCACTCCTATTTTCCCTCTTTTTTTCCTCTATCTAAATCCCCAATCCCAATCCCAATCCCTCCTTCACTGCGAACACGGTTCCGTTTGGTTCCCGAGAAAATGTTCAGCTACTTCTGCTTGTTTGCTCGGTAACCAAACGGAATCTGGGTTTTTTGTGCGCGGGGTAAAGTTATCATTTTTAGGGCTTCGCTGCGTTGATTGACAGTTCTACCAGGTCATGGGTTTTGGGGCATTTGGGTTGTTTGGTCTTGTGTTGAAGAGCTCAGCTTTAGTGGCTGATTAATCTCAAACAATTTGAAGGCCTTTGAGTGTTGTAAATTGGTACCAGATTTTCTGTGGCTTTGTGTTTGGGCATGAAATGTGTAAATCTAGCATGTTTCAAGACGTGTTATTTCTTACCCAGAATATATAACAGTGCTGATGATTGAAATTTCAACAAAAATACTGATATTTTTCATGAATTTAGCATTCCTGGTTGTTGGAATTTTGATTCAAGTGTTTTTTCATGCTGACCTCCAAATGAACAGTGGTTGTTATTTATCCAATGGACATAATTCATTGGTATTCACTTTCTAGTGAATTCTTGTGCTCTGTTTTACCCCTCTCCTGACAGTTCTCAGCTTCTTCAGTAGAATCAATGGAGGTTTCACTGGCAATGCTGGACCCAAATGCAACAAATCCTGGTCCAATCGAAAGTTCCATCCTTTATGATCAAGACAAGCATGTTTCCTCTGCAATTTGGGAGGGCCAGGTGCGTGCTGTCTGGTTTTTGATTTCTCCTTGTAGACTTTTATCATTCAAGCTTGTGCAGTTCTTAATATGATTTTTTTGAATAACCCTGTTCGTGTATTTGATAGGAGCGCGGTGCACTGAGATGCCATGAACACACTTCGAAGCTTGATCAGTGGACGCTCACTGTGACACAGCTCGAGTTGGTAGACAGGGCTGGATTTGGGTATTTAAGATTGATTCCCGCAATTAGTCTAGACAACCCGCTCATTTCTGCGCTAGTGGAGAGGTGGAGGAGGGAAACTAATACCTTTCACTTCACTGTCGGAGAAATGACGGTGACCCTTGAGGACGTTGCCCTCTTACTTGGACTGGCAATTGACGGGGACCCTGTCATAGGTATAACGTATACCTCGTGCCACACAGTTTGTGAAAGGTATCTGGGTAAAGCTCCTGAGCATGGTTATGCAAGTGGTGGTATGGTGAAGCTAAGTTGGCTAAAAGAGAATTTTTCTCGTTGTCCTGAAAATGCATCGATGGAGGATATCGAACGCCATACACGTGCTTATCTTCTGTATCTAGTTGGCAGTACAATCTTTTCCACTACCACTGGGAACAAGGTTCCAGTAATGTATCTCCCATTGTTTGAGAATTTTGATCAAGCTGGTAGATATGCTTGGGGGGCAGCAGCGCTGGCATTCTTATACAGAGCTCTTGGGAACGCTTCTCTTAAATCTCAAAGCACGATTAGTGGTTGCTTAACACTGCTACAGGTAATTTTCATTCACGAAAGTGATTACATTTGGAAGTTGGAGTGAGGAAGGTTGATTGTGGAGATACTAGTATTTTTCTTTGGTACTTGATTTCTTAAGAATGTTTTGATCTCTTTGTAGTGCTGGAGTTACTTTCACCTGAATATTGGCCGACCAAAGCTCAATAAAGTGCCCAAACATGACTGTTTTCCATATGTGCTGAAATGGAAAGGCAAACAAAGTGGTCCAACCCCCAATCGTGATGTAGTCTTTTACCGCAAGTCACTGGACTCCCTCAAACCATGTGATGCAAGTCTTCAACCTGTATTGTTCATATCATATTCTAGCATGATATTCTTGTATAACAATGTAATCGTCACGATATTCATTCACAGGTGGAGTGGCTTCCATACATACACATGGACGATACTGTAATACCAGAAGAAATTACAGCTAGTTTTGGTTTATGGAGATCAAAGACCATGCTGATGTGTTTTGATAAGGCAGAAAGACACCTCCCAGATCGTTGCCTAAGGCAGTATGGCATGCTTCAGTCAATACCAAATGATGTGCAGAGATGGGAGAGAAAGAGTCGTGGAGTTGATGGTGGGGTGGACTTGTCAGGAAAAATGGAGCCTGAGCTTAGTGAATGGTTGGAGCGTCGACACCAAATTGTGG
The DNA here is from genome assembly GCA_963920655.1 of Geranium rotundifolium. Taxonomy (NCBI): domain Eukaryota; kingdom Viridiplantae; phylum Streptophyta; class Magnoliopsida; order Geraniales; family Geraniaceae; genus Geranium; species Geranium rotundifolium. The sequence continues at coordinate 40,325,825 of OY987311.1, forward strand.
AAGGTGAACAGAATGTTGATGAAAGTGAATACATGCAGTGGTATATGTTAATTACTCGCAAATTTGTGGGAAGGCCCATTTCTCTATCAACCGAGTTTCAGAGAACGGTAAGTCCATGCTCCATTAATTATCTTCTTCCAGACCTGCTCTATAATTTAAGTGAATTTGAGTATCGTAGTTACTGATATTAGTGTAATTTGAATATTTCAACATTTGACAGAATGGTGGTTTGAGGGAAATTGCTGAGTTAGCAGATACATTCTCGACAAATGGATTGGATCCCCATCAGATTGACTCAATTGGACGAATTAGACTTATTGCTCATGAATGTTTGAGAGACCAAGTTGGAAGCCCGATTACAATGTCAGCCATCCCACAGATTGAGCTCGGGAAAAGGATCCGAGGGAAAGAGAGGGTAAGAAGGAAAAATACCACAAAACGGAAGCGGAAGGATGATCCTATGCAATATGCAGCCAGTGAGGATGAATCACAGTTCTGCGGTGAACTTGTTGAGGTCGATCAGTTACATGTTGATAATGAAATTGATCATTCACAACTTTGTCATGTTGCTGGAGACGATATGCAATTATGTCACGAGGATAGCAAGGTGGATGAGTCACAGCTCTATCATATTGAGAACCATGATATAGAGCTTCGTCATGCTGTGGGTGAAGATAATGATGATAAGCAGTCGTTTCATGCAGCAATCCAGGTCAATGAAGCACATCACCGGGAAGCTACCCACAATGTTAACACTATCAAGATCGATACTTCCTTGCTTCATGATCCTGATAACAAGGTTAACAACGGGCTTTGTGACACATCTAACAAGATCGATGATGCATTGCTCATAGATACATCTAAGCTTGACGGTGACGTTGCTGACGAGAGGGCTTCACAACCATCTCATGAAGCAGAGGAGGTTGTTCCACATCCCTTCACTGAAACTAGCGATATTCAGCAGAACAACGACTGTACCATTGTAGTTTAAGAAAGAATGCCCATTCCATAGTTTTGCATGGAAATAACAAGAGTGATCAAAGATGGTTTCAGGTATGATTTGAGTAGGTGCTGTAATATGATCAATATGATTTAAATTAAGCTATTTTGGCCAAATCTTTGCTAAGTTGACGACTTGTGTTTCTTTGCTGGAGGATGAAAAGTTTGCCGGAAATATTACAAGTTTCTGAGCTGTTTTTGACATTTTGTAGAAACTTGAGGGAGGGACATTACAATTGCCTCCACGGTTTAGGTAATATAGTTATTGCAGAGTATTGTTTCAGGCAATAATAGAGGTAAAAAAGAGCCTCATCTATGGTTGCGGCTGGTCTGCAATAGTAATATACTGTTTACTGATTCTTGATGTCTCTCAAGGGTCCCTCCTTCCTATATAGTCTGAAATATTGGGGTCTTTATTCACAGCCTGTCTAATATATCTCACTTTGAATTTAAGGACCCTCTGCCACATTTCTCAGGTATGGAATTATTAGAATCCAAAGTATTTTAAATCATCTACTCTCTTTACGTCTTGAATAATCTTCGTTAGTCGTTTAATAGACGAGTGTTACTATTGTTTTTTTTGTATACGGAGGTTTTGGTGAATTTGAGCTGTGAAGTGAAGGGACAAAGGTGACAGCAACTTGTTTTTGAGGGAAATAGTGTTGAATGATATAAATGCTTGAAATTGTAGGGACATGAAAGAGTAGAAAGGGTCCTTCTAATTTTTAAAAACTTGGTAATCAGATATAGCCCAAATGAGTTGGAATGGTGGGGGCAAGAGTCATGTTTCATGGCTCACTTGCTTTACATTATTATGGCTGGCTCATTACATGTGAAATTTGAAATTTGCTTCAACTGTTGTTCCACCCCCATCTCTATTATTACCGTTCATTTGTACTTTATTATGTGAGTGTCTTAGCAAAATGTTTGAATTTAATTTCTGCATTTATTGTGACTTGAAAGAAAGCTATTGCACATGTAATGATACTATTTAATAACTTTGTTATCATTCGTTAAGTAGATGATTAAATGTAGACCGCTTGACGATATATGGTTATTGTTATAGAGTCGCTCGAGACATGGTATTTCTTGTATGACCGAGGAATTGTGTATACCATCGACTCTCTTAAGTGAGTTTAAAGAGTAAAATGTACACAATATTTTTGACGCAATTGTCATTTGACATAACTTTTTTATCAACGAAAGAGTAATATATTAATAAGGATGGGTGAGACCTCAAATATAGAGCAATAACAACATAACATGAGAAAGTGATAGTAAATCTCAAAACAAAATAAATACATATTTAAAAAAAAGTAAAAGTACATTAAATAACATGAATATATGAAATAGTGGTATAACTGTAATTAGGCTGATATTCTAAAAAGATTGAATATATTGTTGATTAGTGCGCAACCTTGTACTAAAAAAATGTGGATAGAAGTTAGGAGACAGGAAATATGGTTTACATTAATAGAACATGATTTGATGTTATTGTGCTCTTGTAATGTTTTAAGACATCAATCATTTTGTATAACATGACCACTTTAAAGTGGCTATGAAAAATGAAACAACTACCAAGTATGCTCTCTCTCTCAGTGTTTGTGTCAACAACCATTGTTGACCATGCATGGACACTCAATTGTCACTCAAATGTTCATGTCATGACCCACTAATATTTGAATGCCCCCACCATCACCTCAGTCACATCCTCACCTCCCTCACTCACTCACACATGGCATGAAATATGCAACAATCCCACCTCTTCTTCCGCACCCAACCAACCAAGAGCCTCTGAAACAAGCACAATTACCCACAGCAGCAACAATGTGGTTCACATCTCTCCCACTCCTTGTGGTTCTGATGATGATGATCTCAGTTGGTAGCTCCATTGCCAAGAAGCCAATAGAGTCCAACAGCAATATGCTCCCAGCATCAGAGGCAGAGACCCTTTTCAGCATCATGGAGTCTATGTCCTCTGACCACAACTGGAGAGCCTCACACCCCAACCCTTGCAACCCTGGCTCAACTTGGCCTGGCCTGGAGTGCAAGCCTGGCCCTGGCCTTGACCACCACCTCCATGTCTCCAGGCTTGACTTTGGCTCCCCCCCTAACCCTACCTGCAAGCCCTCCTCCTCCTTCCCCTACCTCATCTTCTCCCTCCCTCACCTCCAGTCTGTTTTCTTCTTTCACTGCTTCACCCACACCAAAGCCTCTCTCTCCCTCTCCCCCAACAGGCTCCTCAACTCCTCCCTCCAGCAGCTCAGCCTCAGGGCCAACCCTGCCCTTGCTGGCCCCATCCCTCCCCAATTCTCCTCCCTCAACTCCCTCCAGATCCTCACATTGTCTCAGAACCAACTCTCTGGCCATATCCCTGATGGGATTTTCAACCTCAGATCACTGTTACACCTTGACCTAAGCTACAACATGCTCACAGGCTCCATCCCCCCACAGCTTGGCAACCTCAAGAACCTTGTGGGTCTTGATTTGAGCTACAACCTCCTCACAGGTCTAATCCCACCCACAATTGGCCAACTGGGTCTTCTTCAAAAACTTGACTTGAGCTCTAATTCACTGGTGGGCACAATCCCTGAGAGCATTGGGAAGCTCAGCTTGTTGGTGTTCTTGGCTCTGAGTAGCAACAAGCTGAGGGGAACCATCCCCAAGGGATTGGGGAAGCTGCAGAATCTGCAGTACTTCATCATGGATGACAATCCCATGTTCAGTCCATTACCAGTGGAGCTTGGCATGCTTGTCAAGCTCCAAGAACTCAGGCTAGCCGATTCCGGCTATTCGGGGGCTATACCACAGAACTTCTCACAGCTGAGGAACTTGAGCACACTGTCTCTCCAGAACAACAGGCTCACAGGTGAGATACCAGCTGGTTTTGGTGGCCTCTCCCACATTTATCACCTGAACCTGAGCAGGAACTTCTTGGATGGAGTGGTTCCTTTCAATTCAAGCTTCTTGAAGAGGCTTGGGAGGAACTTGGACCTTGGAGGCAACCCAGGGCTGTGCCTCAGCCCATCTGATGCATACAGTGTCAAGATTGGAGTTAGTGTCTGTGGAAGGAACAGGAATGGCTCTGTGAACAAGTCTGAGGCCACTTCACCAGATTGCTCTCCTTATTATTCATTCTTGTTGCTTTGTGCTTTGGGTGTTCTTGGGATGTATTATTAGGACAGCCCTTGTTGTTTCTTGCTGATTTTTTTGGTCATGGATCCTTAGACTTACAATGTGTTTTTTTTTTTAAATTTTATATTTCACTTTCTGGTGTGATCTAGTAACTTAGTTGCAGCAAGTACTGAAATATGTGTATGTAGATACCTTTCTCATCTCACATGTTCTGCACTATATTATTTTTGGTCTTTTGAAATTTGAATCACTGTTTTTATGAGCTCAATAATTAAAGGGATCATTGCATGCAGTTTATTTGTTGATAATCTCTTTTTAGCCTTCAGTAATCATATTAAGTGGGTAAGCAAATAAATAGAATTTGAACATTGTATTGAATATTTGTGGGACCCACATATAGATTTCAAGTATGACACATCCAAAAATATATGGATTTAGTTGTGTTTGTTACTTGACACTTGACAATATATTATGTGTTCAACTTCTTCAACCCAGTCAGCTATATATTTCAAATTCCATAGTTTCTGTCACACATGTTTGGTTCCAGTTGCAGCAGAGAATTTCAATCTGTTTTTCACATGTTACAGAACTCACAAGATTTATGTTTGTCCAATCCATAGCTCCAGCAGAAAATGTTGTCCTAATTGCTCTTCAATTTAAACCAACTCTCTTATGTAAATGTAAATGAGCCAAAAAGAGATCTATGGGTTGCAAAGTTCATATAAACTTTTTCCAGTCGATTGTGTGTCAAGGTTTGAGTTTTCGATTCTTGAGAAGCATTAAAATTGATGTAATTTCTTGGAACTTTGATTCTCTTATTACCGATTAAAAGAAACTATATATATATAAGACAATTAGCATAATAAGATCACTAAGGACCTAGTCCTTTGAAAAGAAAGAGAGGAAAGGAAAGTAAAGTTTATGGTGTTGAAGACAAGACTAGTTGATGAAACAAGAGCTTCAGACCAAACCAGAGGGGACTGACTCATTGTCTACAGAAGAATTTTACCATTACCATTACAGACAAAAACACTTGAATTTTGTAAACAACACTGTTGTTATTTGTACCCTCTTGATTTCCATTTCTCTATTATCTCCATCTTCCTGTGACCTCTCCTTTTGGCTAAGAAGCATGCACATACATTGTCACCTCAAATCATCTCTCCTTTCCCATCTTATTTCAATACCCATCCCAAACAAAACTTTCATTCAATTCAAGAGCACCAACAATTAGGTAGGTTTAAATGAAATTAAACTAAATACTCATATACACCTACACTTATAGTAGATATATTTATACGTGCTTGTATCACTTTCGTTACGACGCCGGAAGTTGTAGGTTTGAAATGTGAACGAACGTGTATTACGAGTCTATGAATTTTGAATAAAAGTGAATACATTAAGTATCATTTTGAAACCATACTTGGAATCACCAAGTGCACGTAAGAATTATTGTACCACGAGAAGGTGATGCAGTGCGGTCGAAGAAGCCGGTATGCAGAATGTAGAACACCTGGAGTTATCGCAAAAGTGTCGGATTTCGACAAAGAACTAGTGTTTTCTGGGCGGAAACGACGTTCTGAGCAAAACTCATGGCTACGCCATGAAGTACGATGGATTTCGGCCATCCGAGGTCATCTAAGTGAATACATTGAGTATCATTTTGAAACCATACTTGGAATCACCAAGTGCACGTAAGAACTATTGTACCACGAGAAAGTGATGCAGTGCGGTCGAATAAGCCGGTATGCAGAATGTAGAACACCTGGAGTTATCGCAAAAGTGTCGAATTTCGACAAAGAACTAGTGTTTTCTGGGCGAAAACGACGTTCTGAGCAAAACTCATGGCCATGCCATGAAGTACGGTGGATTTCGGCCATCCGAGGTCATCTAGAAACTGCGATTTTTACCCCTAAGATGACCTCGGATGGCCGAAATCCATCGTACTTCATGGCATAGCCATGAGTTTTGCTCAGAACGTCGTTTCCGCCCAGAAAACACTAGTTCTTTGTCGAAATCCGACACTTTTGCGATAACTCCAGGTGTTCTACATTCTGCATACCGGCTTCTTCGACCGCACTGCATCATTCAACTGATGCAGCGTACGTAGCTAGGAAAAACTCTTTATCAAAATTCGTTGATTCTTGCGAATACCGAAGGTGATAGATTTGAGGGAAACCTCAATTTTTTTATTAACTTCAAAACTAATAACAATAAACTTATAAGAGTGCTTAAATAGGCAAAACCTAGCAAACCCTAATTGTAGCAAAGGAAATCATAAAATTATTGGAAAAGGAAACAAATTATTAAAATTGCAAAAACTGCCTAAAACTTAAGAAACTGCGATTTTGACCCCTAAGATGTCCTTGAATGGCCGAAATCCATCGTACTTCATAGAATAGCCATGAGTTTTTCTCAGAACGTCGTTTCCGCCCAGAAAACACTAGTTCTTTGTCGAAATCCGACACTTTTGCGATAACTCCAAGTGTTCTACATTCTGCATACCGGCTTTTTCGACCGCACTGCATCATTCTCTCCTGGATGGAGAAGATTCGACCTCGAATATGGATCCGCAACATCCTCCTCAGAAGAAAAATCACCCAGGGATCCCATATCTTTGTAGCACCTCCTACCAAATTTTCAGATGTACTAAGTACTCTCACCTTGTTCGCAAGCTGGATCGTAAATGTGTAACATTTAATCTCGGATTCCATGTTGAATTTCTGAACTTTTCTTATCAAAGTACATGCCCATTGATCGATTACCCAACCTTGGAATTTGAGCCTTCTATCGTTGATACATGATGCTGGTATTAGGTTCTCGTTGCTGATTAAGGCAACAATAGACATGTAAGGCTCCCAATAATTTTCGGCTACTCTTGCAAGATTTTCAGTCCTGCCTTCATGATACAAGCTCTCGACGCCCTCCAAAAACTGTTCGTAACCATTATTGTATGAATCAGGTAAGAACAAGTATTTGACGCAGCATAAAGTTTCATCCCTTGCTAACAAAACATCTCTTCCTCGAATATTCTGCTCATGTTGACTCAATTGTGCTTCTACAATTCCAGATTCTGCATCTGCATCTAGTTCAACATAATCATCATAAATCGGGGGTGATACCCAATCTATGAACTCCTCTTGTTTAAGATTGCTATTGAATTGTGGAATTTCCACCTTGAAACCATGTTCCCACCGTTGGTTAGGGCGTTCGGGTGAACAATTCCGGTAACCGGTGAAAGGACACAATTCATCCATTCGTCGTGTCAATAATTCAACATGTCGCCTCAAATCGTCGTTCTCACGTCGAAATTCAGCGTGTTCACGTCGTAACTCAACTTGATCATCATCAGCACCTTGGGGAGCGGCTCGCTGTTGTCTATAGGGCGGCATACCTCAGGATCGACTAGCCTCTGATACCAATTGATGCAGCGTACGTGGCTAGGAGAAACTCTTTATCAAAATTCGTTGATTCTTGCGAATACCGAAGGTGATAGATTTGAGGGAAACCTCGATTTTTTTATTAACTTCAAAACTAATAACAATAAACTTATAAGAGTGCTTAAATAAGCAAAACTTAGCCAAACCCTAATTGTAGAAAAGGAAATCATAAAATTATTGGAAAAAGAAACAAATTATTAAAATTGCAAAAACTGCCTAAAACTTAAGAAACTGCGATTTTCCCCTAAGATGACGTCGGATGGCCGAAATCCATCGTACTTCATGGCATAGTGATGAGTTTTGCTCAGAACGTCGTTTCCGCCTAGAAAACACTAGTTCTTTGTCGAAATCCGACACTTTTGCGATAACTCCAGGTGTTCTACATTCTGCATACCAACTTTTTCGACCGCACTGCATCATAAAGGGACGTACCACATGTGAATCTGTAGATGATATTTGCTCCGGACAGTGTTTGACAAGATATTACTAGATGATGGAAAAGTGTTATTTCACTTGGCTCTGGAATTGATTGAGGTATTAGAACTAGAAAGAGTGGATCATTTATCCATATGTCGAATTGAATTTATGATATATGTAAAATTTACATGATTGTGAATACCAATTGTATCAATATAATCATCACAATACGACTAACACGAGGAGTGAATTCTGCTAGGTGAGATCAAGGCGGCAATGACGTAAGAACATGGGAAAATGACTTAAAAATCAATAAAATCGAGCGATAATTAGTAGGATTAATTAGATAAATATCCAAACGAATTGTCCAAAAATACATGACCACACAAAAGTTTTATTGACAAATTCATACCAAGTGAATTGCCCACTGTATCAAAACAATACTTTAATTTTTTTTTTGACATGTGCACTTGAATGGATTGATTAATAATTATTATAGACATAAAGCTACACTCAATTTTTTTCCCGGCATGCTTTGAACACTGTCTACAAGATTCTTGCAAATATGTTGGCACCGTAATTGTCTTGTATAAACTAAATTTCATTTGGGTCGTTCTTTTTGTACAAGTGTGATACGAATTAGTTCACATGTGTATATATAAAAGTGTAAACGAGCTGAATCAAATCTAGTTTTATTAAGACCCGACTAAAATATAGTCCATATTGTATTCGGCTCGAATCGTTTCAATTCGTTTAATTTTCCTTATATACATATACATATTAAAGATTATATTAATTATTTTATAACTAATTAAATAATAAACAAGTTAACTCCCAAACTCATCGAATCTTGATTAGTTGTCGGCTCATTGTCAAATGAACCCAATCTTTAGGCTCAAACTCAGCTCAAAGTCAAGCAGTTTGTTTACACCTTCTTATTAGTAGTATGTATCTGCAAAAATAAATTTTAGAGTATAGTTTTGTGTTTGTGAACAATTCAATTTGGTATGTCAAAAAATATTAAAATGTACATGATTTTATATTAAATTAAGGTGTAGTAGTATATGTTAGTAGACAATTCATGTGAATATCCATGAGCAACTAAGTATTAACCCTATTTAACATTGCAAATTTTACTTTCAGATGCTGATAAAAGAGTCAAAATATTGATAATACAGTTTTTCGAAGGTCGGTCAAGAACAGAGATTTTCACGCACAACGAATCATCACACCTATTGTTAATTGTTAGATGGCTAGCAATAAGGTGGAGTAGGTAATTTGAGGGTGTTTTGTTAGAAATTTACATGTATATATAAAGTTGTGGTGTGATAAAGACATGCCTCAAATATGGAAGGCAAGGTGAGAGAGAGGAATCAAAATGGAGAGACATATTTGAGAAAAGAACCAAAGAGAAGAGAAGAGACCACAACAGCAATTGCCTGATTCAATGTTTGAAACACCTGAGAAGCAGAGAAAAGGTGAAATCAATGTGTGCCCCAAGTTGTCACCAAAACAAGAGGAGTGTGTGTATTTGGGTGGTGAAGATGTGTCAGGTGATGCTAAAACCTGAGAGACTATGAAAGTGAGAGCTCAAGCTTATATATACATCTATGACCATCACCTTCTCCACCAATACCTCTCACACGTGGATTTCAAATTGCATTATTCACTTCCATTTAATGTTTTCTTCCAACATTTTTACGCTACTAGTATATGGGCTGTGGAGAGCCCAAAGTAGCCTAGAGGCCCAAATATGGGCCCATGATGTTTAAGGTGACCAATCGAGTCGACGAGCCCTTCTTCCCCACCCAACCAACCATGGCGGCTTCGAAGCTCCTCAGCCGCCTCCGGACTCCGTGCTCCGCCGTCTTCTTCCGCATTCTACCACCACGATCTCTCCTCGCCTCCAGGCCCTTCTCCCATGTCTCTTCTCCGCCGTCGCCACCGCTACTCGAAACGCCTCCTCGATCCTCCCACACCAAGGATCCTCCTAAAGCACCAGCTTATGGTTCAGGTTCTTCCTCGCTCAAGGAGATCGAGCTTGCCAAATTCTCTGCCATTGCTGATACCTGGTGAGCTACAGCTGCAGCTACATCTATGTCTTTTTTGGGGATATGTGTGTTTGATTCGTAGAGATACCGTTGTTTGTTGATATAATTGGGTAGATGAACTAGAAATTGTATTTGTTTCGTTGTAATTGAACATTGCAATCTTTCAATCCAGGCCTGATCTTTGGAGTTCTACTTCCAGACTTGTTTATTTAGTTACAAGATATGTCAACCTGGTTTGTAGAACTATAATAGCTGTGCAAGAATGATCTTGTGTCTGTATCTTGCTACAACATAAACCTTAATATCTGAATATCCAGCACTTTGATGGGTTTGTGAAATGTATGGATTTCTCATTCTCTTGTGGTTAGGTGGGATTCTCAAGGGCCGTTCAAACCGTTGCACAACATGAATCCTACAAGACTAGCATTCATCCGATCCACTCTTTGTCGACATTTCGGGTACTTCATACACCTTTTTCTTTCAAATTTATAGTGTCACCTCACCTCACCTCACCTTGTTTTGTATTGTATTAGTTCTGGAATCAGTATTTCTTTTTTCGTATCATTATGCATTTCCGCTTTCAACGAGTTTGTTTTTAATTTTCTCCTGCAAAAGTATTGTTTAAATGGGCATAGTTCATAGAAATATAATCAATCTGCCTTGGAATCAGTACTGCCAACATGCTTTGTAGTTGGTGAGTTGAACACCCCTAAGTGCAAATGTCATGAGAATGAGGACTGTAAAGTCCCTTGATATGATTCTAGAGTGTCTATAAATTGTTTTAATGCTGGACCGACTTTAGAATTTTCTGACTCCAAATATTCAGTCTTTGATAGTTTATTGCAGCAATAAGAGAAAAATGCTAAAGTTCAATCTTTTTGAGTTCGAGCAGATTAATCAACAAATAATATAAAGCATCTAAATACAAGAATGCCTTTGTTAAATTCTTAATACTAGTTGGAACTTACTACCCATCCATAAAAGACTACTCATATTAGCTCATGCTTCAAACTTTGATGTTCTTAAACATGGCTTTTATGTTACGTGTTCAGATGTTTTATTGTTTTGGATATGTCATTTTGCTTGTTTATTATTTCATATCAGGTAGTAATGCCTGTTTATTTTGCTCCATCTTCTCTGTTTCAGGAAGGATCCAAACTCTGCTAGCCCATTTGAAGGACTAACAATAGTTGACGTTGGCTGTGGAGGTGGAATTCTTTCAGAGGTGCAGTAATCTGTTTTCTGTTGTTTGAACCTTAATTCACTGTCATATACATATAACTAATTTAGTGATTCTGAAGGATGTGAACTATGTCACATATTGTTTTTTTTCTTTTGAACACATAAATTTCTCAACAAATATGCCCCAAGTACATGTGAAAATTAGTTTCGTACCGACTCTTTTTATTTCTTATTCTCAGCCTTTGGCTCGAATGGGAGCTACTGTAACGGGAGTTGATGCTGTTGAGAAGAATATCAAGATTGCACGCCTCCACGCAGTATGATAATCTGTTAGCAAATTTCCTTAACAGTTTATGTATAAATATTGGTGAACAATCTTTCGTAGTATCCTGTTATCACAACCCCCTCCCTCCACCCACCCACACGCGTATTATCATTAGGAATACTTCCTGTAGTTTTATTTGTCATAGACCTCATGGTTAAAGATAGTTTACGACTATGTTAAAGCTGCTTTCAAGACACCGTGATAGGAGTACTTCCTACAGCATTTTGAATCCATAGATAGCATGTATCCGAAACTAGCACATTGATGAATGTAATCTGTTTGCCAACCATGTCAGGTTCTTGCGTTATTAAGGATTTATGCATTTTGAATATATATGTTTCCTATCATGCAGTATCTGATCAATACATTAGCTGACCTTAGGTATTAGGGGTTACACGTTAATTTTTTATTTACAAATTACTGTTAGCATTATCCCTATCCCAGACTTCCCATTGGAGCCTTCTATCAACATGATTAGAGTGCTCTGTTAGTCACTAATGTTCGTTAAATTGGAAATTCAGCATTTAATCAGAAAATTAATTTTGTAAAATAACAATGTCTCGGACTGGGATATATTAATTGAACTTTAACTTGCTTACAGGATTTGGATCCAATAACTTCAACCATTGAGTACTGCTGCACAACTGCTGGTACATGCCGATCTTGTTTATTTACTTTGTAGGTCAAGCATTCTTGTCAGTTAAGCATGTTATATATTTTCTGCAATCAAATTATCGAGGGATAATGTCACCCAACTACCCCTAAAATTAATGTTTTTGCACTTGACTACCCTTAAATATTTTTTTGACATTGTGGGTGCCCTAAAATTGTCAATTTAGCACCGTAAGTACCCATTTCGAATTTCCGTCCATCTCCGTGAAATTCTGTTAAATTTAGAGGGTAAAAAGAATAAAATACCCCTATAAGTGTTTTTAACTTTCAAAATGTGCCATTTTGGACTCTCTCTCTCCCCTTTATCCTTCTCTCTCCTTGACCTTATGTAGAACCTCCGGGTGAGATTCGAGCAGCGTCACCGCCCAGAGCAGCGACGAGGTGGAGGCGTCTAGAGCGGCGAGAGGAAATCGAACAAGTGACCGCCGATCTTGAGCGGCTTTTTAAATTTTTTTCTTCATTTTCTTAAACCCTAACCAAATTAATTAACAACCAAAATTCACAAACCCAAATCAAAATTCTGGCAGGATCCAGAATATATACCCAATGAAAATGGATCGTCACCATTCCCAATGACTGTTTCTATTGGGTGCTCGTCCCGGACCTCCTCCAGCCCCGCTGATCTTGACCGTCTTGAGCGGAAGGAGAGAGAAGGATGAAGGGGAGAGAGAGAGAGTCCAAAATGGCACATTTGGAAAATTAAAAACACTTGTAGGGGTATTTTAGTCTTTTTACCCTCTAAATCAACAGAATTTCACAAAAATAGACGGAAATTCGAAATGGGTACTTACGGTTCTAAATTGACAATTTTAGGGTACCCACTATGTCAAAAAAATATTTAGGGGTAGTCAGGTGCAAAAACGTTAATTCTAGGGGTAGCTGGGTGACATTATCCCAATCATCAATGTTGCATATTTCAAGATAGATAATAGTTTGTTCATTTTCATTGGAAAACTTTATAGTGTTTGAACTTTTGTTCACAATCATTGGACATGTGGCGTATCTGTCCGTATGTAGGTGAAACAGAAATTCTTGGTGATACATCAACTCCTCATGTCATACGTGATCCCAGTAGTTAAGAGTTTTTTTTTTCACTTTGCTCGGTCATTGCCACTTGAACGCAGAATTTCCATGCCCTAAAAATTCAAATGATGTTCTGCAACTATAACAATGTTTGAAACTTGTATGATTGACTGGAGTTTATTGATTATTGATGTCATGTGAAATAATTTGTTTATTGCAACCATTGATCTAAATGATTATTTTCCATGGACAGAAAAGCTGGTCGAGGAACAGAGGAAGTTTGATGCTGTGATTTCTCTAGAGGTTCGCTCTCTCACACACACGCATGCGTGCCGGTTGAATTTTTATGTTCTTAACCATTGTTGGAGTATTGTCTGTTTAACCCTGAGTTATTTAGTTCGTCCCCACTTTAACATTATACGACAAAATATATTGAAATTAGTAAAGTAGTTTGTCAACTGCATGGTAAGTTTGAGCTAATTTCATGTGGTGTTTCCCTTGAGGATATTTAAACTGGTTGCATCTGCTTTAGTTAAATGATGATAATTGAAGGTGATCGAGCACGTAGCAAATCCTGATGAATTCTGCAAGTCCCTGTCAGCATTAACTGCTCCTGATGGAGCTACTGTAATTTCAACCATTAACCGGTCTATGAGAGCATATGCTACTGCTATTGTTGGCGCAGAGTATATTCTCCATTGGGTATTATTCTCACTAATTCTGGAACTTGATATTTCTTCTCAATTTTTATGTAGTTTCTTTAGCATTGCTTTTAGGATTAATCACCATGTTGATCTCGGCCATACTCTGTATGCAGCTTTTTTGTCTTGACTATTCCGTGCTTCATAAATATTACTCTCTTTGTCCCAAATAAGTGCCACTTTCTTAAAAAGATGTCTCGAAATAAGACAAATGTGTCCATTTTGTAGTTCATTATTCATGAATTAACAATAATACCCCTCCCTAAGTTATAACAACTTGAGTAGATAAGGCATGAGAGCACACGAGGGTAAATGATAGAAAATCAAACACTAAAAATTAAATTCCTAATTCTTGCACATGCAGCTGTTTATGAAGCACGGAATAGTTAATTTACATGCCAAGTGCCAAATTTGTTTTGGGATGGAGGGTGTACATGATTTTAGCATGCAAAATAAAGGGCATCCCTCCACAGCTTTATCAGAACAAACTAGGTCCTGCAAGGAGTGTGGTGTGAATAAGGTCCCATTGCAGTAGTGCTTGACAAATTTGTGTGAAGTGATTGCTCTTGACACCAAAGTCATGCATGTGAAAACCCAAGTCTTTTACTATAGTACTTGACATGGGCCCTGCTAATTCTGAAGAAAGCACTAAAACATGTTCCTTAATGTTGTATCCTACTTTCTTGTGGGGTCAATGTGTATTTGTATTCAAGCATATCTGAAGAACAGGTTGGGAATCAGAAAGTTTTGTCTGGTTTATTTAGATGAAACTTGCAAGTGTCCGATTAGCCGTTTCAGTCACTGCACATCTTTGTGGCTTGGCTCCAGCTGTTTCACTTGATTGAGTAAAACATGCTATTTGATGTTTAACAGCTCCCAAAGGGTACGCATCAGTGGTCAAGTTTCCTTACTCCCGAAGAACTCGCCCTGATCCTACAACGAGCTTCCATTTCTGTAAGTCCTTACCGAAACAACGATAATCCTGCTAAGCATCTAAAGTATATTTGCATTACTTAAAACTTGGATTGCTGTTTTGGTTGAGTTTATCCAGATAAAAGAGATGGCCGGTTTTACATTCAACCCGGTGACAGGACGATGGTCTTTATCGGACGACACAGGCGTGAATTTCATCGTATTTGGGTCCAAAAACAGTTAAATAATAGGAAGTCGCATGCAATGGAATGAATTCTTTCCCATATTTCAGTTCTTGCCATGCCAATGCCATTTTCTGGCATATTCATATTGAAATAATGGGTATGGTAGTGTTTGTTTCTTGGAAAGAGGAAAAAGCCTCTCCTCCTTCCTTATCTCTGTACAAAAATTGATCATTGAGCTTTCCAAGGACAACTTACATTCCCTCCAGTCACTATTTGACACCTCCACATTATGGGTATTTGGATTTTCTTAGTTACAAGTCTTGTTCATGAGTCCAATATGGTATCGGTTGATTGGATTAAGTTTTTGTTTTATTCTGGTTGATTTTGTTTACTTCAACCAGGGCTATCCCTGTAAATATATATAGATGTAAGTTGAGGAATCATTTTTAACAGGATGTTTTGATTGACTAATACCAAGGAAGTTGAGTACATAGTGTTTTATCATCAATTTCAAATTTTCAATGCTAATTTAAATTGGACGATTATTTCCTTTTGGAGAAATAACTAAGGAGAATATTATATCTCGTTAACATTGAAAGTTGACATAACTAAGGTATTTTATAACGTGTATAATTCGCCCATTTCTGAACATTTCTAATTTGTTAATCAGCTTCTATTACTTTAATCACTTCAGGTGTGTTATAATTCAAATATTTACCATTTTTGAAAGTCCTCATTATCTTCATTAGCTTCTGTTCTTTTAATATATACTAGGAAATAAAATGATAGGGCTGGGCCTTGTGCTCCTGTCCTATGCAGGAGGAGCATATCTAATCCAACACTTATCATTCTTGAAAATTCTTAATCTCTTATCATTTCAATGATACGCAGGGGAAGGATTCGGATAGCCCGTATAGGAGAATCCAAAAGTTGGAATCTGTTCCTTCAGATATTAATAAGTCTTGCTTTGACATGATTTACGTCTTACTGTTTCTAGAAGAATAAGATAAACATGACTTGTGGACTCCGAGAGAAAATATAGCTAGTTATATTTTAGGGTAAAGAATAGTAAGCCACACTCAAATATCGTCAAAAAACACATAACCACCCCATGTTTGAAAGTGGACACCTAACGATTGAAAATTGACACTTAACACCGACCGTTAGAATTTTGGATGAAAGCTGTTAATTTTTGAACTAAAAAAGACGAAAATACCCTTGATCTTACATCAAATTTTCAAAACATGTCACTCATATGTGTTTGGGTTTTGAGCCTGTAGTTGTTGAGATTGCTCAGTCGTTTAGGAAAACCATGTTGAAAGACATGCTCTTGGTCTTAGCCATGTTGAACCATGTGATTAAAGGTAGTTGTCAAAGATAGCTTCATTTCAGGATAACCAAATGAACTAGAGGCATATTGAAATAAATTTATTGTGGTTTGCTCGAAGAAAACTGACCCCTATTTGAATCAAATTGAATTTTCTATGATATGGGTACTTGCTTTTTCTTTAAAAATCTAGTAAAAAAATTGGTTATGGGTACTTGATTTTCAGTCCTATCGATTTAGGTCTTTCCCCCAAATGGCTTGCTAAACCATCGAGGTCAATTTCCTTTCCCAAAACGGCATCTCTGGCGATGACCTTGTTCATATCATCATCATCGATGACTCTGTTCTGAAAAGAAGTCTCAGCAGATCCGAATTGCCTGAAATCCCATCTGACGTCGTCGTCGGAGATCCCTGCTTAGGAGACGCCTGAGCCACCAGATCTGCCAAAGACACACAAAATTTTAAAGATGGACATGTTTCAATTTTTTTTCTATGACCTGAGTTTTGTTTGAATTTTGAAAACAGAAGCCAAAGAGTTGAATGGTTCATAAAAGAGACACACGCACAATGTTGACTAGTATTTGATATTTACTTATACGATAAAGTATAATTTTTTAGTTAAGGGGTAATTCTATGTCAGTACCTCAAGTTTGCTTCATTTTCAAATAAGTACCCCATGTTTGAAAAGTTTTTTACCGGTACCCAAGTTTGAAAAGATTTTTACCGGTACCCCAAGTTCAATTACGTTGCACTTAAGGGTAACAGACATTAAATCTAACAAAATTGGTATATGAAAAGTCCAAAATGCCCCTAATGCTTAATTCTCAGTTTGGTAATTAATTGGTAAATATGAAAAGACTATTTTACCCTCACTTAAACAATAAACTAATGGTATAGTTCAAGGATATATTAGTCTTTTCAAATGACAAAAATGAATAAAAATATTTTTCATTAAATAATAATTAAAAGGTTTTATAGTTTTTTTTAATATAATTTGATTATTAATTAACAATATAATAATTCGTTCTTTCAAAAAACAATATAATATAAGAGATTAAAACTTAATTTTTTTAAAAAAAAAAGAAACTGGAATCGTCTTCTACATTGGTCTTCTAGGTTTGCTCGTCGGACGGACCACCACGAACAGTGACGTCAAATTTTGCAGCGGCGGCGGCGGATCTAGACTATTGTCCCGTCGAGAAGTCACTTTCCGTCTGCAGCAGCGACGTAAATTTCTCGATTTCCCGTCACACAAATTAAGGTTGTAAGAGGTCAAGTTTGGTGTGGACACTCCTCCGCCACCACCAATCGCGGCTGCTCTAAAATCTCTTATTCGGAATCGGAGAAGACCACAAGCTCCCAATCCCTCTCCTTCACCACCTCCAACCTTCTCTTAAACCTGAGCTCCGTCTCCGGCCTCAACCCCGAGATCGTCTCAATCGGGCTTTAGTTTACGTTTCTAAAATTGAGTTAATTGTTTCCTGTATATAAAAACATTTAGAAAAATTGGTTTTTGAGGTTTGAGCAAGAACATTCATCTGTGACAAGTCAAGAATTGAATTGGCCATTGGTTCCGATTGAAGAAGAGAGAGAGTGAGGGGATGTTGAAGAAGGGGTGGTTATTATTTAACGAAGAACTTTTTTTAATTTATTTATTTAAAAAAAATTATTTGAAAAGACTAATATATCCCTAAACTATACCATTAGTTTATTGTTTAAGTGAGAGTAAAATAGTCTTTTCATATTTACCAATTAATTACCAAACTGATAATTAAGCATTAGGAGCATTTTGAACTTTTCATATACCGTTTCTGTTAGATTTAACGTCTGTTACCTTAAGTGCAACGTAATTGAACTTAAGGTACTGGCAAAAAACTTCTTAAACTTGGGGTACTGATTTGAAAATGAGTCAAACTTGGAGTACTGACATGAAATTACCTCTTTAATTAATAAACAATTTGACCTAATTTTTAGATTTACTCTTTTTTCTTCCATATATAATTATTATTTTCCTATTTTCCTTTTTGTGCATTCACAAGACTTGGTAAGAATGTTGCCACAATCAAAACAATGCTTGCAAGTTATGTATTAGAAATAAAATCAGAAAATTAGAGAGAATCAATTATTGTATTATTGGTTTCTCAGCTTGTTCTTGGAGGAACTCAAACACACATGAGTGACATGTTTTGAAAATTTGAAGTAAGACTAAAGGTATTGTCATCTTTTCAATTTAAAAATTAACAGCTTCCATTCAAAATTTTAATGGTCGGTGCTAAATGTCAATTTTCAATTGCTAGGTATAACTAGGTGTCTACTTTCAAACATGAAGTGGTTATGTGTGTTTTGGCGATATTTAGGTGTGGCTAACTGTCATTTACCCTTATATTTAAAAATACATATAATGTATATAAATGTATTTGATTATTTTTTTATGAGTAAGAAGTTCACATATTAAAAGAAAAGAAAGTCAATTATGAGACAATGAAACTTCACAAGTAACAGTTTAAGGGAAAAGAGAAAAGAAGAAAATCAAAGATCTAACTAGCGACTTGAAAAGAGCTTGCATTTTCTTCCTGATAAATGGTATGAATGATATTCTTCTCCCCGCCCTTAGATGTAAAACTAATGTTTTTTTACATAATTTGGCGCTCACAAGGGGTCGGAGGAGAGTAGATGGCTGACACCAAATTTGTTATTCAGGTTGACACTTATGAACCGTTTCTGAGTGGAGGAAGAGGCACGCCAGCGAGCATAACGATGTAACTGCTTGTACTAAAATTGCATATAAGATTACTTCAAAATTATTTTAATTTATATATTAACATAAAGAATTCTTATTTGAATTTAAAAATGAATTTAAATTTAAGGGAAATGAGAAAATGGTGTGGTATAATGTCTTTTGTAAGAGAATAATGTAAATTTTCTTTTGTATGCGAAATATATATTTGTACGACGAAATTACTCATAAAATTAAGATTTAAAGTTTTTACAAAATAATTTTAACTAAAAATCTAAATTATAAGTTTTGATCGTGCGACTTGATTATATAAATTTTAGAAAAACAATATTTTTGAAGTTAAAGAAAAAGTAATTTGAAGGAAAATTTCATCGCTTCTATATAAATCTCATTCTGCATAAAAAAAAATCAAAACTTACTACACATTTTTATCATCATGAAAAAACAAAATGTCAAAATGTGTGTCATTTTCAGTTAAATGTATGTGTAACATGAATATTAAAGATGGTATAATATAATATTCACTCAATCTATAGAACATCACATACGGGATGGGATCTCCTTGATATCATTATTATGATGACGTGGCAGGCCGATAAGGATCATATTTATTGAGAATTGAGCCCAAAAAAAGATACATACAGAAACTAGACAATTCAATTCTCAGCTTCCAACCAAAACATGTCAACACACTCTTCGTCTTCGTCTTCGTCTTCGTCGTCTCTATCCTCAGCCAGAGCTCGGGCCCGATTGGCCGTGCTCTCCGCCCATTTAGCCGCTGAATCATCCTCCTCTCACTTGATCCAGCTCCTCGAGCCATCATGTGCCTCCTCCCAATCCATGGTGCAGCCTCCAAGCAACCTCAAGGGATCGTTGACCCTCGTTGACGAGCGCACCGGCAAGACGTACCAGCTTCCGATCTCCGAACACGGCACTCTCAAGGCCTCCGATTTTAAGAAGGTATATATATATCGATTTTGGTTCTCTTGGATCTGATCCTCAAACAGAGTTTAAACTGATCCGGTGTTTGGCTTTATGCTTTTGCTGTGGAGATTGTGTCTCAAGAAAGGGTGTCTGGTGAATTTCAATTATTTCGTTATTTGATATGGGGATTGGATGGATGATTCATTCTTTTAGTCAATTTTTTCTGTTTGATGGGTAAAGTGAGGTTTGTGAAAAGACATCAGTTTAATTACTTTTATATGTCATGGATCATCCATTCTTTCTTACATACTGACATTTTGGTGTTTCTTGTCGGGTTGGTCTTGTTTATTTGATTGGCTGGGGGTGAAGTGTGTCTCCTACTTCTGTTGATTGGTTGCTGAGAAAATTAAGGGAAACAAAATTTCTGTTTAACTTGAGGGATTGAATGAAATTATTTATGGTGCTCTTCCGTGTTTGATCTCAAGTAGACCAGCTTGGTTTACCATCCCGACGATCCCGTTATCAGTCCAACATCAAATACACAGAATGAACTGCCATGATGCTTTACTTAAGTTTGAGAGGACATTAGTTTTTTTCATTGTATGGAGTCGAAAGAAAATGCTTTTGGCTCGAGTACAGGAGCCTCTATGTTAAAATTAAACAGCTTATGACTTTAGACTTTATTTAAAAGTTACTTACAAATTAAGCATATATTTAACCTCATTTCATGAATTTACAGTGCATTTGACTGATAAGAGAGGAGGTGAACTGGATGTCCATAATTTCTTTTTCTGTAATTTGATAAATGTTTCTGTGAATATACAGATAACAACAGGAAATAATGACAAGGGGCTCAAACTTTATGACCCAGGCTATCTCAATACAGCTCCTGTTAGGTCAACAATATGCTACATTGATGGTGATGAGGGGATCCTTAGATATAGAGGCTACCCAATTGAAGAATTGGCCGAGAGTAGCTCCTTTTTGGAAGTGGCTTATCTCTTAAGTAAGTATTGTCAATGGAAATATGTAGCACTCATTGATATCTGAAAATTAGTAAGTAGTTTTGAAAGACATTCAATGTATACTATCATAATTTGATTACGTTTTAACGAATTAAATTATCTTCACAAATATATTTTATAAATTTCAGATTTTCTAAGCAGGATCAGAAGGGAATGCTAAGCCCACCAATTTGTAGATTTATTTGTTAATGAATAAATAATTAAACACCCCTCTTAGGTTCAAAAACTATTGCTTTATCTACAACGCGACCAATACAAAATCAAGTGCAAGCAATCTGGACAGAAAATATTACATTAGCCTGTAAACTATTAAATGCTTACTGGAAGACGGAATGGAGACTGCACCTTTTTGCCTTAAGTAAACAAGTTGAAGAAATTTGTTGATTTACCATAACTTTATTTAGGCCTACCGACCAACATGGACAGTCACTGTTACACTTCAAAGGTGAGCTTACATGCTAAGCCTTTTTGTTTTAGCAAAATTTCATGCAACATGTGTATATGCACACAGATGACCAGAAATGCCGATGAACAACTGCATGTTCTCATAGATGAATAATTTATATCAAAACAGATTTAATTGGTTCCTTTTCTCCTTTCAAATATAAAATTAATTAGTTACTTTGAAGAATTGATTCCTCAAAACTACTTATTCCACAGCTACCTATTTATTGCAAAATAAATGTCTGTTATACATATTTAAGATCTGTTACTAAGTCTATTTGCTTTCTTCTTTCAGTGTATGGAAACTTGCCTTCTCAAAGTCAGTTAGCAGACTGGGAATTTGCTGTTTCTCAACATTCAGCAGTTCCTCAAGGGCTTTTGGTGCGCTTTTCTGTAGCATGTTTTTTTCTTCTAAGCTTTGCAATCTTTCAAATTTTAACTATATTTCTCTTTCCGTCTCTCCATGTTTGGACTAGGTTAATAAACACCCACTTATGAAGAATAATCTTTTGACATATGCTTGGAATTTAGGTTATTGAATCTATGCTTATAAACCCCCTGCTGATTTGACAGTTTCTTGCTTATGAAATGTATAGTTGCTAATTTTGTGTGCTACTGGTTTTAGCTATAGGAACTTCTTTCTTTTGATTTTAACTGTTGGTCAGGTTTTCATTTAGTTGGAACTGGTGTGGGTTCAGTTTTGCATATATATACACGCTAAAGAGTGTGTGAACCCCTAGTTTAAATAAAATTAGTAGTGACACAACATAATTACTGGATCAGTATTTTGTTACAATTTGATTATATAGCTAATTATAAATCATGTGATCAAGTGAATATGCTATTTTTAATGGGTAATCTATGATTGATAGATGTAGTTTTGCTGATCCCTGCTAGAGAAATGAATCTGATGCACACCTAGAGTATTCTAGTGTATGTATGAATCCTGGGAACACCTAACTTTCCTTTGATGGGATGCCGGTGAATCATAACAGGCTTCATTTGTAATTTAATTCAGCTAATGGCCTTATTGAGATAGTAAGGGTGTTCATTATGGATACTCTTTTGTTGATGATCAGAGTTTAGTACTTCGTAACTATTTTTTACATTTTATAATTCATATTTAACCCTTATAAGCATCAAGTTGGTTAATGCTTTCTAGTTTGTAGCCTCTCACATGAGTGGTTTAGCTGAAACCATAGGTAAAATTGAGTTGAGGCAGATAACCATTATCTTTTATCTACCGGAGTAATTCATCAAAAATATGCTAGAGCTCTAGTTTAAGTCAATGCTAATGCTTTTTATAACCTTAATCAGTTTTCTTTTGCTTCTGTACAGATTCTCAACCTTTTGGTATCTGATATTGCAGGACATCATACAAAAAATGCCTCATGATTCACACCCAATGGGCGTACTTGTCAGCGCGATGAGTGCACTTTCTGTCTTTCATCCAGATGCTAATCCTGCTCTGAGAGTGAGTTGCTGATGCTGTGAAATCCTAATCTTTTTATACGACTAACCATGATTAATTTACATAAGCACAAGCATATGCTTTCTTATATATATAATTTCTATTTTTATAGTTATGCTGGTGCAAGTTATTTGTCCATTTTCTGTGTGAATATAGCTCTATATGGTTTCAGTTATACATATTCAATATTTTGCGATTGAGCTTGTCATTTTTCTCATAGATATGATGACTTCGCCATGTAAGGTGAATTCTTAGCCTATATCTTCAAATGTTTATAAAGAGACAAATATATATTTTTTCATCATCTTACATTTGCACAGGCTCTCTGCTTCACATTACATTATGACTTATGTTTGAGAAATGGACTATCATCTTAACCGCACCGGATATATGAAGTGTCTACCCCTCCTTCCCTTTACGTGATAGTAGCCCAGGTTATTTTGTATGATGCTTCTGTTAAAGAAATCTTTAGGTCTCAATGTTTCTGGACAATACGTAATGCTGACAGACTACGACAAGATTAATGAAATTTTATGACACTTGTAAAATTGGCGTAAGCTATGATATGACATGAAATGAATCTGAGTTGAAGGCTAGTGGATTTATGGCCTTGGTTGCAAATAAAGTCTATTGCTCTTTCATGTTGAGAATTTACTTCAGAGCTCTTATAATCAAGTAAAATGGCTTTTGACACTTTAAAGTTGTTAAAAATGTGTTTTTTCCGCTACTACTCATTTGATGGAATTAAATGATCATTTACCCTTAATGTGCTGAGAATTGAGATATGTTGGTGCACGCGATATCTGGTGTTTGATTATACGAGTGGTACCTTTCAGAAAGGACTTGGCTATTATAGTTTCTTCAGCTTGGCCTTGTTTTATGGTGTAAATAGAAACAGTTTCATCTTGAGCAAAACTATTAGTTGCATAATTATCTGAATCTTAACATGCATTATGAATTTGTTGCAAAAGCCGTGAGGTTTTGGAAGCACCCTAATGATGTGGCTCTTTGTTTGTTTAGGGCCAGGATCTCTACAACTCAAAACAAGTGAGAGATAAACAAATAGCACGGATACTTGGGAAGGTTTGGTCATTCCATTTTTTATTATTTTACAGAAGTGTTTTGATCCTGAACCATGATATTGATTTAGTTTTAATTGTTGTGTACTCTTTCGTCTACTTATCAACTAATACAAATAAAATAAAATTTATGTATTATGCAGGCACCAACCATAGCTGCTGCAGCTTATTTGAGGTTGGCAGGGAGGCCTCCAGTTCTGCCTTCCAGTAACCTTTCATATTCAGAGAACTTCTTATACATGTTAGATTCATTGTAAGTTCTTTTGGCCTCTTATCTTGATAGGATAACTTTATGATTCAACTTCTTGTAATTCTATTCTGATTCTCATATCGATGTGGTTTCTGCCAAAATATTTTTCTATAAAGAATGACAAAATAATATATAATGGCTCAAATGGAAACAGGCTTACATCCAGCTACTTAAAAAGTCAATGAAAAGTTGTAAATATCCCTTAAAGGTGTTTTTAAGAAGTTATGAAACACAATCTTATACGAAATAAAAACTGCAGCTCTCTGACACTTGTGTACAAACTTGCAGAGGCAACAGGTCTTATAAACCCAATCCTCGACTTGCTCGGGTTCTAGATGTCCTGTTCATACTGCATGCAGAACATGAAATGAACTGCTCTACTGCTGCAGCCCGGCATCTAGCATCTAGGTAGGCATGCTATTGTTTTTTTCAATTGGGAAAAATGTAAGTAGGCTTTGAAACTTAACTTTGGCCACCGTAATTTTAGTGGCGTTGACGTATACACTGCTCTGGCTGGAGCTGTTGGAGCATTATATGGACCCCTTCATGGTGGAGCAAACGAGGTTAGTATAAGAAGTGTTCCTGTATATTCTTGTATTTCTTTGTTGGAAAACGGTTGGTTTTTGGTTAACTTCCCCTGCATCACCGTTACAGAATTGGTGGTTCGGGCCAACCATCAGTATAATATATCTTCCTTGATTCTTATGTAGGCAGTACTTAAGATGCTGAGTGAGATTGGAACCGTTGCTAACATCCCCGAGTTCATTGAAGGCGTAAAGAACAAGTGGGTTGTGATTACTGTCTGATTTATAATTTTCTGTGTTGTTGATCTTCCTCTAACTATGTGCCCTACAGGAAGAGAAAAATGTCAGGGTTTGGGCACCGTGTATACAAGAATTATGACCCGAGAGCAAAGGTCATAAGGAAACTGGCTGAGGAAGTGTTTTCCATCGTTGGCCGGGATCCTCTTATTGAGGTGCCAACCTAAACTGTTACATTTTCTTGAACAAAAAGAGTATTATTATGTTTTTTTTGCTGCTTCCAGCATGTCAATTGTGTAATATCAGTTCTAGACTCGATAGATAAAATCAGGATCCTAAGCACCGTCAGTATTGAATAATTAAATTTACCAAGTTGTGAAAATATTCATAGTGGAACATGTAAACTTGTCATAGTTCTATCAGATTAACTGATTCATTTGTTGTGCTACTTAATGCATACTCAGGTGGCTGTTGCACTGGAGAAAGCTGCATTATCTGATGAGTACTTTGTCAAGAGGAAACTATATCCAAATGTCGATTTCTACTCTGGCCTGATTTATAGGTATAATTAGTATTTGGTTAAGAGTAATATTTTGCTTTATAACTCATATGAGATCATCAGCTTTTGTCTTCAGCTAAAGAAATGCCAATGTTTTGTTACTCTCAGGGCAATTGGGTTTCCAACAGAGTTCTTTCCTGTATTATTTGCAATCCCTAGAATGGCTGGATACTTGGCACACTGGCGAGAATCTCTGGATGACCCCGATACCAAAATTATGAGACCACAAGAGGTAAATATATCTGTTTGTTTGAACTTAAGTTTTACAATTAAGGTTCTCAAATACTAAAATGCTGCCAAGATATGGAGGGGTGTATGTAGTGTCATTGCCTTCATATGTTGTTGAGGTGATCAATTTTTAGTGGGTTTCGGGGAATCCAATATGAAACAGTATTAGGTATAAAACTATGCTGCTGTAATGATTTTAGCATCATCTATAATCCGGTAGCCTCGGAGGAGTGGTGAACTAGATTTCAATCTGTTATTTCCTTAGATGTGCATTAGTTCAGACAGACTGTTCCAACTTCAAATTGATCGACATCCCTTTAAAATTAGGAAGTGCTATTTATTTAAGCTATTCGATTCCATTACTTATTGTTGTGTGTTGTCATTTGGTTGAACAATTTAGGTATACACTGGACACTGGCTGCGACCATACATGTCTCTTAGAGAACGAACAGTATCAACAGACAGTGATGACAAGCTCAGTCAGGTGCATGTTTCAAACGCCTCCAAGAGACGGCTGGCTGGAAGTGGAGCTTAGGCCGAATTACTTGAATATCATAATAATAAAAAAAAGGTAAATGTATGGGTATTCATGGTCTGTGGGTTTAGAATAAGATGTGTTTGGAACAAAAATGTTGTACTTTAAAATCAATTGAGGTGTGATTTTAATTTGCGTTTACTCCACTGTTTGGTGTTCTCAGATGAATAAGAGCATTGTTTACATGCACCTGCAATTTTCTTTGGGCTTGTATTTCCTTTTGAATTACTACACTTTCCTTACACTGCCAACAAATTTCATCTCATCTCTCGTATCAAAATTTATGCCCTTGACTCATTTACAAGAAGTGTGAGTCAAACCAATGGAGAGTTATTTATTATGTTCAATCATCATCAGTTCGAGATGATTGAAGGTGACATGTTTTTCTGTGCCATCGCGATTTTATTAGAAAAAGGGGAAAATGTCACTTAGCTCCCTCGTGGTTTACGCGTTTTTCACTTAGCTCCCTCGCCCGACAAATACGTTTTGAGAGACTCCCGAACTTTCCAAAATTCTCATAGAGCCCTAACCTCGTTAGTTTTTTTGTGAAAAGTCCAAAATACCCTCACCTCCCCACCACACTGTTCATGGAGCCACTCCGGCCACCCACTCCGGTCGGCCTCGTCTCCGACCCTTCATCCGGCCACCCCTTCTCCGCCACCCTCTCCGCCAGCAAGCTCCCTCAGCGCCGCCTTCTCCGCTGGAGTCGCGCTTTGGTCTCGGTCCGTGCGCCACCGACAATTTGGTTCTATGCCAAGGCTGCGATTGGGACTCCCATGCGAGCTGCTCCGTGTCCGCCGCACACGACCGGTGCCCGGTGGAGGGATTCTCCGGCTGCCCCTCCGCCGCAGAACTCGCCCAGATCCGGGGCTTGGATCTAGAAGGGAGGGTCGATTCGGGGTGGTCCGGGTAGGAGTGGGTTGGGTCGAGGGGCTGGGACGAGGCTTGAGGTTGTGGAGAAGATGGAGATGGTGAGCTGTGCGAGATCGTGGAGCTGCCGAGCCTCGGGACGAGCTACGAATCGCTCGAGTTAAGGGGCGATTTCGTGTTCACGGACATGCCGGACCACGCGTGGCTCTACGGTGGCTACTCGCCGCCGTGGTTCCAATCCGACGGCTGCGATTTCTTCGGCTCGAGAATGACAAATTGTGTAGGTGGAGAAGGTGGCGCTGAGGGAGCTCGCCGACGGTGGAGGTGGAGGAGAAGGGGTGGCCAGACGGAGGGTCGGAGACGAGGCCGGCCGGAGTGGGTGGCCGGAGTGGCTCCATGAACAATGAAGCAACGACATTAGTTTGAAAATTGAATGGTGAGATGAGGGTATTTTGGACTTTTCACAAACAAAATTAACAGGGTTAGGGCTCTGTGAGAATTTTGAAAAACTCGGGAGTCTCTCAGAACGTATTTGTCGGGCGAGGGAGCTAAGTGAAAAACGCGTAAACCACGAAGGAGGTAAGTGACATTTTCCCTAGAAAAAATTCCACTGATGTATGTTCAAAGTTGAAGTGACTGGCCATGTAAAGTTAGTGAATGGTAGTTTAGAAATCCCTTTAATTATTAACGAAATTAACCAAAATGTAAGGTTAGAAAACTTAGGATAACATGAAAAATGTCTTTTTGTTAAGGAGTTTTATGGACAACAGTAAAAATGGTACTTTTTTTTAAACCTCTATTTAAACTTTCAAGAAGCTCAAACAAGTTATAAGCACCAAACACAAAAACCTTGAGGAGGCACGAACAAGCACCTATAAACCCTTGAGAGTTCGCTCTTCTGTCCATCTCATTCGTGGTTTTCACGGCTTCATGTGCAGTTATACCCAGGTTCACATGATTTCAGACCAAGAAATGTAATCAACATCAATCCACTACAGAAAGCACTAACGACCCCTAACGCTAAACCACACTAAACACGCAAAAATGCGTAACAAAAACAAACAAGCCGAAAAGGCAAACAACCGAGAGTTTCAACAAACCCTAAAACAGGTCCAAATGCTCCACTGAAAACTGGTCCCAACACTAAGAAAATCCGACCACCGCCTGAAGGCTCTAGCCACCTACTGAGGAGAGTAGCGAGAAAAGGCGCTGATCTCTCGCCGGCGATTGCACTGTCTCAACATCGAAAAACCTAGAGACGGAGATGGAGAAGTTTCGACAACCCAGAAAATCCACTGGTCACCCAAAACGCGAGCCAAAGGTATCCATGGAGCTCGTCGCCACCTCCTCCCCAAGGGCCCCGAGCCTTAGCCCAAAAAACATACAACCCACGGCTGTCGGCAGAATCCTCCAAGTTGAAACCAAACTCCCAAACCATCACACTATTGACGGCGAGGGTTCGAAACCGACCAGATCTGGAAAAAAAATCAGATATGCTTCGAACCCTCACAACCTTACATACCCACACCTACCCTGACTTTAACACCACCAACCAGGTGCATCATCGCACAAAAACGGAGCTCTGTTCGCAGTGCAATTCCGGCCACCTCCGGAGAGTTGAAGGCGAACATATCACCACACTCCAAACCTTCCTGTTGCTCTGCCTCCACGAGTTCACCCATTCAAGACAAAATCAGACCTGCAAACACAAGAGAAAATAATTAAGCATGTCGCCGTGGAGCTTGCCGGAGAGGCGACTCCCCCGGCGACGAAGAAAACTGTAAGGACATTGATAATTAAAAACAAAAATAAACCAAACTGATGGCATTTTATAGATTTTGGGTATGAATCTGAAGAGACCCTAATGAGCCAAGGCACTGAGGCCAATTACACAATTCATAAACGATGAAAACCCTACGACTATCAAGCTACTATTTATACTCCGAATCACGACAAACTCCCCTCCGGCTAGCAGCACCTCAGCTCGTCGCCTCTGATACCAATTCTAAGGACATTTTATCCCTTTGTTTTTGTCAATTTCCTGACAAAAACGATCCCAAAAAAAGAACACAAGTGTCCCTCTTTTGCATAAAGGAAATACTCAGTCAATTTCAGCTTATCTGCAACTATGTCTGATCATGGCGATGATGATGAGCTTTGTTGTTTCATTTGCTAGAGATTCTTCAGGTTCAGGTACTCGTCTCTTACCTCTCAGTTTGTTTCATTACGCTACGACATCCAGATCGAGTTCAAGCTCATGTTTCCATGAAACCACAGACCTTGTGGATTGCTTCTTCAAATCCGTCTCTCCCTCTTCTAATCACGACCTTACTTTCAATCGATCCCTCTCTTTGTTCGATTCCTTTCTTCGTTTCCATTCTTCACCTTCCGATTCCATTGTTCCTTTCAATAAACTCTTTACTCTTCTATCCAGAATCGAATGTCACTCCCACGCCATTTCTCTTTCTCGCAGATTTCATTTGTCTTCACGAATTGCTCCTAACATTTTCACTCTCAATATTTCTATTAATTGCTTCTGCCGTTTGAACCATCTGGATTTTGGGTTATCTGTTCTGGGCAAGTCCTTCAAATTGGGGCTCAAACCTAGCACTGTCACCTTTAACACTCTCATCAATGGCTTATGTAGTCAAGCTCTCGTTTCTCAAGCTCTTTTCCTCTTCCGCAACATGGACGGTTTTGCCCAGCCAAATGTGATTACTTATACCACCACCCTTGTTAAGGGCTTATGCAATGTTGGCAACCTTGACACCGCTCTTCAACTGTTCCGAAAAATGGAGCAACACTCTACTTGTAAGCCCAATACTATTACATATAACACCATCATCGACAACCTTTGCAAAGTCAGGCAACTGAGTCGGGTTTTGGACTTCTTCTCCATAATGATTTCTTTGGGTATTTCTCCCAACATCATTACTTACAATTCCTTGATCCACGGAGCTTGCAATCTATGCCAATGGGACCAAGTTACGAATCTGTTGAGTAAAATGAAAAGTGCAAGTATCTCTCCAGATGTTCAAACTTATAATGTATTGGTAGATGGATTTTGTAAACAAGGCATGATCCATAAAGCACTAATTGCTGTTGGAATAATGATTAGAAGGAGGGTGGAGCCTAACATAGTTACGTACAACTCACTTATGGATGGGTATTGCTTACAATCCAAATTGGATAAGGCACTGAAGCTCTTTCGTATGATGTCCGACCGTGGATGTCCACCAAATGTCCGTAGCTACAGTATCTTGATCAATGGATATTGTAGAGCTATTATGACGCCTGAAGCAACAACACTCTTTCGAGAAATGGCTCATAGAGGATTGCCTCATGACACAGTTACCTATACCACTCTCATAAAATGCTTTTGTAGGGTTGGGAACCAACAGGCTGCACAAAAGCTTCTTCACCAAATGCATGCTAAACAAGTGCCTCCTAGTATTTTAACTTATGGTGTTGTGTTGGATTACTTGTGTAACAACAAGCATGTTATGGAGGCTATGGCATTGCTTCAGGACATGAGAAATTGTGGAATGGTTCCTGACATTGTTATCCATACCACTTTAATTAATGGGTTCTGTAGATTTGGGAAACTTGAGATTGCAAGGGAGTTGTTTTATAGTCTCCCTGCTAGAGGATTGCAACCCAATGTGTGGACGTACAATACATTTATGGGCAGCCCTTGTAAATGAAGCTGAGAAGTTGTTCAATAAAATGAAAGAGAATGGTTGCTTAGAGAGTGAAACTTCTTCGAATATCCGTTAATAATGGTTTCCCTGCTGATGCATCCACTACGTGGATGATATTGAGTATGCTGGTTGAAGATGGATCAGAAGATCTATTGAGAGAAATTCTCCAGTAATCTACACAATAGCTAATTAGGCGGCAGCAGCAGCAGCAAGGAGAACCAGGTATATTAAGTCTACCTAGCTTCATATGAAGTGCATGCTATGCTAAACAATGCAGACACACTGGCAATATGTTACACATAATTATTTTCACAAATATTTTATAGGTAAAGCTGCACATGGTTTGAGCTGGTTATTGCTATAATAAACTGAATGGCTTTTGATATCTGTTTGCATTTTTGTGTATTTCTGAAATTGTAAATTGTGGTATTATTCTGTTATAGTAATTAATGAGGTGATACGCCGTTAATATACATTGGTCTTCTCGACTCTGATCTTTCTATTCCATTAGCAATATCAATCAACACACCTTGATGGTCTTAACTAATGATCAGCAAAATCTTGTTAGATGTTCTGGTTTCTCTTAAATGGTGAATAATCTTAGTTAGACATGGTCTCTTGTATTTGAATTTTCTTGGATAGTTTGGTTTAATCATTGGTAAAGGACACTCTTGAAAAGGGAGTGTCATCTGAGCCTCTTTTGCCCAAATGCCTTGAAGTTTTCATATTCACTGCATTCTCTGAATGGAACATATGGCTATTGTTATTTGGTATAGCCCATGAACTATACCAAAATTCTTCGGTGTTGTTAGAATTGATGGGATTAAAGTTGACTATACTTAATTTTATTGTTACGGTAACTAAGTTAACAATCTACGCTAATGCTGCCCACCGATTTTATGAATTTTGCAATTGTTTATGAATCTATTATTATTTATAAAAAAATAGACAAATTTGACCATTAAGAATTTTTCTTCTGTTGGCTTGGTCAATTCTCTTGTTTTGATTCCTCAAACAGATTAATTAGACTCTCTTTTGAGCTTTCATCCAAATCCAACTATTCTAAAATAATAATGCATGCATGCATGCATGCATGCATATTTTCATTCCTAACATTTTTGAAAATAAGGGGAAGTTAAGTGTTAATATACTTTCCTTCTATTTACGTCAAATTAATATCACTATGGGATCCGTAAATTATTGAAAATGTGGCGCAACATTTCACAATAAAATAATTTGTGTTCAAAAAATTATTTTTGTATAAAACTATTTTCCGACAATAGATTAGCACATGAAGTAGTTGATGTTTATGAGATGTCATTTTTTACAATGATCCAAAATTGTTTATTGTTAACATTAATAAATATTTTTCAACGTATATTACTAAATTGTTATTTAACAATTCGATTTTTCATTCAATCCTACAAATCGATCATGAGAATATTTACTATTGAAAACACTCCAAAGAAATATCACTTCAATTAAGCGGCACACTAATGTAAAGTGCAATATTTTCTATTTGCAATACTTAAATTTTCAATATTAGAAAAGTTTATATCGCTTTTGAGATTACAAATGCACAAGTTGATTTGGAATTGCCACAAGTGTTGGGAAAAACTGGGCTTTATTAAGAAAGAGAACACCATATACACATTAAAACCTACATCTGACTCAAAATATTAGCCTAGTGAGTCTTTTATCATGTTATCTCTTACACTTTCAACATGAGACATTGACTCAAATGTGAATATCAACAATCTCCCTCTCCACACTGAGGTCTCATTGTTGGGGAGAACATGTGCTTTTAATAAGAAGAAGCACACCCATGAGGGGGCCGTGAGGGATTGAGTCGAACCGGTAAAACCAGTTTGGGCTTAGGGGTAGGGATGGAAAAATTCCCCGTCCTTGACGGGGATCCCCAAATCCAAACGAAAACCGGGCGGGGAATCCCCGAATTCGGATGGGAACATGGTGAGGCATCCCCGCCCCGCTCTGCCCCCATACAATAAAAAAAATTAAAAAAATATTTTAAAATGCATATTTAAAGAAAAGTAATATCTTTTTTAATAAGATAATATTTTATAATACATATTTGGGAAAATGACAATTTTTTGCACCTAAATATACACTTTTCACACTTTCATACCCTACTTTTTATTTTTCAGTACACTGAATTATATTGTTGAAAATACCAAAATGCCCTTAAATGAACTTCAAATTTTCAAAACATACCCCTTAACTCTCTCCCCCCATCTCTCTCCACCTCCCTCCTCCTCCTTCTTGAAGACTCGGAGACACCGACGGAAGTAGCTGAGCTGGAGGCGGGTGTGGTGGACCCCGCACCCGACGGACAGGACAACGCAGGACCAGAGGAGGTGGTCAGAGTGGTGGTGGAGGTCGCCGGAGCGGTGGTTGTGGCCGGCGCCGGAGCTGAGGCAGTGGTGGTGGGTGCCGGCGAGGGTGAGGGAGTGACTGGAGTTGGTTTCGGCGCCGAAGACATCGTCGGGGTCGCTGGAGCAAGGGGAAATCCAAACCCAATAAAAAAATCAATTTTTTTTTCCGAACCCAATAAAAAAGATCGAATTTTGATCAAAACCCATAAAAAAAATCGATTTCTATTGCTCTTAATTACCGAGAACATCATCGACGTATAAGGTCTTGTTAAGATGTTTTACAGTATGGCGGTGACTTAAGTGGTCGGCGACTTCGACTCTGACGCCGGCGACACCTGCTCCGGTCGTTCTGGCGGCGCCGAGGAAGGCGGTGACTTACGTGGTCGGCAACGCCATGGGATGGACCATTCCTCCTGGCAACAACGATGACACCTATTAGGTTTGGGCCCTCAAGACACCGCTCCGGCGACCCTCGAGAGACAATTTTCAGGTGAAAACGGAACATCATGGATTAGGTCTTGACGGAGCCGGAGAAGGGGCCGTTGTTGGCGTTGAAGGTGTCGAGAAGGGTTTGAGTGAATGGGTTGTAGACGGTGATGAGGAGGCCGGAAGCGGCGAAGAGGAGGCTGAAGTGGAGGTTGAGGGAGGTGAAAATCAAAGAGAGAAAATAAAAAAAATTAAAAATTGAAAGAGTAGCATTCAATTGAAAATTTTATGAATAGTTGAGAGTAATTTTGTCTTCTTACACTCTTTAAAAATTGGAGTGATTATCTCAATTAGACCAGATTTAATTTTGGTTTAATTTTAGGGGTAGTTTAGGTATTTTATAATTTTAGAAGTAGATTTTCCCAAAATATAATTTAGGGTTCTAAAAAAAAGAATAAAAAAGTAGGGTATGAAAGTGTGAAAAATGTATATTTAGGTGCACAAAAGTGTCATTTTTCCTACATATTTAACGAAAAAAATAACATTTTAAAGGGAAAAGGACATTTTTGTGCACCTGAATATACACTTTTGACACTTTCATACCCTAACTTTTTTTAAAATCTTTTTTTTATACGTTACTTTCATTTTGGGACAATTTTCTTTAGGAATTTTAAAATACCCAAATTAACCCTGAATTGAACCAAAATTAAATCTGGTTTAATTCTAGTCTAATTAAAGAGTGTGAAAAGACGAAATTGCACTCAACTATTCATCAAATTTTCAAAGGTATGCCACCCTTTCAACTATTCCTTTCCTCCTCCGCCACTCCCTCCTCACCGGCGTTTCTCCAGCATCCATCGCCGGGGTTTCTCCGGCATGTGGGGAGCACGGTGGATCGACAAGGCCTCCAGAACACCTCCGCCAAGGTGTCCGTCTCGACCCCATCGTCCTCGATCCCTCCTTCTCGTCTTCTCCGGTGATTCTTCGCCGGAGCCAGCCATGGGTTCTTCCTCTGCAGCCTCCACAACACAAAATGGCGAGTATCGACGAGGTGGGCAGCGGGCAGCGAGCATCAACGAGGTGGGCAATGGGAAGCGGCCAAAATGGTAGAATGCTGTTGGGGGAAAACCGGTCTCCCCTCTCTCGCGCAACAACACGCGGTCGCGGCAAGTACAAATAAACCGGTAAGATACCGAGTCGAATCCACAGGGACTAATGAGGGTCGTAGGTTGTTTTGAGTGTTTGTATTTATTTTAGTAAACTACCAACAAGTAAATAGCAACAACATGATAACAATGGAAGTAAAGCGCCTAGGGTGCTAGACAAATAGCAATGTAAATAAGTTTGCGAGTTTTAATTCTTTTGGATCGAAATTAATGTTGAGCCTATGTCTTAAATGCCGACCTCTCCTTTCGGTAATGAGGTTAGCCTAATCCCGAGTCTCCTTGTGCCCTTTTGGTATTGAGAACAACTCGAGACCGCATTAGATCGACAATAATAAGCTAAGGGTTATTACAAGGTGCCAAGACACGGTCTTGAGCCTACAACCCTCGGTGGATGCTAGGTCCGGATTCCATTCCTTCCCTTTCGGTATCGGATAGAACTCCTCAAACATATATTGTAAAGCGTCAATTAAACAATACATGCATTCAAACAACAATCCACACAACAAAGTCTTCAATCCTAGAACTAATACCTCAATAAACTCAATAATCACATTACAAATGTCTAGCACCCATGGCTAAGGGATTTAGCTCTCAACCATGGTGCTCAAATCAACCATCATCATAAAATCAACAAAATGAAACAACAACATCAAAATAAACTAGTAAATAGGGATAGAAATTGCTCTTGGTGTTCTTGAGCAAGACGGTTCTTCAAGGTTGGTGGATTGGATGGTAGGAATCCCTCCAAAGCTTCCTTTCCTAGCTCCTAAGGTTGGTTCTATGGTGGAATCCACTCCAAAACTCCCAAAGTGTCAAGAATAGATGAAGAACTCTTCAAGTTTGATGAAGAACAAGAGGTTGGAGCTCTCAAACTAAGCTCTCTCCTCCACAACTCGTTTTTGGTCTTTGCCCAACTCTCCACCACCCAAAATATCTGATTTCTGCACTTTATTAGCACTTTCGCGCCTTAGTCACGATCTTGCCTTGGTAGGCACGATCGTGCCTCACCTAGGCACGATCTTGGCTCAAATCGTGCCTCACCACTGTAAGTTTTGAGCAAAATTTGGCAAAAAATACATTTAGGTACGATCGTAGCTCACCTAGGCACGATCGTGACCCATTGAAATCTTCACCAATGGATT
Source organism: Geranium rotundifolium (assembly GCA_963920655.1). Classification (NCBI taxonomy): domain Eukaryota; kingdom Viridiplantae; phylum Streptophyta; class Magnoliopsida; order Geraniales; family Geraniaceae; genus Geranium; species Geranium rotundifolium. The sequence continues at coordinate 40,361,905 of OY987311.1, forward strand.
AGATCTTCACAATCCGCTCAAATCGACATATTATGGGCCCCAATCGGACTTCGGATGAGAAATCTACACCACCGGGAAGTTTTAGCTGTTGTGCAGAATTTTCTTAACCGATTTTCAGCTCCAATTATGCTCTAATTGTGCCTTGCACCTACAAAATGTCAAAAAAATACAAGGGATCAAAAGTACCAAATTAATGGCTCTAGAAAGCCGAAACGAGGACAATTCGGTGCTCAAATGCGGGTCAGAAGTGTAATTGCAAGGTCACATTCGGACCCGCAACAAATGCGGTGCTCTGACGATCGTTTTCGACACAGAATGGCCAGAAAAGAGATAGAGGGAAAGAGAAATGAGTTCAAGAATTCAAAATTTTCACTCGCCGAAAAGTGTGCCAGAACATATGCTCTGACGATCGACGATGCTCACGATGCTCTGGCGATCGAAGAGGTGCTAGCTGCCCAGCAGTTTCGTCACCTCACCCCTGTTTTCTAACCAGAAAACAGAACATATGACTGCTGCTCCAGAGCCATCGCCGCCGCAAGTGTCCGGCGGAGCCGAGCCTCCTCCCGGGAGACAGCCATCGCCACTATCGTCTCCCGCCATCGCCGCCGCAGGAGGCTCTGATTTGATAAAGTATGATGGTCCAATGGCATTCACTTGAAAATTTGATGAATAGTGGAGGGTAATTTTGTCTTTTCACACTCTTTAAAAATTGGGCAGGTTCTCTCCATTAGACCAGGGGTGATTTTGGTATTTTCAGAAGTTTAAGGGTAAATTGTCCAAAATGAAAGTAAGGTATGGAACAAAGAGAAAAAAAGTTAGGGTATGAAAGTGTCAAAAGTGTATATTCAGGTGCACAAAAGTGTCATTTTCCCTATTTAAATGTATAATTTTATGAAAATAATAATTTTTAATACAAATTTTCTTAAAGAATAAATATGTTTTAACATTTTTGGGTTGGAAACAGAAAACGAGGAATCCCGAACTCGACTCGGAATCCTCATCTCTATTAGAAACGAGGAATTCCCGATCCGATTCTAACGGGAAAAGGGTCGGGGATTTCCAAATCTGCCCCGAACCCGCCCCGTTGTCATCCTTACTTAGGGGTAGCTGACCTATTGTGATGAGAGCTCAGTGTGGAGGGAGAGATTGTTGAAATCCACATTTAACTAATATCCCACATTGGAAGTGTATGAGGTGAAAATAGAGTTTATATGCACATTAGACTCAAGATCCACTAGACTAGTCTTTTGAGTAAAAATGAGCCTTAATGTGTATATGAGACTCTTCAAGAGGGTGCTCTCCTTGGAAAGGCCCAAGTTCTCCCTAACATTAAGCACCATCCCTGTAAAGTCTTTTTCTTGGATCAAAACATGCTACATAAAATAAGTAGGTATATGCTTATTTATGGAAAACGATTATAGATATCAATTAAAATTAAATCAATAACCTACTATTACAAAAAAGAAAACATTCAAATTCAGGAAAAATGGAAAAACGTAAATGGACTTGATCAAAATTAATGAAAAAAACTTAGTGCATTGCCTCACAAAAAGATTTGATCCAACGATAATGATATTTGGTAACAATTGTCCCATCTCGCTTCATTCGAATAGAAGACTATATAATATCCTTTACATTAACATCAATGACATCAATGATAGAACTCATCATATGATAAGAGGTAACTTCATCTAAAATATCTCCCATCTTCCATATTCTTTCTTTTTGAAAGTATTAATTGATCATTCACATTTTAAATTAAATGTGTATCTTCTACAATATTTTGATTTTTTGTGGTAGTAAGTTTGATAGATCATTTATACAGTCCGATATTCACTTCATCAATATTGTTGCTACGTTTAATGTTGACATATTTTTTAGCCCAAGGCAAGATGTTAGAACAACATGTTGCAACACATTTGGCATGCCATGATGCGCGCAAGATTAGACAAGTTATCGAAAACTTCCTATTTAATTCGCAGAAACTTGGCGCGCGAATGAATTAAGCTGCGACGAATTCAGACAACCTCCAGCTGTAATGAGGACACGTCAGCAAGGCCAATTAAGGCGGCAATGCCATCCTGTCAACTTGCTAATAACCCAAGGCGGCGAGAGATTTCCTATAAGGAGTAGGTCTCCAATTAGGCAAAAGGAGTTGTTATAAAAGCAGGTGTTTCCTGAAAGAGATCACCACGAGTTCCAAACGATGAATATCATGCAGCGGACTTTATGTAACCGTGGTGATCGTAAAAAGCTTAGATCTTAATGCCATTTGAACATGTTATATACATAAATATAAAACTGATATTTACCTCTTGTAATCGACAAAAACACAAGTGTAGTGTTCTCTCTATCAAGTCCACACAAGCACCACAACCGAAATGATTTTTCACTCAATAATTTTGCTATGAATTTTTGAGAGAATCTTGACAACAATGGAGGATGAAGAGAGAGAGAGAGTTCAGCCCAAAGGGAGGAGGAAGAAGAGGGAAGTGGTCACCAATAGTTGGAGAAAATTATGGGAGATATTTTGGAATTTTTAATTTGAAATAAAATTGAATTTCAAATTAATAATTGCATATCTACCCTTCTTAAACTCCTATTTGCACATCTTCCCTATTCATCATTTGAATCCCTAAATGGGCTTCAAGCCCGTTTAGCTAGAACCCAAATTAAACCCATTAACTTGAGTTATAATTTCGGTTTAGACAAAACGGTTCAATTTCCTCGAATTGATTTCTTCAATCGTCTGGTTAAAACCTTAGGCCAGAAAACTACCGAATCGTTCTCAATTCTCATCCATAATTATTTGTCATGTATCGTGCTTAATACGTGTGACCCTCTAGGCTCACGAACAATTGGCAGACTGGTAAAATTACTATTTTACCCTTTCCATCATAAGTGGCCTCTAGCAAGACATTATGATTATCAAATGTTCGTGATTATCGATTATTCGACTTAACCTGTTATCGTACATGTCACTGTCCTTTTATCAAACTGATATCCATATTGATCAATAGGCATAGAATGGTCATCCTAATTTATCAATCACTGTTTCTTGATATCTGAGATGACTGAGAACTGATACTAAGGTATCACCTGCACGGCCGTGCTCTTTCTTCAATCATACTCATCAAGTGGCCTAAACGGATATCTTTCTCATACCGAAGTATGAGTGATAAATCCCTCAAACGCCTTTCGAGTTCACTAGTGCAATCAATATCAAAGCCAATCGGAGCCGTTATAGTTACCCTTTTACAGATAACGTTAGACTAGGTTAAACTTAGGTATTCGTTACATAGTGTACACAAAGACTCTTTGGTCTTAGGATATAATGAAAAGCTACGATATGTGAGTATCTCATGACTGGATCTATGCAGCATACTCACAATCGGGTTGTCCGATATCATCGACATGATGGTATCTATGATATAACTCAGGCACGCACTTTGCCAGGATCAGTAGAGCATGATCACAAGGAGTTAGTCTCATACTGACCGCTTCATAAAGAAGCTTAGCTGATCAGGGACTCATCAAATGTAATTCTTTCTGATCTATAGTTCTACTATTAGTGGTTACACACGTAATGATATAGATCAAATTACATTCGATATATTACTACAACACATTAGTAATATATGCCGATTTATTTATTCAGAAAGATGATAAAACATTACATCTGTAGATCACTTTTATATTGGACTGGGGCATAACTCTAACACTTCCCCCTTAGCAACTTAGACGTTCTCTAAGCTAAATTCTCAGAGCTCTTAACCGTGCAAGACTGGCAGATTGAGAGGATGCATGATTTAGAAGAATGGTGTCGATCACTATACATCATACGAGGAGTATTGAGTATTAGTGATCTGAGGGTGTGTGTTCGTGATTGAAGATTCACGAGGAAATTATCGAAGACAGCTACGCCGATCATAGGCTTGCTCGAAAGGTGGAATTGAGAGGATCTCAAAGACTGGGGGAGTCCCTGGTTGAGGTGGTTCACGATGAGGTAATAGTATCTTAGGAAAATAGCTTGTGTGATAGCTAGTTGATGCTTGAAGTTGTACCATTAACTACCATATAGTGAAAACCTTTCTACTGGAAAAGTGCCCCGAGACGTAGGTGCAGAGTCACTGAACTAGGTAAACATATCGCGTGTCTTTTATTTACAGTTTGTTTATTTATTGTCCATTATCTGCAATTTGGCAAGTTGTCGAACCATGTGTTACAACATTGTGTTCGACATCTTGTCCCTGCTACAAATCAAAATTTTAATTGGTATCAAAGGAGGCATCTTAGATCTTAGGTGATTTCTTGCAAAGATTCTGTGTAGCTGAGGATCTATCAATCGTCCTCTAGTCCTTGATGGAACCAATTATGGTTATTTGAAAGCACGGATGTGTGACTTAATGAAATCTCTCGACAGCAAAACCTGGAAGGTTGTGATCAATGGTTGGGAGGAGCCACAGTATGCTGATGCCCAAGGCAATGTGACTGGTCCAAACCCGAAAAAGACTAGAGTTCTACAGAAGAAGAGGCATCCCTAGGTAACTCTCGTGCACTCAATGTTATATTCAACGGGGTTGACAGAAATGTCTTCAGGCTAATCAACACATGCACAAGTGCCAAAGAAGTTTGGAATGTGTTTGTTGTTGCTTATGAAGGAACCACTAAAGTTCGAGAGCAAAAGCTCTAGTATCTCACCACAAATTTTGAAGCTCTCTCGATGAATGAAGGCGAGACTATTGCCGACTTCCATGTTTGTATTAGAGATCTTGCTAATGAGTCATACTTCCTTGGTAAACCCATGACCGATGAAGATCTAGTCAGAAAGACTCTGAGAGCATTAAGCCGAAGATTCAAGATGAAAATCATTGTAATAGAAGAAGTTCATGATCTTTAAACTCTAAAGTTTGATGAACTCATGGGATCCCTCATGACCTTCGAGCTCTCCTTTCCAAATTTGGAGAAGAAATACAAGGAATATCTCTCAAAAGTTCAACCCAGAAAGAACATGTATACTCTGATTCTGATAAAAAAATTGATGAACAAATAAGCAATCTGGCCAAGAACTATAGCAGGATCATGAAAAGATTCAACCAGATGGCTGGGAAGAATGTCTCTAACGATGTCATAGACAACCTTTAGCAATGGTTTCAGAAGGATGGGAATGCTTACAAAGGTGGCAGAAGTGATGAACGTATAGGGAAAGGAAAAGGCAGTCAGTGCCATAAGTGTGAAGGCTATGAGCATATTCAGAAGGAGTGTCCCAACTTCCAAAACAAGCAGAAGAAGGGATTTAATGCCATTCTAACCGATGAGGAAGAAGGAGACATCGATTCTTAACAGATAAGCAATATCGTTGTAAGCATCTGTTGAACCCTTGAAAAAAAATAAGTCTGACGATGAACTGTTTGATGATATTTTGAACAAAACTTATAATGAGTTATATGTCAAATCAATTGAAGAGTCTCGGGTCCTTGAGAAGCAGAATGCTCTCATTCTCTCTTACTGAAGACAAGACAAGACTCCTTTGATAGTGTTTACTATTGCATACACCTCTCTAAAAGCCTCTACCAGTAATGATTGGTACTTTGATAGTGGCTCGCCTCGACATATGACTGGCAATAGCTCATTCTTGAACACCTTAACACCATGCTCAAACTGTTATGTCACCTTTGGTGATGGTGTAAAGGTTAGGGTACTAGGAAAAGAAAAGCTTAACCTACCCAACTCCCCATACCTAACCGAGGCCTTATTGGTAGAAGATCTTACAACTAGCCTTATCAGCATCAGCCAACTATGCGATCTAGATCTATTTGTCAACTTTTCCCATGATAAGTGTGTGGTATTGAACGACAACCAGGATGAGCTCATGAAGGGAATCAGATCTCAAGACAATTGTTACATTTGGTCTCCAGCCTCAGCTCCTCTGTTAACCAAATGCTTCCTATTCAAGCCTGACAAGACCAAGTTTCTTCACCAAAAACTTGGCCATTTGAATTTCAGGAGTATACAGAAAATTGTCTCTAAAAAGGCTGTAGTCGGTGTCTGTGATCTGAAGAGTGTTGAAGGAAGAATCTGTGGTGAATGCCAGATTGATAAACAAGTCAAGAAGTCGCACAAGATGGTGCTACATATTACCACGTTGCGAGTACTAGAGCTTATACACATAGATCTTATGGGACCAATACAGGTCGAAAGCCTTGAAGCCCTCTGTTATAAAGTCCAGAAGGAAAAAGGAGGAAGCATTGGCAAAATGGTCAAACTCAGGAGTGGCCATATAAGTGAATTTGAAAAGATAAGTTTTGCCAATTTTTGTGATGCTAGAAGAATAGCTCACGAGTTCCCTACTCCCATCACACCACAAACAAACGAGATTGTGGAAAGAAAAAATCGAACTCTTTTGGAAATGGCTAGAAGGATGATGTTGGCCAAAAACAGTTCTCTCCATGTGGATTGCCATGTTCATAATAGAGTTACTATGCGTCCAAATTGTGAAATATGGAGGGGGAGAAAGCCAAATGTCAAAAACTCTCATGTCTTTGGCTTTGCAGGTTTTATACTTATTAATGAAGTACTTCCTAGTACTACAGATGTCAGGATAGATGATGGTGATGACGAGCATAACATTGCTCCTGATATGATTCTTGAGCAAATTGGTGGCATTAATAAAGATGTGGACTTTGATGAGACATATGTTCCTACGGCTAGGCAAGTAGCCATCAAACTTCTTCTTGGTATTGCTAATCATCTCCACTACAAAATCTTCCAATGAATGTAAAGAGTGTCTTCCTTAATAGGTACTTGAAGGAAGTGTATGTTTTCCAGCGAAAAAGGGTTATAGATCCCAGCTCGCCCCATCATGTCTATAAGCTCAAAAGGACTCTCTATGGTCTCAAACATGCACCTCGGGCTTAGTATAATCGCTTAACGTAGTTTCTAGTTCAGAATGACTATACTCGAGGGGGAGTTGATAAGACTCTATTCATAAAGAAGGAAGACGGTAACACCATGATTGCCCAAATATATGACTTAGTCTCAACATCATACGAGACATCTTGCGTTTAACCGGAATTTCACCTTGCACATACTCCAGTAACTAAAGCTATGTCTGGACGACTGACAATAAGATAGAGATGACTTCTAATAATACTCTTATATGCACCTTGATCAGCAGATTCTCCAAAAGGCTCCTTGGCGAGTTTAACATGAGTGGCATTAGGAGTTTGTTTGTGAGAAGCTTTCTTGAGTCCAAACTCCTTGACAATGCTTCTTGCGTATTTTCTTTGAGAGGTGAAGATGTTGTTACTCATTTGCTTAATCTGATGTCCCAAGAAAAAATTAAGCTCACCAACCATGCTCATCTTAGACTGCATCTGTTGCACAAAATATTCCACCATCTTATCTAACATTCCTCCAAATACTATGTCATTGAGGTTTGCACACAGCTTTACTGGTGCGAGTTCGTCCACATCAACCAAACAATGTTTCTGAGAATCTTTATTTGGAACACTCAAGCTATGATCTTAGCTATAACATACAATCCTTTAACACGCTCGTCCAACACGTTCAAGGACCCTGTATATTATCAACCATGATATAGCTACACAGCACCACCTTCTACGGGATGGAACGATCACCTATTTGTAGAAGATGTGATGAGATTCTCGTTAGGGTTTCCTACACGATCTCGTACGCGCCTTGCCGATTCAATCTCTCCTATGTTTCCTTTTGCTGTTGCACAGTTGATACGGAAATATTCTCTCTAATATGTGGAGATCTTCTAATTAAGGAAACTCCAGAAAGTCTTCTGGCAAGATGTTAGATCGGGATGTCCAAGACTTCAGGATGGACATCTTCTGAATTGAGCGTCAGCGTCTTAGGTCGCGACATATGGATGGACATCCTTCCACCATATAAAATAGCCAACATCCGTAGGAACCACAATCTCCCCCTTTGGCTATTTTTGGGGAGAGCACTCATTTCTTCACGTGTCCTGGAGAGAGCGTCTTCAATCCAGTAGCTCAGACCGAATGATGTTTGAGACATATGGTTAGACATGATACGCCATAAGATATCAAATCACAAAACACGCCCAATAATATATAATGCACGTAATGAGCTCCATCTTGGTACTTTCTTCAGTGAGCTCCATCTTGGTGGCGTTTTCCCTTGTCATTCTTTACGTGAAGCTAGTCTCAACTAGCCCTTACTCCCTTACTCCCCCTAATTGCCTCAAAAATATGCCAAGAAGACATATGCAATCGAAAACAAGAATGCTCATAGAGCAGAATATAATCTGAAAGCAAAGAGGTAACCACCCCAAAAGTATTAAGGCCTCAACAACAGCCTTACAACTGTTCTACTCGGAAATCCCCCCGAGGTAAATATGTTCGATACAGTCATCCAAAATAAAATAAAATTGTTCGTGTGCAAGGTTTAGAAACATAGTAACTAATTTATATGCTGGTGGAGCTGGATTCCTCATCATCTTCTTCATTAGCTGATTCTCCCTCCACAGGTGCTTCTTCAACTTTCTGCTTTCACTTCCTGGCTTGCAAGAGATCCTGGAGGACTCCTTCGCAGATGGTCTTTCTGGAGTACATAGTGTCGATCGTTGCCTCCAAGAACTTTATCTCCTCGCACAGCTCTATCACAACATCTTTCTGGACATCAGAGGGTCTAGATTTTCTTTGACATTCCACCAGAAGGATGTCCAATGTCCGGGACATGTGATCCTTCAAAGAGTTTCGGGCTGAAAGACAGAGGACCATGTTTCTTTCCTACTGCATCAGTGCTTCGGAGCAGTTTGGGTCTTTGGCTCAGGATGATTCCAGTGATGAGGGAGGGAAACCCAATTGGCATTTTGACCGCGAACGATTTTGCATGCTTCATCAAATGGTCAATCACATATATGCCAAAATTGAAAGTCGAGCGCGTACCTATCATGTATATTAGTTTGGCAAGCTCAGTAGTAATGCTCGAGCCATGTGTGGAGAGTGCCCAATTTGCGATGCCAATGCAGAAGAGTACATAGTATTTTGCAGTGAGAACCGAAGAAGATAGCTTGCCCTTGGTAGGCCAGATTCTCTGTGTACCCCCAGATATCTCCTGAACAACTTTGTTCAACGATGGGACATCATCTGAGACATCTGGAGTGTCTCTTCCCAAATAGGTGTTAACAACCTCTTCTGTGAAGATGCATGACTTTCCTCGGACATACACTTTTCGATACTCCGAACTGGAGAGTATGTCGAAAGTAGGAGATATGTTAACTATAAATTCTTGAACTAGCTGTGGGTAGTACGTACTAATGTTGGAGACGCTCTGTAGGAGCCCTACATCTGTAATAAGTTCAATTATCTCCTCTATTTTCAAGGCACTTGGAGACAACTCCCTTTCTGGAACAACTTTCCTCATTACAACAAACTTCCATTTTAGAGCTGACTCTGCATGATGGAATGAGATTGAAATTCTGATCAGCTAGTCGTGCAAGATGCCACACACAATGTTACACAGGATGCTATAACGTTGTGTCTGAATTCTTGCGTAGATAATGCAGGACAGTAAATATAAAGCTATAAGTAATGACACAGCAGATTGTTTACCCAGTTCGGTGCAACGTCACCTACGTCTGGGGGTTCTCAGCCTAGTGGAAAGATTTCACTTATCAGTAATCCGTCAGAACATACAAGTACCTGTGATCACTCCTAGATCTATACTTTATGCTACGTCTTACAGTGCAATCTATCTCAGGGTCTCCCCCTGAATCCAAGAACGTCTTGATTCCACTCTTCGAGCAATCGCCTTGCTCTGTCGTCTTCAAGTCTTCTTCAAGCTTGGTGGTTGCGTGCAGTCAACACTCACGACTTCAGTAAACCCTCAATCACCTAACTCTCTATAGTTATGTGATACATAATATTCTAAGCTCAATCTGCAATTTCTCAGCCCGCAAACCTTCACGTCTAAGAACCTTGCAAATTGTTGCTAGGAAACAAATAAAGAACCACCCCATTGCTAAGGGGGTAGCCTAAGCTTTTATAGCAATCGTGGATGCGTACTAACCCTAGTGGGTTTCCTCTTAAGCGCCGTCTTTCTCCTTTTCAGATTAGGAGTCGTTCTGCAATTTCCTAATCGTCTTCTTACTTTTCTGCCGAATCTGCACTTTCCTGATTTCTGTCGATCAGGATGTTTGCCGAGACGTCGTCAACAATGTCACACAAGATGTCGTAGAAAATGCTTCGACATTCTTTGTAACATGTTCTTCAGTTCCTTTAAAAATCAGCCAATCTCTAAAACCGTCGTAACTACAATCTCCCCCTTTGGCTATTTTTAAGGACAGCATTCTTCGTCTCATTCTGCGTCGCATTTGTCGTCTCGTCGATCGGCAGTCTTGTGCTATCGCTCGTCTCTATCTTTTCTTGTACCATCGTGCGATATCTATACTCTAACTCTTACTCCCCCTTGCTGGCTCAAAAAGAGCCAAAGTATAAACAAATACCATAACAAATCCGGGAAATAAGCAAAATAAACCAAACATAACTCACACTTGCTCTCATTCAGCTGTCGAGTGTAAGTGTGATACATTGTTCACCAAATATTACAAAAATAAAAGTTGTTCAATAGTTCGAGAGTCAGAAAGTTCATGAAATTTTTAAATAGAGCTGCTGCTGGAACTTGCAGTCTCTTCTTCTGTTGCTTCAGTGGAGGCTTCTTGGGTAGCTTCTTCTGGATCATGAGGCAGAGAGGTTGTGTCATCATCTTCAGAGCCCGGAGGAGACATGGATTTCAGCAGGTTGGCGCAGTGAGTTCGGCGCTGTGAGAGATGCTTCAGAGCTGTCTTCAAATTTACAATGTCCTCGTCAAGCACATCAATCTCTCATTCAAGCATAACTGCATCCCTGCTGGTGGTCCTGGTTAGAGGGATGACACTTGTGGCTCGACTGGTCTTTGCCTTGGCTTCTGGCCTGACAAGATCAGGAGCATGCTTCCCCTCGAACAACTTGTGGCTCACCACAATCAGTACTCCTCTTTTGCCCACCTTATCCGATGTTTTCAACACTCCGGGGTGTTGATGTACAAGCAGTTCAGAGATAAGGGATGGAAAGGCAATGGGAATTTTCACAGCTAGTGATCTAGCATGGCGAATAAGATGATCAATCACAAATTGCCCAAAGTCAAGTTTAGATCCAGTACCTATTTGGTAGATCAGTATTGCCAGCTCAGGTTTGATGGATGATGCGTGGGTCGAGGGAGCCCAATTTTCCACTCCAATCCGGAAGAGAATGGAGTACTTGGAAGTTAGCTCTGATGTTGCCACAGTGCCTTTGGTCGGCCATGTTCTGCTTTTATCTCCGGTAATCTCACGGAGGACTTTGTTTAGGTCGGGCGGTGGCATAGATCGAACCCTCTTCCTTCCCAGGAAGTCATTGATAATGTCAGAGGAGATGTCAAAGCGAATGCCTCTGACATATACCTTATCAAACTCTGGAGCATCTGGGGTACCAAACGTGGTAGGCAAATTGGCAATAAACTCCTTAACCAAGAGGGGATAGTGGTTACCAATGTTTGTGACGGTTCTCATTAATTCTGCCTTCTCCAGGAGCTGTACAATGGCCTCTAGTCTAAGCAGCTCCGACGATAGTGTCTTCTCTGGGTACGCCGTTCTTTGAAACACAAACTCCCACCTCTTTGCACCGTCTGCTGAGTGAAACGACACATTGTCGTAAGTGACACTCACGGTGTTCTTGGCCGTTTTCAGGGCCTTCTTCTTCTTTCCTTCCTCAGCAGGAACCTCTTCCACGTCATCATCAGTAGTTTCATCTATCAAGCTCCTTCTGGGGATCACTTTCTTCCCTTTTTCTTTGACATACAATTTTTTCTTTTTGTTGTTGGGACCTCCAGCATCCTTAACCTCCTTTCTTTTCCTTGATTTTAGTTTTCCAACCATAACAGCCAAACTTTCCTTTTCTTCTAGAACTTTTTCCTTCAGGGACGACAACACTGTGTGTGCCATCTCAGCAGCTTCTTCCGTGACATCTTCTCTGGCATCCAGAGGGTTTTCTTCTGTGTTGTTGGTGGTGATATCCTTGTTCTCCTCAGCTTCTTCCAGATCAGTTTCTCCGTTTCTGGTGTCTTCTTTCTCTTCTTCTTCCTCGGTTTCTTCTGAGTCAGCGATTTCTTCCTCTACTACAACTTTTTCAGTGGCTTTCGGCATGACATCTGTTCCTTCTTCTTCCCCTCCTTCTCCTTCCGCAATGCGTTCCAACCCATGACTGACCGGAGTCAGATTCTCCTTTTCTCCTTCCGGACTTATTAGTTCTTCTACCACACCTTCTTGAGGTGGATCCTGGTTTTCCAGCAGTGATTCCAACAAATCACTGTTCCTAGAAGTATCGGCAGAGAAATCGTTACCTGGGATGTTTGTTGGTGTTGGAACTGCGACGATTTGCATGGAGGCTTCTCGATTTTCCTGGCCAAGATCATTCTCCCTTTCTGGCCCAGTTAGGTCAGACATTGAGAATGCAGCGCTTCCGGTTCGAGACTTTTTGGGAACTCGAGTAAAGACTGGCATTGGGGCTTTCTCCGGTGAAGCATCCTTGGGGATTTCTTCTGACTTCTTCAGGGTTTTTGGCCCTTTAATCCGAACTCCATGCTTGTTTGTTTTCGCTTTGCTGCTTCTGGAGCCTTTTGCTTCAGCTTTCTTTGATTCAGAGGCTTTCTTTGGGGCTACTGTGCTTTGAGTTTTCACCATTGTTGTTTGTGAGATTTGCAGAGAGTGAATGGCGAAGGAGATGAGAGTAAACACAGAAAGGGGCAGACTAGGTTTTGAAAAACGATTCAAATCTTTTTAACGTCTGAGCGTATCTTTCCTTTTCTTTTATATGGGCTTTTGATATGCTTGGCCCAATGACATTCGTTGGATTTTTAGACCAGTTCATGAAGAGGCACCAACTAACTCCTCTCAACTGTTTCTGCAACTTCTTATTGTTCACTGATGGTGCACAGACCGAGTGATGATCTGAGATCCTCGAATCTGCTTGCATCTAATGCCTTTGTGAAAATATCAGCAAGTTGCTTCTCTGTAGGAATGTGCTCTAGGATGATCTTCTTGTCTTTGACCAATTCTCGAATGAAGTGGTGTCTAATATCAATGTGTTTGGTCTTACTGTGTTGGACAGGATTTTTGGAGATGTTGATAGCACTGACATTATCACAATATAAAGTCATGGCATCCTGTCTGACATTGTATTCGACTAACATCTGCTTCATCCATAGTAGTTGTGTGCAGCTACTCCCAGCAGCAATATACTCCGATTCGGCAGTGGAAAGGGCAACACAGTTTTGCTTCTTACTAAACCATGATATGAGGTTGTTGCCAAGGAAGAAGCATCCTCCAGATGTGCTTTTCCTATCCGATGTGTTTCCAGCCCAATCGGCATCACAATACCCCACCAAGGTAGAGGATGTGTCGAATGAGTATAACAAACCCAAGTCTGTAGTACAAGAGATATATCTAATAATTCTTTTGGCTTGGGAGAGATGACTAACCTTAGGATTAGCTTGATATCTTGCACATACTCCTACAGAGTAGGCAATATCTGGTCGACTTGCAGTAAGGTAGAGAAGACTACCGATGATGCTTCTGTATAGGTGTTGGTCGACAGCTTCTCCTGGATCATCTTTAGTTAGCTTGACATGTGTAGCTGCTGGTGTCCTTTTATGTGAGGCTTTCTCTAGCCCAAACTTCTTGACAATATTCTTCGCATATTTGCTCTGAGATACGAAGATGCTATCCTTTTGTTGTTTGATTTGGAAGCCTAGAAAATAAGTAAGCTCTCCCACCATGCTCATCTCGAATTCTGATTGCATCTGTTGAATAAATATCTCTACCATCTTGCTTGACATCCCTCCAAAAACAATGTCATCGACATAGATTTGAGCTATCATTAAATCCCCATCTACATTGTTCACAAATAGGGTCTTGTCGACTCCCCCTCTAGTGTAGCCGCTTTGGATGAAGAATTTTGTGAGCCTTTCATACCAAGCCCTCGGTGCTTGTTTCAACCCATAGAGAGCTTTCTTGAGTTTATACACATGATCAGGATAGTGAGGATCAATAAATCCTTTAGGTTGTGACACATATACTTCTTCATTGAGGTCCCCATTTAGGAACGTACTTTTGACATCCATCTGGTAGAGCTTTATCTGTAGATGGCATGATATCCCTAGTAGGAGACGGATTGCTTCAAGTCTTGCCACAGGAGCAAAGGTCTCATCGAAGTCGACACCCTCAATTTGAGTGTACCCTTGAGCAACTAACCTGGCTTTGTTGCGAGTGATGTTGCCAAGCTCATCGGATTTGTTCTTGAAGATCCATTTAGTGCCTATGGTGTTTCCTTCACTTGGTTTGGGCACCAGTTCCCATACCTGATTTTTCTCAAATTGAATCAACTCTTCTTGCATAGCATTGGCCCAATATTCATCATTGATGGTTTCATTGATGTTTTTGGGTTCTGTCTTTGAAACGAAGCAAATATTGCCTATCATCTCGTTGTAGTCTTCAGGAGCTTTTGACCGAGTCCGTATGCCTTCATTCAGATTTCCAATTACTCCAGAGATAGGATGATTCGTCTGGATTCTCCGCGAGGGATTCTTGTTGCTGGTTTCAGGAACTCCTTCGTCATGATCGACATTTGGGACGGCGTCATCTTTTTCTGTTTTGCTGCTAGCATCTTCTCTGACATCAGTAATAGCATTCTTCCTGACATTGTTGGGCGGATAAGCTCGGTCTTCGTCCTTCGTATTTTCTGAGGCATCTTCGCAGTCATCATCAACAACTACATTGATCGATTCCATCATGGTTTTGGTTCGTTTGTTGAAGACTCGGTATGCGCGACTATTCCTGGAGTAGCCAAGGAAGATGCCTTCATCGCTTTTTGGGCCAAGCTTTCGACGAGGCTCTCTATCAGCCAGAATATAACAAGTGGAGCCAAAGATATGGAAGTACTTAACATTGGGCTTTCTCCCCCTCCATATTTCATAATGAGTTACTGACATACCTGGTTGGAGAGTGACTCGATTGTGGATATGGCAAGCTGTATTAAGTGCTTCTTCCCAAAAGTGAGTTGGTATGTCCTTAGCTAGCATCATAACTCTAGCCATCTCCTGTAGAGTTCTCTTCTTGCGCTCAACAATACCATTTTGTTGGGGAGTGATTGGTGCTGAGAATTCATGAGCTATCCCTTCTGAATTGCAGAAGTCTGCAAACTTGCTATTTTCGAACTCTCGACCATGATCACTTCGAAGGCGGATGATTTTCCCAACTGTCTCTCCTTTTTCTCGTTGGACCTGAATGCATAGATTTTTGAAGATCGAGAAGGTGTCTGATTTTTCACGAGGGAAGTCAACCCAAGTGTATCGTGAGTAATCATCTACACATACAAAGACATATCGTTTTCCTCCAAGACTTTCAACTTGCATTGGTCCCATGAGGTCAACATGTATCAGCTCAAGTACCCGAGAGGTGGTGATGTGCTGTAGCTTCTTGTGTGACATCTTGGTTTGCTTACCAATCTGACATTCTCCGCAGATCTTTCCTTCTACTATTTTCAGGTTTGGAATTCCTGTGATTGCCTGCTCTGAGATTGCCTTCTGCATACTTCTAAGATTTAGATGTCCAAGCTTTCGGTGCCATAGTTTGGTTTCTTCTGCTTTGGAGACAAGGCACTTGGTTGCTTCGATATGTGTCTCGGGAGACCAGATATAACAATTATCCGTTGAGCGAACTCCTTGTAGAATAGTGACCTGATTGAAGTTTTTAACTATGCAGGCTTCTTTAGTGAATTTAACTTTTAAATCTTGATCACAGATCTGACTGATGCTAATCAGGTTTGCCTTAAGTCCTTCTACAAGTAATGCTTCAGTCAGGCAAGTGGCTCCTGGATGCTTGAGCACTCCTTTTCCAATGATTCGAGCTCGAATTCCATCTCCAAACGTAACAAAGTAGTTTGTATATAATTTAAGATTGGAGAGAAACTCTGGAGTACCTGTCATGTGTCGAAAACATCCACTGTCGAGATACCAGTCTTTGTTTGTTGATGCACTTAAGGATGTATATGCAACATTAGCTCGATAGACCAGGTTCAAAGGTCTCCATTCAAGGCGGGATGTCTTTTGAGGAGATAAGAGATGCCTTTGATATTTCTTCTGTGGTGGCTGAGCTTGCTTCCTCTTGAGAAGTTGAAAACAAAACGGTCTAATGTGACCTGGTTGACCACAGTAATGACATATCCATTGATATTGATAAGCTGGTCTTTTGTAGCTTTGTTGTCTGCGTGGAGGATGTCTTCTGGTAGTTACTTGACAGGAACAAGTTGTCGACGATGTTATGGCTTTTGTTGTTGGTTGTCCTGTAGGATGTGTTGGGGCATCCAGTAGTCTCTTGTCCGCCATGGCTTGTTGTGGGATAAACTTTGTCACTGCCGTTGAGGGGACAGCATGTGTGTACCCTAGTCCCGTCGTATCTTTGGACTGTTTTCCCACCGATAAAATCTTGTCAAGGCTAGGATTCATCATCTTTACCGATTTAGTCATGAGACTAATTTCTCCATTAAGTCTGGTGATCTCTCGTTTCAGCTCCACGATCGTCTCTAGAAATCTAGACTTGTCGCTGGTAAGACTAATAATCCTTTCGCCTTGTTGATCAAGTATCAGAGTTTCCTTGATCCATCTGGTATGCAAGCCTTTGTATGCCTCGACTAGTTGCTCTTTAGTCCAATTCTCATTTGGAGTTGGATCATCATTGATATTGACAGTATTATCAACATTACATGCAGGAGTAGTAGTAGTGAATGCAACAAAGTTGCTTACCTCTTCAGATCCGCTATCTTCATTGTCATCATCTGATAGGGTGGCATTGTATCCTCGGTTTTGTTGTTTGAGAAAATTTGGACATTCTCTACGGAGGTGGCCGAATCCTTCACATTCATGACATTGAAGTCCTTTGTTTTTGTTTTCTTCCCCACTCCTGTTTGGTCTGTCAAGATTACCTCCAATTTGAGCTTTTTGTGGAGCTTTGTTTCTGGCATTTGCTGTGACATTCCGTCCACCCATTCGACTAAATCTTCTCATGGCTTTGTTGTAATTTTTTGTGAGAAGGGCCATTGTAGCATCGATGTCTTCATCAGAATCGGAATCCTCAGGATCTGGTTGCTTGTGTGTTGAGCTTTTGAAAGCAACTCCTTTGTTCCTTTTGTCGATGTTGGGTAGAGACAACTCATAGGTCATTAGAGACCCCATCAGCTCATCAAATTTCAAGACCTTGAGGTCATGAACTTCCTCAATTGCTGTGATTTTCATCTTAAACCTAGGGCTAAGAGCACGCAGGGTTTTTCTTACCAATTTTTCATCAGACATTGGTTCTCCCAGAGAGTAGGATTCATTGGCTAGATCACGAATACGGACATTGAAATCTGCAATTGATTCGTCTTCTTTCATGATGAGGGCTTCGAAGTTGGTAGTCAGGTATTGCAGCTTTTGTTCTCGAACCTTAGTTGTTCCTTCATATTCAACGGCCAGGATGTCCCATGCTGATTTGGCAGTTGTGCATGTGTTGATTAGTCTGAACACGTTCTTGTCAACACCATTGAAGATAGCATTCAGAGCTCGAGAATTTCCCAGTGATTCTTCATCTTCATCATCAGTCCAGTCTTTTTCTGGTTTTGGGCCGATAGGACTGCCATCACTGTCAATGAGTTGTGGTGCATTCCAACCATTGAGTACAACCTTCCATGTCTTGTTGTCTAGTGACTTCATGAAGGCACACATTCGAGCCTTCCAATAGCCATAGTTGCTTCCATCTAGAACAGGTGGTCGATTTATGGATCCTCCTTCTCTGGTATTGTCCATCTTGATCGAAATATTTGTTTAGGACCTTTACCTAAAGCTATAGGTGCCCCCTCTGATACCAATTGAAATTCTGATCAGCTAGTCGTGCAAGATGCCACACACAATGTTACACAGGATGCTATAAAGTTGTGTCTGACTTCTTGCGTAGATAATGCAGGACAGTAAATATAAAGCTATAAGTAATGACACAGCAGATTGTTTACCTAGTTCGGTGCAACGTCACCTACGTCTGGGGGCTCTCAGCCTAGTGGAAAGATTTCACTTATCTGTAATCCGTCAGAACATACAAGTACCTGTGATCACTCCTAGATCTATACTTTATGCTACGTCTTACAGTGCAATCTATCTCAGGGTCTCCCCCTGAATCCAAGAACGTCTTGATTCCACTCTTCGAGCAATCGCCTTGCTCTGTCGTCTTCAAGTCTTCTTCAAGCTTGGTGGTTGCGTGCAGTCAACACTCACGACTTCAGTAAACCCTCAATCACCTAACTCTCTATAGTTATGTGATACATAATATCCTAAGCTCAATCTGCAATTTCTCAGCCCGCAAACCTTCACGTCTAAGAACCTTGCAAATTGTTGCTAGGAAACAAATAAAGAACCACCCCATTGCTAAGGGGGTAGCCTAAGCTTTTATAGCAATCGTGGATGAGTACTAACCCTAATGGGTTTCCTCTTAAGCGCCGTCTTTCTCCTTTTCAGATTAGGAGTCGTTCTGCAATTTCCTAATTGTCTTCTTACTTTTCTGCCGAATCTGCACTTTCCTGATTTCTGTCGATCAGGATGTTTGCCGAGACGTCGTCAACAATGTCACACAAGATGTTGTAGAAGATGCTTCGACATTCTTTGTAACATGTTCTTCAGTTCCTTTAAAAATCAGCCAATCTCTAAAACCGTCGTAACTACAGAGATGTTATCTATCTTTGCAGGCAGAACATTTCTCGGGAGCTTCTGTCCTCTAATATACTTAGGCTCAACAGGAGCCCTTTCAACAACTTGTACTTCTTCTTCATCCGAGGTAGGTTCATGAACAAAATGCCTCGACTTCCTTGGCGACATTGTTTTGGCAGGACTGGCTGTCTTTTCAGCTTTTCTCTTCCTTTCACTCCTTCCAACAAACTTTTTTACAACGATGACTTTCCTTCTCTTGGTGGGACTATTCTTTACAGATGTAACATTCTCAATAGGCTTCTTTCTCTTGGACTTAGACTTGACAACACTGTCTTTCTTGGAGACCTCAACCTCTTCCTCTTCAGCGAATTCACCAGACTTCTCAGAGTCTTCAATCTCTTGCCTCAGATCGGCAAGTACAGTAACTACAGATATGTTTGGGCCAGATTTTTCAACTTCTTCAACAGGAACATCTTCCTGCACACCTTACTTCTCAATGTCTGGAACATCTTTTCCAACATCTTTCTCCTCATTGTCTTGTGCGAATGTTTGGACATCATCACAGACCTTCTCAGAAACTTGACTTCCTTCAGCACTAATGTTTACAACCTTTTCATTACCCATGGTACTACCAACTTCCTTCATGGTTTCTGGTGGAACAACAACACTTTCTTCTTGGGTGCCTTCAGCACTATTCAGATATTGATTTGGGTCTTCCTCAACTTCCCTTGATGGTTCGACTTCTTGTGGGTTTACAGTAGGATGAACCCTAACTTCTTCATGCGGGAAAATTGTTTGCAGAGGGATGGCTTCCACAACTTCACCAGGGACTTCAATATTTTCCAACCCGTCTAATCTTATGGGCGGAGTAGAAGTGATACCAACATTTGAATCGGAAATTTTGGAATCAGGGTTACCTGGCGTAGATGAAGTTGGAGCCGTCTCTTCTTCACTAATACTTGCTCCGACAATGGGAGCCTCTGAATGTTCAGCAATGGCAGTTCCTATTTTAGTTGGCTTTAGGGTCTCATCTCTGACCTTCCCTTTCTTTTTCTCTCCTTTCTTCTTCCCGGAACTCGATCGTGAGGGAGACATGGATTTCAGATGCAGTGCCTTCTTCCTGGAAAAGTTATCCACAACCCTTCCGCTTCGTTTGCCCATCATTGTTGAGTTGAAGAGAGCTTGTGAGCGAGAGAGAGAGAGCGAGAGGAGAGGGTTGCGAATTACTTTTGGAAAGTGAAAGGTTAGAGAGTCAAGACTAAGCGATTGTGAAAATATACCCTTTTGAAATAGTGGGACCGAAAAATAGGGAATAAAATAAACGGTATACAGGTAAGGTAAGCACTTTCCTTCTTGAGCATGCTTAGAAACATCGTCGGGCCCATCATGTGGTGTGGATGTTAACTCCCATGATCCATACCATTCTTTCCTTGGCTTCAAGTCTTAGACGCCATCTCGATCATACAAAGTCCTAATGATGACCATAGACTTTCGAATCGAGCAATGTCAAAGGCCTTAGGGAAAATATCAGCCAACTGTCTTTTAGTGGGAATGTACTTCAGCTGAATTATCCCGTCTTCCACAAGATCTCTTATAAAGTGATGACGAATTTCTATATGCTTCATCTTGCTGTGCTGAACAGGATTCTTGGATATGTTTATGGCACTGACATTTTCATGACATCTTACTGGACATCATACTCTGACATCATTTGCTTCATCCAAAGTAGTTGAGTGCAGCTACTTCCAGCAGCTATATATTCTGATTCAGCTGTAGATAGGGACACACAGTTTTGTTTCTTGCTGAACCATGAGATTAGGTTATTGCCCAAGTAAAAACATCCACTTGAAGTGCTTCTTCGATCGGTGGTGCTCCCAGCCCAATCAGCATCACAATACCCAACAAGGTTAGACATCGTATCAAAAGAGTACAATAATCCCAAATTTATTGTTCCAGCAACATACCTCAAGATTCTCTTGGCTTGAGAAAGATGACTCACCTTTAGGTCTGCCTGATGTTTGGCACATACTCCGACGACGTATGTTATGCCAGGACGACTTGCTGTGAGATATAGCAGACTTCATATGATGCTCCTGTATAGGTTGTGGTCTACTAACTTTCCATTCTCATCTTTAGACATCTTTGTGGTTGTGGCAATGGGGGTCCGTTTGTGAGATACCTTTTCCAGACCGAACTTCTTTACCAGATTCACTTCATATTTTCCTTGAGAGATGAAGATCCCATTCTTCATTTGCTTGATTTGAAATCCCAGAAAATAGCTAAGTTCTCCCACCATGCTCATCTCAAATTCTGACTGCATGTGACACACAAAGTGTTCCACCATCTCGGTATTCATCCCTCCGAAGACGATGTCATCAACATAGATTTGTGCAATCATGATGTCCTTGCCTTCCTTCTTGACAAAATTGTCCGATCTACTCCTCCTCTGGCATAACCATTATGTATTAGAAAAAGTGTTAGTCGTTCATACCAGCCTCGAGGGGCTTGTTTCAGGCCATATAGGGCTTTCTTGAGCTTGTAGACATGAGCTGGTGCCTGTGGATCGACGAATCCCTTAGGTTGAGCCACGTAGACTTCCTCATTCAAGTCACCATTTAAGAACACACCTTCACATCCATTTGATACAACTTGAACTTGAGATGACATGCAATTCCCATCAGTAGTCGAATGGCCTCTAGTCTGGCTACGGGGGCGAAAGTTTCTTCGACATCTACTCCTTCTACTTGAGTACACCCTTGAGCCACTAATCTTTCTTTGTTCCGAGAGATGTGTCCAAGTTCGTCTGTCTTGTTCTTGAAGATCCATTTTGTTCCTATCACATTGATGTTATCTGGTTTTGGCACCAGTTCCCATACTTCATTCCTTTTGAACTGTCCAAGCTCTTCTTGCATGACATTCACCCAGTACTCGTCATTGATTGCCTCTTGGACATTCTTAGGTTACACCTTCGAGACGAAGCAGACATTTCCGATCATTTGACGATAATTACATGAGCCTTTTGTCTGGTTTGGACTCCATCTTCTAGATTCCCTATTACTTCTTGTACATGGTGGTCCTTTTGAACCCTTTTGGAGGGAACTCTGTGTTCCGGAGCAGTCGTTGGAACATCATCTGATGCATTGTCGCTTCCTGTGTCTGCAACTTCTCATGACCCATTATTAGGCACTTCTGTCTTGACATCCTGTGGCACGACATCTTGCGAGGCATGTGGCACGGTTGGTTCTTCACCATCGATGTTTTCAAAAATATGGTCAGTGTCATATATGACCACATTGATGGATTCCATAACCTTTCTCGTGCGATTGTTGAAGACTCAATATGATCTGCTATTTCTGGAATATCCCCGAAAGATCCCTTCGTCACTTTTCGGATCGAATTTTCGACGATGGTCCATGTTTGCTAAGATGTAACATGTGGAGCCAAAAACACGAAAGTATTTGAGGTTGGGCTTTCTCCCCCTTCGTATTTCATACGAGGTAGTGTTCGTACCCGGTCGTATACTAACACGATTGATGATATGGAAAGCGGTGTTTATCGCTTCAGCCCAAAAGTGTGTAGAAAGATTTTTGGCGAGAATCATAACTCTGGCCATCTCTTGTTCTGTTCTGTTCTTCCTTTCAACAATTCCATTTTTTTGAGGGGTTATAGGAGCCGAGAATTCATGTGCGATTCCCTCCTCATCACAAAAGTCAGAGAAACTACTGCTCTCGAACTCAGTACCATGGTCACTGCATAGTCTGACAATCTTTCATATGTTCTCTCTTTGTTCTTGACGGATTCTGTTGCATAAACCTTTAAAAACAGAAAACATGTTAGACTTTTCATGAATAAATTCAACCCATGTGTACCTGGAGTAGTCATCAACACAGACAAGAACATATCTCTTGCCACCCAAACTCTCCGTTTGCATTGGCCCCATCAGGTCTACATGAAGAAGTTCAAGTACTCTGGATGTCGTACAAAGTTGCAGCCTCTTATGGGACGTCTTTACTTGCTTCCCTACTTGACATTCTCCATAGATACGTTCTTTGATTGTCTTGAGAGGAGGAACACCAATGATAGCTTCTTCCGTTATGACTTTCTTCATGCTTTTAAGGTTTAGAGGACCAAGGCGTTGGTGCGATAAATGAGCTTCATCTGCTTTGGTGAACATGCATGAAGTATCAACATTGTATGATGAGGATGTCCAGAGATAATAGTTATCTCTTGATCGACTTCCTTGCATTAGTTCGACCTTGTTTACTGTAATCACAGAGCATTTGTGGCGAGTAAAGTTAAAAATCAAGTCAAGATCACATAACTGACTAATACTCAAAAGATTAGCCTTTAGTCATGTTGTATATTATATGATTGTAAATCATATTAATCCCATATTGAATAAATTTTTTTTTATATTCCAAATTGAATGTGAGTTATGCTCATTTCATCCTCTTGAATATTTAGGTTACATTTTTTCAATTTTATCTTTAAGTTTGCATTGATTCTTAGAATTTAAGAGGTGGAAGAGATGAGACTATAAATAGATGGTCTTTCTCTTCATTTTTTCAATCATCCAAACTCAAGAATTCATGTGTTATTGTTCTCCCTCTTCTACATTTCTTCGTTCGGTTGGTGATAGAGAAAGGTTCGAGTTCTAGTTCGCTTGAACTAGACCTTTGGTGTAAGGTGCTAATTCGGAGTCGTTGTATCCTGGGAGGTGTACGCTCGCTGAATCCAACACTCGAGGGAGAGCGAATACACTTTAAGGAAAGTGTCCAACACGCCTCGACTTTTTCTTTACGGTGTTGAACTTGTATTCGATAAAAGGTTGAGTTACAATTTATAAAGCTTATTGTTAAATTTTATTTTAATATTAGCAACTTGTTGATTATTTTATAATAATTTCCAACAATCTTAAAGTGTATTTTAATTTTTTTTTTAAAATTAAATAAAATATTTAACGGGTTGCGAAAGTTTAAAGGTTTTCTTATTTTTCTCTATATCGGTATACTAACTAGTTGGTTTCTTTTGTAGAAAAATGGAAACCCAAAACATGAATGGTGCAAATGGAAATGATGGAACTCTTCCCACAGACCTCGACATGGTTAATGTCGAGGAGATACCTGTGCCTTTGGGCCAACATGGAAACGTGGCTGCGGCCGGGAACGTACCTTCGGGTCAAGTCCCAAGTGGTCTTGTGGCACGAGTGCCAACCACAATGACACCGGTGTCAGTTCCGGTAAATCATGCTGAACGACTTGAGAAGTTTGATGGCTTGAACTTCAAGAGGTGGCAGCAGAAGATGTTTTTCTACTTGACCACTTTGGGTCTAGCAAGGTTGCTAACCGAGGAAGGACCAAAGTTGCATGAGGATGAAAGTGATCCTCAAGTGCTTATAACATTCAACTCATGGAATAACTCTGATTATTTGTGTAGAAACTATGTATTGAATAGTTTATGTGATGCATTGTATAACGTATATAGTGCAAAAAGAACTGCCAAGGAACTGTGGGATTCTTTATCCCATAAATATAAAACTGAGGACGCGGGCGCCAAGAAATTTATTGTGGGCCGGTTCTTAGATTTTAAAATGGTAGATTCCAAAACCGTGGTGAGTCAAGTGCAAGATTTGCAATTGATCATACACGAAATGCATGACGAAGGAATACAAATAAGTGAGTCTTTTCAGGTCGCCTCAGTAATTGAAAAATTCCCACATGGATGGAAAGATTTCAAGAACTATCTCAAGCACAAACGAAAGGAGATGAGTCTTGAAGATCTAATTGTTCGTCTTTGTATCGAAGAGGACAATAGAAAAACTGAGAAAAGGTTTGATGCCAAAGCAAACTTTGTGGAGCATGGTGAAAGCTCTAGGAGATATAAGGCCGAAAAGAACAAAATTGGGCCAAAGGGAGGAGTGTTCAAGAAAAAACCACAACCCAATTTTTTGGGAAAATGTTTCAACTGTGACAAGCTTGGTCACAAGTCAACCGAATGTAGGTTTCCAAAGAGAAGGAGGCAAGAGATCAATGCAATGGACACAAATGAAGATCTTGTTGCGGTAATCTCAGAAGTTAACTTGGTGGACTCCAACCACAAGGAATGGTGGCTAGACACTGGAGCAACACGCCATGTTTGTTCAGATAGAAATGCCTTTTCTAGTCTGAATATGCTTGAGCATGCAGAGAAAATATACATGGGAAACTCTGCTACCTCAGATATCAAGGGGAAAGGGACGGTCTTTCTGAAGATGACATCGGGAAAAGAAGTCAAGCTTACAAATGTCTTGTATGTGCCCGACATCAGGAAGAACCTTATCTCTGGGACATTACTGGATACTCATGGGTTCCGAATTGTAATTGAGTCTCAAAAAATTGTGTTGACCAAAAATGAAATGTATGTGGGTAGGGGCTATGTAACTGATGGCATGATGAAAATGAATGTAATGGTCATCAAGAAAAATGAAATGAATAAAGAAAAGTCTTCCATTTATATGCTTGAGTCAAGTAGTTTGTGGCATGGTAGACTTGGTCATGTGAATTATAACTCTATATGTAGATTAATTCACTTGGACCATATACCCACATTCAACATCGATAATAGTCACAAGTGTGAAACTTGTGTAGAGGCAAAACAAATGAGAACACCTTTCAAAATTATAGAAAGGAAAACTAAACCTCTTGAGCTAATTCACAGTGATATTTGTGACTTAAAGTTTGCTCAAACAAGAGGTGGAAATAAATATTTTGTAACTTTCATTGACGATAGTACAAAATATTGTTATGTATACCTGCTTAAAAAGCAAAGATGAGGCTATAGAAAAATTTGTCATGTACAAAGCTGAAGTTGAAAATCAACTTAGTAAGAAAATTAAAATGGTAAGAAGTGACCGTGGAGGTGAATATGTTGAACCATTTGGCTCGTTTTGTGTCCAACACGGAATTATTCATGAGGTTACACCACCATACTCTCCTCAATCTAATGGTGTTGCTGAAAGAAAGAATCACACTCTAAAAGAGATGATGAATGCGATGCTTATAAGTTCTGGGTTACCACAGAACATGTGGGGGGCAGCTGTTTTATCAACAAATTATCTTTTGAATAAGGTACCTCGAAAAGAAGTTGATAAAACCCCATATGAATTATTTAAAGGTAGGAAACCTTCATATAACTACTTGAAAGTGTGGGGGTGCTTAGCCAAAGTTATGGCCCCAACTCCAAAGAAAATGAAGATAGGACCTAAGACAGTTGATTGTGTCTTCATTGGATATGCACAAAATAGCAGTGCATATAGATTCCTTGTGTATTATTCTGAAAACCCAGATATTCACAAGAATACTATAATGGAGTCTAGAAATGCTACGTTTTATGAACATGTATTTTCTTATAAGCCGAAACTAGATGAACCGAGATTATCTAAACGAGTTCATGAGGATAATGAGGAAATACCACGTGTTCAAGATGAACATTCTGAAGAGGATGATGGGTTAGAAGAGCCTAGACGAAGAAAAAGAGCAAGGGTAGAAAAGTCATTTGGCCCTGACTTCCTAACCTATATGCTAGAAGCTGAACCTCAAACTTATAAAGAGGCTGTAAACTCTGATGAGGGACCTTTATAGAAGGAAGCCATAAAAAGTGAAATTGATTTCATCATGCAAAATCACACTTGGGAATTGGTAGATCTCCCACCTGGAATTAGAACACTTGGTTCTAAATGGATATTCAAAAGAAAAATGAAAGCATATGGAACAATTGATAAATATAAGGCCAGACTTGTAATCAAAGGTTATAGACAACGTGAAGGTCTTGACTACTTTGATACTTATTCTCCGGTAACAAGAATAAGTTCTATAAGATTGATAGTAGCTATTGCCGCTTTGCGGAATCTTGAAATTCATCAGATAGATGTCAAGACTGCATTTCTTAATGGAGATCTTGAAGAAGAGATATACATGGAGCAGCCTGAGGGTTGTATTGCTCATGGACAAGAAAGAAAAGTGTGCAAGCTGGTGAAGTCCTTATATGGACTTAAACAAGCACCTAAACAGTGGCACGAAAAATTTGATAGTGCCATGTTGTCAAATTGATTCAAAACTAATGAATGTGACAAATGTGTATATGTTAAGAACACAGAGCATGGTTATGTTATTCTGTGCTTATACGTTGATGATATGCTTATTGTAGGAAGCAATGAACGCATGATCAAATCAACAAAAGACATGTTGAAATCAAGATTCGATATGAAAGATATGGGACTTGCTGATGTAATTTTAGGGATAAAAGTTACAAGAACTAAAGGACTTATTTTAAGTCAAGCACATTATGTTGATAAAACTCTTGACAAGTTCAGCAAGGGTGATGTTGGTTTGGCTAGAACGCCTATTGATGTAAGCCAACACTTGTCAAAGAATAAAGAAGAAAGTATTGCTTAGAATGAGTATGCAAAAGTGATAGGTAGTCTTATGTACTTAATGACATGCACGAGACCCGATATTGCCTTCACTGTAAGTAGACTTGCAAGATATACAAGTAATCCAGGAGCCGAACACTGGAATGCTATCGTAAGAATACTAAAGTATTTACGGTTTACTCGTGATTATGGTCTACACTATACAAGATATCCGGAAGTCGTGGAAGGATACACTGATGCAAGTTGGATATCTGATATACAAGACTCAAAGGCCACAAGTGGTTATGTGTTTACTTTGGGAGGTGCAGCTAGGACATGGAAATCCTCAAAACAAACTGTTATAACCAGATCAACGATGGAATCTGAGTTTGTTGCATTAGATGCATGTGGAGAAGAGGCCGAATGGCTAAGAAATTTCTTAGAGGATATTCCTAATTGGTTGAAACCAGTGCCTGCAATATGTATATATTGTGACAATCAATCAACTATTGGCAGGGCAAAAAATATAATGTACAACGGTAAGTCTCGACATATACGTCGAAGGCATAAAACCGTTAGACAACTTCTCAAAAATGGAGTCATAAGTATTGACTACATTAGGTCTAAGAAAAATATTGCGGATCCGCTTACAAAAGGCTTGCCTAGAGACCTAGTTGAGAAGGCATCTAGAGGAATGAGACTTAAGCCCATGAAATTATAAAGTTGAGACAAAGGAAACCCAATCATGTTGACTGGAGATCCCAAGATCATGGTTCAAAGGGATAACCTAATTGTCAAGACTGAGTGAGGTCACTGTGGGGGTTCCCCCGGTCCTATTTCTACGATGCAGACAGTGACACCCGTAGAAAAAAAGGTTAAGCACTTAAGCTTTTAATGATTCTTATGTGTCGAAACTATTGATAGTTCGAGCGAAGTAAAACGGGTTACTCTTAAATAAGAAATCACCTATGTGAGAGAGAAGTGGGGTCGCTTCAAAGGAGGATTGAAGGGCTAAATCTTTTAGAAACTCTTGCAGAACCAGGGAGATGTTCATGACCAAAAAGAACATAACCATGAGAACTGAACTTGAGTCAGGAAGATATCTGCGTGAGGGATATTGTCATTTACACAAACGGCTGAACAATTCAAGGACATCAAGTCTATTGGTCAGCTAGTAAAGTCGACATGATTTCTCACAAGGGAAGATTCAAAGGTGCCCTTTCCTATCCTATACAGGTATTGACCGGAGAATCTATCACCAATTCTGTCGAGTTTTCCTCGAGTCTTTTTGACGTTGCACAATTTTATTCATGTGGGGGATTGCTGTATATTATATGATTGTAAATCATATTAATCGCATATTGAATAAAAATTGTTTTTATATTCCAAATTGAATGTGAGTTATGCTCATTTCATCCTCTTGAATATTTAGGTTACATTTTTTCAATTTTGTCTTTAAGTTTGCATTGATTCTTAGAACTCAAGAGGTGGAAGAGATGAGACTATAAATAAATGGTCTTTCTCTTCAGTTTTTCAATCATCCAAACTCAAGAATTCTTGTGTTATTGTTCTCCCTCTTCTACATTTCTTCGTTCGGTTGGTGATAGAGAAATGTTCGAGTTCTAGTTCGCTTGAACTAGACCTTTGGTGTAAGGTGCTAGTTCGGAGTCGTTGTATCCTGGGAGGTGTACGCTCGCTGAATCCAACACCGAGGGAGAGCGAATACACTTTAAGGAAAGTGTCCAACACGGCTCAACTTTTTCTTTACGGTGTTGAACTTGTATTCGGTAAAAGGTTGAGTTACAATTTATAAAGCTTATTGTTAAAATTTATTTTAATATTAGCAACTTGTTGATTATTTTATACAACAAGTCCTTCCACGAGAAGTGCTTCCTTTAGGCAATCAATCTAGGAAGTTTGAGTTGACCCTTCCCGATGACCCTAGCCTTTACACCGTCACCAAATGTGACATGTCCAACAAAGCAAGGTTTAAGATTGATTAGTAGGCTTTTGTCACCTGTCATATGCCTTGAACATCCACTGTCAAAATACCAAAATTTTCTAGATAAAGCAGTTAGAGTGGTATAAGTAATGTTAGCTTTGTACTATACATCTTTTACCTTCCACACCTGCTTGGGAGTTCTCTTGTGTTGAGCGAGTTTGGCTTGATTAGATGTCTCTTTGTGCGGGTGGAAGCAGTAAGGGCGAATATGACCCCTTTGTCCACAATTGTGACATGTCCATTGGTTTTGTTGGCGAGGAATCAACTGGAGTAGAACAACTCTTTGAGTTTGCCTAGGAGCTATTACAGCACGAGAAAGTTGCTGAAAATGTTTGAGTTCTTGAGGTTGTTGATACCGTCTCCGGGCAGGTATTTTTCTAGCATGTTGTGGCTTATAGCTTTGAGGAGCATGTTGCGTCTGATGATGTCGTTGAACTTGTACAGTCTCAGATGACAGAGACATTTGAATAGGCAGAGGTCGTTTGTCGTGCTGAGGAACAAAGATTTATTTAGATGTGTTGGCTTCTGAGGAATATCCTAGTCCCTGCATGTTCTTGACCGACTTTCCCATGTAGAGGAGAGCGTCCAACATATCTGATAGCATTTTTGTGCCCTAGTCCAATTGCTAGTAGTCTATAAATGTCTATGTATATTTATCATCGTTTGTAATAAATAAAACGGCTTTGTATTACTTATGTGTTGAAGTAATATGTTAAGCATGATCTGATTTATGACCACTAAAGTAGTAGAATCATAAATATGTACGGATCACACTTAACGAGTCCCTGGTCAATATACGCTTCAATTGAAGCGACCAGTATGAGGATGGTTCCAAATGATGTAGTTGTGCTTGTCATAGGGATGAGGGATCCCGGAATCATATCATAGATATCATGAGGTGATTGATATCAGACGACCCGCTTTGAATAGTGTTTCGTAGATTAAGCCATGAACATATTCAAATGCGATAGCTTGTCACGATATCCTTAGACCAAGGAGTCTTTGTGATCGCTATGCAGTCGACGTGCGGCTTTAACTTGCGCCTAACGCTTTCCATAACAGAATTGCAATAACGAGCATGATTCGGTGGCGGAACGGATTGCATGAGTGACACGAAAGACGGCTAAGGGATTTATCCCTCGTACTACGGTATGGGAAAGATATCCGTTAAGGCCTCTTGATCGAGAGTGACTGAGAGAAAGAGCATGGCCATGCTAGTGATACGGGTTATCAGTTCTCAGCCATCTCACATATCAAGTAACAATGATTGATTGAACAAGGATGACGATTCTATGCCTTGTGATCAATCAGGATATCTAGAGATAATAGGATAGTGACTTGTATACACAAGGTTAAATCGAATCATCCATCATCATGCACCTTGGGTAATCATAACGTCTTACTAGAGACCACTTATGATGGATCGGACAAGAGAGATCTCTTGCGCCGATCTGCCAACGGTGGCATGAGGCTGGAGGGTCACACACATACAAGACGGATAACTTGAGACAAGGAAACCTTAACGTTTCTTGAGAAGCAATACATGGACAAAACTGAAGGTTTTGGGCCATGGGTTCGGTTTGAGAGAATAATTAGCGAATCGAGAAAACTAAGATTTTTCGTCGATGTCGCGTCGGATTTTGTTTGATAAGTAAAGACAAAAAAGGTCAGGCAACTTTTGGACACGACACGCGCCACATGGGCAAGCCCATTGGGCTCGGCCCATGAGGTCAAATGGTCGGCCCAACAAGGGCCCATTTTGGGCCCAATAAGCTCATATGGCCGGCCACCTTCGTGGGTCCAAGGGTGGGGGCCACACACCATGCTTAGTTGGTGTTGTTGATTAAGAGGTGAGTGATTTAAGGGGTATGAGTAATGACTTACCTTTAAACCCATGCTTTCACCTTTTTAGACCCATTCTTATGAGTTGATGAAGTAGACAAATATAATTTGAATTAATCACAACTCATAACCCTCTCTTCTCTCTCCTTTGGCCGGCCACTCCCCTCTCTCCTCTTTTCTTACTCTCATGTTCTTCACTTAATTCTTCTAGTAGGCTTTAAGTGAAGGATCTTGAAGATCATCCTCTTGGTGTGGACTTGCTCTAGAGAAGAAGACCACATAGTTCTTCTTTATTGATTCACCAAAGACTAAAAGGTAAATTTCTTGTGGAATAGATTTTGCCTTGAGATTTAATGGTTCATGTTCTTGGACAAGGTTTGGAGTTGCTTTTGTT
Source organism: Geranium rotundifolium (assembly GCA_963920655.1). NCBI lineage: Eukaryota > Viridiplantae > Streptophyta > Magnoliopsida > Geraniales > Geraniaceae > Geranium > Geranium rotundifolium. Next base: position 40,393,333 of record OY987311.1, read on the forward strand.
AATACTTCCGCTATCTCGATGATCTAGAACGCTCCAAAACCCTACAATATCTGTGCTGGGATTCATCATCTTCACATTCTTTGTCATTTGATCAATCTCTACTTTAAGTCGAGTTACTTCCTTCTTTAAATTGACTACAGTTTCAAGTAACCTAGTCTTGTCCTCCGAGAGAGTCAGAATCATATCTCTTTGCTTCTCGAGAACTTTTAATTCCTCTATGTATTGGGTGAATAGTTTGTCGTAAGCACTGCTCATTACTTCATCTGGTAGGAGTTCTGATTCAGCGATAGCAAACTTTTGGTTAGAAGAATGTGCAGTAAAAGCCACGTAGTTACCTATCTATTCTTCTTCACCGTGTTCTCCTTCTTCGTCAAACATGGAGGCTTTGTAACCCTTCTTTTGTTTCTTTAGGAAGTTTGGGCATTTTTTCTGGATGTGGCCATAGCCTTCACATTCATGGCATTGAATGCCTCTTTCTTTACCCGTTCGATAAGATCTTCTCGCTTCTTTGAGGGTGGCGACATTCTTCTGAAACTTGTTGGGCACATTGTCTTTAAGGTTTTGATAGACATGTTTCCCTGCTCCTTTCGAGAATCTTTTCATGATCATGTTGTAATTTTTTACCATCAAAACAAGAGCTTCATCAGTATCATCACCAGATTCAGAATCAACCTGATCTAGAGTGGGAACCGTTGAGCTTGCCAGGCAAGTCCTTTGAGTTTTCTGTCTGGAGCGGGGAGCGAGAGTTCAAAAGTTATTAATGAACCCATTATTTCATCAAATCGAAGAGTTTTCAGATCGTGCATTTCTTCTATGGCAACGACTTCATCTTGAACCTTTGACTAAGGGATCGAAGTGTTTTTCGGACCAGATCTTCATCTGTCATGGGTTTTCCCAGTGAATATGATTAGTTTGCCAAATCTCTAATCCGAACATTGAAGTCATTGATTGTCTCATCATCTTTCATGGATAATGCTTCAAAGTGTGTCGTGATGTATTGAAGTTTTTGCTCTCGAACCTTGGTCGTCCCTTCATACGTTGTGGCCACGATTTCCAAAGCATCTCTTGCTACCACACATGTGTTGATCAACCTGAACACATTCTGATCAACTGCATTAAAATGGCATTGAGTGCACAAGAATTACCTAGGGCAGCCACGTCTTCTGCATCGGTCCATTCATTTTCGGCCTTGATATGAGAGACGTTTTCATCATCAGTAGTTGTTGGAGCTTTCCATCCATTGATCACTGATTTCCAAGCTTTGTGATCTAGCGTCTTGAGAAATGCAGTCATACGGGCCTTCCAATACCCCTAATTTGATCCATCAAGCACAGGAGGTCGGTTGAAGGAGCCTCCTTCTCTAGATCAAGACATGACTTAATACAAGAATTTGTCAAACATGAACACACCTAGTGAATTAAGATGCCTCCTCTGATACCAATTGATATTCTGGTTAAACGCAAGATGTCTCGTATGATGTTGAGACTAAGTGTGAGACATCTTGCCGGGGTAAAGTCAATAAAAGAAACAACGAACAGAAAGTAAACGACACAAGAGTTGGTTACCCAGTTCGGTGCAACATCACCTACGTTAGGGGGCACTCTGCCAGTGAACAAGTTCCACTATAGGTAATCAATCACACATACAAAGCTTTACAATTATCGAATCTAAACCCTATAGTATTATTACTAGCGTGAACTTAGCCCAAGGTCTCCCCCTGTCTTCGAGCCTCCAACTCGAGTCCAGTCTTAGAACTGGTTCCACAGTTCCATCTCCTACTTTGTCGTCATCTTCAAAGGTTTGCACACAGCTTTACTGGTGCGAGTGCGTCCACATCAGCCAAACAATGTTTCTGGGAATCTTTGTTTGGAATACTCAAGCTATGATCTTAGCTACAACATACAGTCCCTTAACACGCTCGTCCAACACGTTCAAGGACCCTGTATATTATCAACCAAGATATAGCTACACAGCACCACCTTCTACGGGATGGAACGATCACCTATTTGTAGAAGATGTGACGAGATTCTCGTTAGGGTTTCCTACACGATCTCGTATGCGCCTTGCCGATTCCATCTTTCCCATGTTTCCTTTCGCCGCTGCACAGTTGATACGGAAATATTCTCTCTAATATGTGGAGATCTTCTAATAAAGGAAACTTCAGAAAGTTTTCTGGCAAGATGTTAGATCGGGATGTCGAAGACTTCAGGATGTACATCTTCTGATTTGAGCATCAGCGTCTTAGGTCGCGACATATGGATGGACATCCTTCCACCATATAAAATAGCCAACATCCGTAGGAACCACACAAGGTATCAGGCCGATCCAAAAGCTAGTCACTTGTCTCAAGTCAAGCGAATTATAAGGTACATCTATGAAACTGCTAATTTCGGTCCTCTCTATACTTTAACACCTCTTCTACTCTGGTGAGATACTATGGTGCAGACTGGGCAGGAAGTACTGCTAATAGACGTAGTACTTCAGGAGGATGCTTTTATCTTGGCAACAATATGATCTCTTGGAAGCAAAATTGCATCTCCTTATCCACAACTGAGTCTAAATATATAGCCACCGGAAGCAGTTGTACTCAGCTTGAGTATCATGTCAAGCAAGATGTCATGACGTTGTTCTGTGACAACATTAAAGTTAGACATCACTTCATCCGAGACCAGGTGGCAGAAAAAAAGATCAAACTAAAGTATATTCCCACCGAAAAACAGCTAGCTGATAGTTTTACAAAAATCACGGGTACAAAAAGGTTTGAGAGTCTTAGGTCCTTCCTTGGAATATGTATTATAGTTCAATAATCCTTAAGTAGTGGAGAGGAGCTTTGGTGATTCCGTTTCTCCTCTCTAGACTAAGAAGACATCTAAATCAAATCTGGGTCTGGTTCAAAACAAGGTCCATCTGAAGATAAACTACCATGAAAAATCTTTCAGCTCGTATAACATGCCACAACCGTCTTGGCTACCAAGGAAGTTGTTTTCGGAGAAGTATATCCACACTCTCTTGATAATGATATCATTTTTGTGCCCTAGTCCAACTGCTAGTAGTCTATAAATGTCTATGTATAATTATCATCGTTTGTAATAAATAAAACGGCTTTGTATTACTTATGTGTTGAAGTAATATGTTAAGCATGATCTGATTTATGACCACTAAAGTAGTAGAACCATAAATCTGTACAGATCACACTTAACGAGTCCCTGGTCAATATACGCTTCAATAGAAGCGACCAGTATGAGGATGGTTCTCAATGACGTAGTTCTGCTTGTCATAGGGATGAGGGATCCCGGAATCATATCATAGATATCATGAGGTGATTGATATCGGACGACCCGCTTTGAATAGTGTTTCGTAGATTAAGCCATAAACATATTCAAATGCGATAACTTGTCACAATATCCTTAGACCAAGGAGTCTTTATGATCGCTGTGCAATGTACGTGCGGCTTTAACTTGCGCCTAACGTTTTCCGTAACAGGATTGCAATAACGGGCATGATTGGGTGGCGGAACGGATTGCATGAGTGACACGAAAGATGGCTAAGGGATTTATCCCTCGTACTACGGTATGGGAAAGATATCCATTAAAGGTCTCTTGATCGAGAGTGACTGAGAGAAAGAACATGGCCATGCAGTGATACGGGTTATCAAGTTCTCAGCCATCTCGCATATCAAGTAACAATGATTGATTAAACAAGGATGACGTCTCTATGCCTTGTGATCAATCGGGATGTCTAGAGATAATAAGATAGTGACTTGTACGGACAAGGTTAAATCGAATCATCGATCATCATGCACCTTGGGTAATCATAACGTCTTACTAGAGACCACTTATGATGGATCGGACAAGAGAGATCTTTTGCGCCGATCTGCCAACGGTGGCATGAGCCTGGAGGGTCACACACATACAAGACGGATAACTTGAGACAAGGAAACCTTAACGTTTCTTGAGGAGCAATACATGGACAAAACTGAAGGTTTTGGGCCATGGATTCAGTTTGAGAGAATAATTAGCGAATCGAGAAAACTGAGATTTTTCGTTGATGTCGCGTCGGACTTTGTTTGATAAGTAATGACAAATAGGGTCGGGTGACTTTTGAACACGGCACGAAACCACATGGGCGAGCCCATTGGGCTTGGCCCATGAGGTCACGTGACCGGCCCAACAAGGGCCCATTTTGGGCCCAATAAGCCCAACATGGCCGGCCACCTGGGTGGGTCCAAGGGTGGGGCCACACACACCATGCTTAGTTGGTGATTGTTGATTAAGAGGTGAGTGATTTAAGGGGTATGGGTTATGACACCTTTAAGCCCATGCTTTCACCTTTTAGACCATGCTTATGAGTTGATGAAGTAGAGAAATATCTAAGGAATTAATCACTCACTCACAAGCTCTCTCTCTCTCCTTTGGCCGGCCACTCCCTTCCCTCTTCTCTTCTTGCTCTCTTGTTCTTCGCTTAATTGTTCTAGTAGGCATTAAGTGTAGGATCTTGAAGATCATCCCCTTGGTGTGGACTTGCTCTAGAGAAGAAGACCTCATAGTTCTTCTTTATTGATTCAACAAAGACCTAAAGGTAAATTTCTTGTGGAATATATTTTGCTTTGAGATTTAATGGTTCATGTTCTTGGACAAGGTTTGGAGTTGCTTTTGTTAAATGCTTCCGCTATCTCGATGATCTAGAACGCTCCAAAACCCTACAGATAATGGTTGGCACCATAAGTGGATTAAGGACTGTAGGATCATCTCGTAAACATAATCCAAAGATAAAGAAGTAAATTGTTCCTAAGAGAGGCACTGGACTCAGAGCTATAAGGAACAAATATGAAGTCAAGGTCTGCGGGCTGCATTCCGGAAATCCACCTAGTGTAGAGGCCGGAGATGCCATGGCAGAATCATCTGTATCTAATGTAAACCCTCTTCCTATCGACATAGGGGAGGATGTTGTTGAGAAAGAAGTTCTGACAAATCCTAATGTTGGTAGCCCATCAAGCAATGTAGAAGCAGAAGGTGGGGATGTCATTGAAGAAACTCACTCTAATCAACTCAATGTGTAATGGGTCAAGGTAACACTATATCTCTTATTTCATCTGAGCATATACAAACCCTGTCAATCCAATTTTGTTAGAGTCTCATGCTGTTGGACAAGAAATCCCTTCTGAGGGTCTGGTTGGAGAAACTCTAAATCTTGCACCAGGTGGTGTGAAAGATGTTTCAACTTCCTCGACTCAAGTGAATTTGGGAGAAGCTGATAAGGGGGAAAGATGTTCTGACTTCTTGTGATCAAGAAAATGTTGATACTGATGGAGATAGGAATATTGTTGATGATGATGGTCTTCAAAGTGATGAAGATGTGTGTATTACTACTCTTTGCTCTGAGAAGAGGTTGAAGAAAAAGAATAAATCCAAGACTGACTCAAGCAAGAAGAGAAAGAAAAGGCCTACAGTGTAACTAGTTGATAAGCCAACTTCAGCTGAGGATGAAGAAGAAGTGTCAGAAGCATCCCATGGCTTAGGAAACAAGAAATCAGTGGGAGGACAGAAGCTCCCAAAGAATGTTCCTGCTACACCTCTCAACAATGTGTCCTTTCACAGGGAAGATGGAGCCTTCAAATGCCATTTTGTATATCATCGAGCCATTTTTCAGAAAGAGAGCTTTCTGCTGAGGCACAAAACAATGAAGCTATTATGAATTTGTTGCGCGAAGCTGGTCTACTCAAGACAATTACAAATATTGTTGTAAGGGAGATTCTTGGGACAGAGAAAAAGTATGGCCATCAAGAGGATATATGACATCTTCTGAATTGATTGCCAAATACTCAGTATTGTATTGCATTGGAGTGGCAAATTGAGTTTCCTTCTCTTATTACTGGGATGCTGCTTAATCAAAACCCCAACGACGTGAGCATTACAGATGTAGCGGGAAAACTGCCAAATGTTCTTACCATCAGTCACAAGCTTTTTCAAAGGGAAGCATGTTCGTGAAATTTTCAGACCATATATTGAGACATCTGTCGCCTCTGGTAGCACGATGAAGATGGGTTCAGTTTTGGAAAAAATTCAGAGAAACGTTTTTGAAAGAGCTTAATGAGGAGATCATCATTCTTGAGAAAATCATCGAGCCTCAATCTCTCTCTCAGGAAGTCCATATGTGAAGGGTTTGTTTGTGATCTAAATTTTGTTCCAGAGAATGATGTAGCTGCTTCTGTCCCAGACCAAGAAGCTGGAAACTCTAAAGAGGATGAAGACAGTACAATGATCGACAACGGTAATCCTGATGTTGATACTGACTCTAATACCCTCTAGGTTCTCTGACCATGGTTACATATTGAGGTTTTTTTTGCGTTATGGCTACCAACAGGAAGTCCATTGGTACTTGTTTGTGGTATATTTTTTAGGCAATCAGGGTGAGAGGATTGTGGTTACTTGGAGTTGAAAAAATGTCATGATGATTGTGACATTGCTCATGACATCCATCTCTGAGACGTTGATGGTTTGAGATCTCAGGTTATATTTATTTGGTTCGTGCCTTTACTATATTTTTAAGGCAACCAGTCGGAGAGGTATCACGGTAACATGTCCCGAGACTTGTGTTGACTTCAGTCAGGAACATGTTGCGAAAGAAAGTCAAGATGTGCGGACATGATGTGTGAGATGCTGCGAGTAGGATCGACTCATCGAGAAGAAGAATCGATAATGGATTGACGATTGCGCTCTGATTGTTCGCCGAAAATTATCGATGACTTGAAGGTGTACGCCAAAGCTGGAGACGTTGCTCACCGAACGTTGTTAGAATTGTGCTTGCCTAAAAAATAGTTAAATGAGGAGATTGTTGCTACGTTTGGTGTTGGCATATTTTTTAGCCCAAAGTAAGATGTCAGACCAACATGTTGCAACACATTTGGCATGACATGATGCACGCATGATTAGGCAAGTTATCGAAGCCTTATTTAATTCGCAGAAGCTTGGCGCACGAAGGAATTAAGCTGCGACGAATTCAGGCAACCTCCAGCTATAATGAGGATATGTCAGCAAGGCCAATTTAGGTGGCAACGCCAACCTGTCAACTTGCCAATAACGCAAGGCGGCAAGAGATTTCCTATAAGGAGTAGGTCTCCGATTAGGCAAGAGGATTTGCTATAAAAGCAGGTGCTTCCCTCTTAGCAACTTATACGTTCTCTGTGCTAAACTCTCAGAGCTGTTAATTGTGCAAGACTGGCGGATTGAGAGACTGCATGATTTAGAAGAACAGTGTCAATCACTATACACTGTACGAGGAGTATTGAGTATTAGTGATATGAGGGTGTGTGTTCATGATTGAAGATTCACGAGAAATTTATCGAAGACAACTACGCCGAGCATAGGCTTGCTCGAAGGGTGGAATTGAGAGGATCTCAAAGACAATGGGAGTCCCTGGTCGAGGTGGTTCACGGTGGGTAATAGTAGCTTAGTACAATACCTTGTGTGATAGCTAGTTGATGCTTGAAGTTGTACTATTAACTATCATATAGTGAAAACCTTTCCACTGACAGAATACCCCCAGATGTATGTGCGGAGTCACCAAACTGGGTAAACATATTGCGTGTCTTTTGTTTACTGTTTGTTTATTTAATGTTCATTATCTGCGATCTGTCAAGCTGTTGAACCAAGTGTTACAACATTGTGTTCGACATCTTGTCTTTGCTACGAATCAGAATTTTAAATGTGCAAAATAAATACAAAATCATAGTTCACCCGTCTTGTTACCACTGCCTCAGTTGTGCTCTTGCACTTATTTATGTCCCTTTTAATACATACAAGATATATAATATAGATATTAAGATTCAGAAGTAGTGCCTTGGTGTTCAATTTAGCAGTATTTACTTGAGTTTGCAACTGTACATTATCTTTTTGGCACTCATTCAAGTTAGCAATATTAACTTTTGCGATTTTGCTGATGATTATGATTATATTTTGCTCCCTCTTTTGGAGCCTCTATTGGTTGTATCTCTTTTTGGCATAATTTGACATCTAAGGTCTCACTCGGGGACAATCTCATTCTCTACTATATAATGGTTCATGCTCCTCTTCATCACATTGCTCTATGTGGTCCATCCTGATTCAGGTTCTTTTGGGTATCCAGTGGCAGGAGACTTCAAGACCATCAGTTATTTGTTGGAACATATTAAATGCATTGTATTTTAATAAGTCACTAAGCAAGAAATTAATAAGTATCATGGTAGTTTAGTTAATTAATTAACGTATTTCCTTTCATGTATCACAAGATTAACTATAAAGTTAAAATAATCCATAATGATAGGTATCATAATTGAAATTTCGATTTCTTTCATCAGAAAAAATGTCAAGAACAATGTTAAGATAATGTTCCTAACAACTTGTCATTAACGACAACAATAATAACGACACAGAGAATGGTTACCCAGTTCGGTGCTAACTCACCTATGTCTGGGGGCGCTTTGCTAGTGGAATGGTTTCACTATGAAGTAATAAGTCACAACATACAAGTATCGGTGATCATCACACAGATCACTACCCTATGCTACTATTACAAGTGTAAGCCAATCTCAGGGACTCCCCCTGAATCCAAGACCCCGTCTTGGTTCCACTCTACGAGCACTCTCCTTGCTCGGATGTCACAAGTCGTTGTTTGAACTTGAGCGTGGATCTTCAATCACGCATACACCATGAAAACACAATCACTAACTCTTGATCTTCCGATTCTAGTAGTGATACACAATGTTCTTCCCTTAGCCCGCCAAACCTTCACGTCTAAGAGCTCTGAATCTTCACCAAAGAAGACCAGCTGCTAAGGGTGGAGCCTTCGCTTTTATAGCAGCTATAAATTAACCCTCGAACCAATTAGGGTTTCCTAATTCCTTATCGTTGATATCTTGGCGGGAACCTCACGAGAATCATAGCACAATCAAAACTTCCCAAAAGTCATGTACACAGCTGGAGATCTTCCAGATTCCCAATCGCCGAATATCTTCATATTTAAGGAAATTTATCAATTCAACGATCTTCAAAATGTCGAGCAAATAGTCGTAACAAGCATCTTGACATATTTCCTGATCGATTGCTCAACCTCTTTTGTGTCTAAAAAATATGCCAACAAACATCGTAACTACAATCTCCCCCTTTGGCTATTTTTTAGGCAAGCACTCACTTTATCTAGTCTTGGTCACTTTACCTCATCTAGACTTTGTTGCCTCTCGTGTTTCATCATCACACTTCTCACTACGGCACACGAGAGTTGCTTCATCACATCTTGACTTACTACGACTATGGTCACTCCCTTTCATCTTGACTACTCTTCCCCTGATTGCCTCAAAAAGAGACAATACAGCTATGCACCCAAAAATACCAAACGAGTATCGAAGAGAGCATAAGGGTGCCCTGAAAAACTTGTGACTGACATCAAAAGTCAACAGACAAATCATACATGCGAGGCAAAATAAGAGTTAGAGTTATACATCATAACGTAAAATAGTGTTTTTTAGATAAAATCAAGCAGACTCATCATTGCTCGATGCTTCTTCTTCTTCTTCTTCTTCTTCTTCTTCTTCACTTGAGTCTTCAGCACTAGTGTTGCCTTCTTCTTTCTCCGTGCTAAGACCAGACATCTTGACAAGCACATCCTCACAAATCTTCTTCCTTGCGCGCAGGTTCTGGATCACTTGTTGTAGGTTGACAATATCACTGTCAATCCTAGCTATCTCGTCTTTCAGATCCATGGTGACATCATTGTGGAAGGCAGCTAATATGGGCCCAATGTCCATAGTATGACTGGAACTAGCTCCAGGAGCTGAGACATTCTTCTTGACATGTGGTCCGACATTCTGCTTGACCAAGGCCTCAACATCCTTCCTGATAAGGTCGAGGGCATGCTTTTCCTCAAATAGTTTATGGCTGATTGCAGTAGCTCTAGTTTTCTTGCCCATTTTATCAGAATTCAACAGATCAGATGTATGTTGTTAGATGAAGACACCATATATTAGGGAAGCGAATCCGATAGGACGTTTAACCGTGAAAGATCTTGCATGTCGAACAAAATGATCAATTAAAAATTGGCCAAAGTCAAAAGACAAGCCCATACCTATTTGGTAGATAAGAATCGCAAGTTCGGCTTTGACCACAGATCCATTCGAGGAGGGTGACCAATTTGCCAGGCCTATGCGATACATCACAGAGTACTTTGACGTTAAATCTGAGGCTGCAATGAAACCCTTGGTAGGCCAGGTCATGTGCTTGGTGCAGGTAATTTCCTTAGCCACCTGATCAAGTTGAGGAGTGGGGTTGGGTTGCACAGGTCGTTTCTCTAGAAAGGCATTGATAATATCCGAGGAGATGACGAACTCTTTTCCTCTAACATAGACCTTTTGATATTTCGAGTATTCAGGACAGTCAAAAGTTATAGAAAGATTTACCACAAACTCTTTGGCAAGTTGGGGGTAGTAGTGACCAATATTGGTCGTCGTCTTGATCAGCTCCGCTTCTTCCAATAGTTCCATGATAACAGTTAGACCGAGTGCTTCAGTGGACAACTCCTTCTCAGGTAAGATAGCTCGTTGGAAGACAAACTTCCATCTGTTGGCCGCGTTCACGGTGTTGAAAGAAATATTATTAGTGGCGACCTTAGGCACATTCAAGGCCAACTTCTGTCTTGCAACAGACTTGGCTTCTTTGGGAAGCATCACTGCATTCTCTTCTTCTTCATTGTCCTCATCTCGAAGCTGCCTATATGATTGTATAGGCTTCTTCCCTTTGAGTTTCTTTCCTGAAGTTTTGCTTTCTACGTTCTTCTTTTTGCTTGAGGCTTCTACCTTCTTTGACTCCTCAACATTCCTCTTCCTCTTCTCCTTTTCTTCTGCCATCAAGGTAGCCAAACTTATTTCTTTATCTAAGAGAACTTTTCTCTTAAAGGATCTTGAGACATCCTCTGCAACCTTCGCGGCAACCTCTTCAGCAACCAAAGCAGAATATTTTGCCATACTATCTTCTTCCACATCTTCTGCATCTCTTTTAGACACATCCTCAACTTCTTCAGAAATAGCTTTCTCACTGTTCTCTATTAACCCGCTCTTCTCAACAGTTATTCCAGCATTACCAACAACATTTTACCCAGTGGTTTCCGCAACAATTCCAAGATCAACAGTAGTTTTACTACCTTCATCATCAACAAAATTCTCAGTAACCTTTTCAGTAACAGTTTCCTCAACAATCCTCTCCAGAACCTGACTAATCGGGGTCGTTTCCACCTCTACATTGTTTTTCTCAACATCAACTTCAGCATTCTCCTCAACTTTCTTCTCCCTCCCCATCAGTTTTTCAACAATTCCTTCTTAAGAACGCTCAAGATTTTGTAGAAGCGAATCTAAGAGATCACTGTTCCTAGAGTTATCAGTATTAGATACAGAAGAGAGATGGGTACCTTTTCCTTCCTCGGTAGGATCTAAATCTGTTTCTGGTGCAGGAGAGGTTGAAGGCGGGAGGGGAATAGATACACCTTCTCCGAGATCAGGTTTGGGTGCATGCATAGAGACTCTCTTTGTCGAGATGGGGGCTTCAACCATCTATATTACATCTTTCTCCCGAACAAGTCCGGTAAGGTCGGACATGGGGTACGGCAGTCCTCTAGATCAAACGTTTCATCTTTTGGTGGGCCTTGGTCGTTGGGGCTCATAACGAACAGTTGGTTTGTTCCTTTCGTTTCAGAGGGGGTACCACTCATAACTCCCCCTCAAATGGCTGCTTTGTCAAAGATCAATTGAACAAAACCCAAGCGACGATCTCAGGCTTTCAAATCGACTCAAATCCAAGGCCTTTGTGAATATATTGGCAAGCTGCTTTTAGGTGTTGATATTCTCTAGCACAATTTTCTTATTATCAACCAACTCTCGAATAAAATGATATCTAATATCAATGTGTGGCCTTACTATGTTGGACCAGATTTTTGGAGATGTTGAACGCACTTACATTGTCACAGTATAATGTCATAACATGTTGTAGAACATTATACTCGACCAACATCTGCTTCATCCATAGGGGTTGTGTGCAACCACTTCCAGTAGCGATGTACTCTGATTCAGCAATGGATAGGGCAACACAATTATGCTTTTCATTGAAGCATGATATGAGGTAGTTGCCTAAGTAGAAACACCCTCCTGATGTACTTCTACGATCGGTATTGCTGCTTGCCCGATCTGCATCGCAATATCCAACAAGGGTGGACGAAGTATCGAAAGTGTATAAAAGGCCTAGATCAGCGGTGCCAGCAGTGTACCTTATTATCCTTCTGGCTTATGTCATGTGACTTACTTTAGGGTTTGCTTGAAATCGAGCACACACTCCTACTGCATATGCTATATTTGGCCTACTTGCAGTAAAATGTATGAGACTCCCAATGATGCTTCTATAAATGCTCTAGTCAACCGCTTCTCCCGAGTCATCCTTTGTGAGTTTGATGTGTGTAGCTGCGGGGGTTTGTTTGTGAGGTGCCTTTTCTAACTCAAATTTCTTCACAATATTTTTTGCATACTTGCTCTGGGAGATGAAGATGATATCTTTCATTTACTTGATTTAAAATCCTAGAAAGTACCAAAATTCACCGACCATGCTCATTTCAAATTCTGACTGCATTTATCGAGCAAATTGTTCCACCATTGTACTTGACATTCCTCCAAAGAAAATATCATCGACATATATTTGGGAAATCATCAGCGTTCCACCTTCGTTCTTTACAATATTTGCATTATATGGTTTAGACACCAGTTCCCATACGTGATTCTTCTAAAATTGAATCAGTTCTTCATGTATGGCATTTACCCAGTATTCATCTTCAATTGCTTCTTTATCGCTGATGATATCGGTCGTTATGTCTTTAACATCTTTATTGACATCCGAATTCTTGGTTTCGTCAGCGACATCCTTCCTAATTTCCTTTGTGACGTCAGTAACATTTTTTCTTACATCCTCAGGAGCACTTCCTACGAGAGTGTCTTCATTCTAAAAAACATTTGTCGTGACATCCTCACTGACATCATTAGCCACCACGTTAATTGATTTCATCATTGTCTTGGCTACCTCTCTCAACCTCTCCATCTCTTAAGCATGATACTTTGGCCAAACTCAAAAAAGTTATCAGGGTCATGACGTCTATATTTAATATAATAAATATCAGGTCACTGTAACTAATTCTCAATTAGAATAAGCAAAACAATACATTACATGCATGATGAGACATGTGTTTTAGGATCTTGGCAGCTCGTAATTGAGACTCTCTTGACACACCGATTGAGTTACACTCCGTAAACTTTATCATCCTTGCAGCAACATCTTTGTTCTTCACGAGGGCTCACCTTTCAAAATATAAAACAAAACCAACTTGTTTTTATTATGCATCAACTCTGACTTGTTCAAAGTTAAAATTCATTTATTAATGAGTGACTTACCCAATGCGAGAACCGGCATGACCCGTACATTTGGAGAAGGAAAAGAGCATGATATCGTGATTGGATGGAGCAGTAATGGGCGTGTATTGAGGCTAATAGTTGGCAAGATCATGGACAACAAACCCTCCTTCCTTCTTTACAACGGCTTCTCTCATGGTCCCGTATGGATTGTTCGGATATGTAACCATTTCTATGTATGACCAGTTCTCAACAAAGGTGCACGCATCTCCACCCCATTTGTATAGACTTGATCGCAAGTAATCTGACTCGCTCGAATATGCCTAAGCAATAACAATATTTAGAATAAGATGGAGTGACTTATATCAATACCAATTATAGTTTATAGAACTTTTAAAAGATATTTTGGTTTCTCTTGCCGAGTAATAAGGAGCAGCGCAGACGACACTGACGGGCACACGACCGTCAAGAGGAGAAGATAGAGCATAAAGAACGGCCTGAGTTAGTTGAGTCGATCATGTCCCCACCGCAATGAAACGGTCCTCGCTGACCACCGCGTTCCCGGCCGCACCATGCACTCTCCGAATAGAACTTGCAAGCTCCGGCTCTAGAAACCATCACATGGTCTCTCTGTCGCTGAAGTAGCTCATCAACTTGTGCCCCGATATCGTCACAGTACACTTGCCCCCATTTTCCCCAGTACAGCTCAAACACAGTCGGATCTCCCTGCACCAAATCCAACAAACAAAAAATATTTTAGTCCTCGTAATCTTCTATATTCAAAATTAGGTATATTTTAACATTTTCTGCCCATGCATGATTAATCATCCAAATGATTAAAATATGATTTAAGATGGAGAATTAACTGATCAAGATTGAAAATAGCATTGGAGGAGAGGTTGTGGGTTGAGCCATTAGAGAGGTTGTGAGTTGTGCCATTAGGAAGAGACAATGCTATCGCAACCATCGTCTTGTTTTTGTGCTTTTAGTGTTCTCTTGAAAACACTATTTGTGTTTTTGTTTGAATTTGTGAGTATCATTCTAGTGAATTGGATTTGCTATTTATAAGTGGGAGGGGAGGTTGGTGCATTGTATGTTATTTTGAAAATTTTAAGGGGAAATTGCATGTCACTGCCTTGTACTATACAACTTTTGCATGTTACTACTCTCTACTTTTTTCTTAGTTGCATGTCACCACTATAAGGTTTCATTTAGTTGCACCGTCCATCACAGAGTTATGTTTGATGTAAAAAGTTCATAATACCCCTATAATAAAAAAATTAGAAAAAAATCTTTTGAAAATTTTTTTTATAAATTTTTTTTATCAGATAAATAATAAAATACTTATTTCAAAATTATTATTTTTTTAAAAACTATTTTTTCAAAAATATATTAAAAATAAAAAACCACTTTTAACAATGTTCTTTTATTTTAAATATTTTTTTAAAAAAATAATATTCAAATCAGTTTTTGATTATTTATTCCATAAAAAAATTTAAGAAAAATAAGTTAAACAAATGATTTTTTATTTCATTTTTTAATATAAGGGTATTTTAGTCATTTAATAAAATTTGAAATTGAAATATTTAAATGACTAAAATACTCTTGTATTTTAAAATGAAAAAAAAAATCATTTGTGTTACTAATTTGTTTTTAAATTTTTTTTATGGAATAAATAATAAAAACTGATTTGAATATTATTTTTTTGAAAATAATAATTTTTAAAAAATATTAAAAATAAAAATATATTGTTAAAATTGGTTTTTTATTTTTAATATTTTTTTGAAAAACCTAGTTTTTTTAAAAAAATAATTTTGAAATCAGTGTTTTACTATTTATCTAATAAAAAAATTTAAAAGATACATATATATTTTAATTTTTTTCATACAGGGGTATTTCAGACATTTTACATCAAAATTAACTCTGTAATGGACGATGCAAATAAATGAAACTTTACAGTAGTGACATGCAACTAAAAAAAATAAAGAGTGGTCACATGCAAAAGTTGAATAGTATAGAGTAGTGACATGCAATTTCACCAAATTTTAATAAAGAAAACCATGAAAATGAGATTTTTGTTTGAAAATTTTTTTTTGGTTAGTTGGGAGAAGAAATGCTCGATATGAGTAGACAGAGTGAGAGGATATAATTTTCATTGTAATATTTGTTTGTGTGAAATACAGTAATAAATCTCATATTAGCATTATTTGAATTTTGTATTGAATGGTTGTGAATTTTAAATTTTAACAATGAACTAGTAGTCAAATTTATGGTTTATGTTTGGTCTACTGGTGAGGAGATTGTCCCACCCGGTTTGTGATGAATGAAATGTTACAATTTCTTCAACAAAATAGTTAATTTTATGATAAATTTATTTATTTATTTTCTTTAACTTAATTTTACTTTCGTTTAAATTCATAAACAAAATTAATTTTGACCCATTATATCTATCATCTTTAGTGATGCACTAAGATTGATACATGTCTTCCCTAATCCTGAGATTTTAAAATTATGTTTTAAATCCACCAAAATTCTCACCAATTTTACCATGTATTCATCATATAAAGCTCAATATGTTCTAATGTATTTTAAGCAAATCCTCTCAACCATTAATTATTAAAGATGAAATGGTAATATTACGAGGGTAAATTAGCCATGGTTAAGTATCGGCTTTGAATTTTATTTAAATATCGGTTCATTCATGCTTGTTATAATCGATGTTGAACCAAAATTGACTTTAATGTTAGAATTGTTTAATAAGTGAAACGAATTTATTAAAAATTGATAGGTTTGCGAGATGGCGTGTTGTATATTGAATTAATTATGATTATTTTTAAATTTTTAATGAACAGAAATAGTAAAAATTAACTAAGTCGAATTGAATTCGAACTTGACCATTGTTTTGAAAATCTTACTCGAGTTTAATTATATATAGGTGTTCGAACCTGGGATGAACACTTTTTTTCAACACGAGCATTGATCAAATTAACCTCGATTCTACACTCTAACAATACAATCTTCAGAACCTAAAATAAGAAAAGAATTGCTGGTTTATTATAACATAAAATGTACGTTATTAGTAGGATATAAATGTGCACGCGTTGTGCTTATATCTGGCTTGAATTCGTCTCAGAGTTGAACGAGTTTATATACTTTTGCTTGACGTCGGCTCTAACAAAACACATTTTCTTCGGCTCGTATAATTTCCAATGTATAAAAAATTATGATTATGTTTTAGTTATGTTAAATATTAAATGAGTTCAAAGGGGTCCATTTTTTTTTCTTTGAGAAAACCGACTTTATTAAGTACGCTGGACAGCATTGCATCGGATATCGGCTGCAAGATTGCGAGGGATACAAGCACCCCAAAACTTTCATATCGGGTTATAAAGAAAAACTTGGCCAGCATATCTGTCAGGCCCGGGCCAACCATAAAGCAAACAATGCATTTGCTTTAGGCCCATTCAAAAATAGGCACGTTTATACGTAAAAGAGCTCAAAATTTATCAAACTCAATTCACTCTTGACCTGGCTTTCCTTTCGTCATTTGTGCGCCTCCTACGCCCCAACTGTTCCGTCCCCTCAACTTTTTCCAAATTGATTGATTTTCCAAAAGTTTGAAGATTAATCGTCGGAGGAGACAGCTCGATCTCTTCATCCAAACATGGTAAACTAAATAGTTTTGCATCCTTAATACTGAATCTATAAATTCAACAATCCAAATTAGAAAAACTTATCAATCCAAATCCGTTCATATCTTTCTTGGTAAAATTTAGGAGTAATTCCATGTCAATACCCCAAGTTTGCCTCATTTCGAAATCAGTACCCCAAGTTTGAAACTCTTTTGGTCGATACCCCCTACAACTTTTAAGTTACACTTAAGGTAACATCTGCTAAATATAATAGAATTAGTTTATAAAAAGTCTAAAATGCACTCAGTAGTTATGAATTGAAATCTGACCAGTTCAATCTGACTGGTTTAATTATTAATAATTAAAATAATATTAGTTATTAATAATTAAAATAATATTCACTATTAATTATTAAATTAATATTAATAATATAAAAATTAATATTATATTGAAACTTTCGAATAGAATAACTCTCTCATACGACCTCCGTTTTGGGCTTATGGTATATTAAATTGAAGAGCATCAGAAGATTAATAAGTTTGACATAAAATTACTCCTAAAATCTATTATGTGGAATTGAAGTTTGAGGTAAAATCTATGTACTCGCTCTCTCTGTCATACTATAATTAGGTTTGATAATTAGGTTTAGATTTAATTCTAAACTTTTTAATATTTTTTGGTTAGTAACTTGTTTGAACTCGGTTTTGCATATTCGAATAGTTAGTAGGCTTGAATAATACGACCTCTCTTTGTTGGTAGGTGTTGTGTTCGTTTTTTATCAGAAATAAAATTTTAATATAAAATAGAAATTGGGGGTGGAATCCCCCAACGAGAGAACAAAAACTGATGTCAAGAAAACTAAAAGGAGAGTGGGTTCGCAGGCCACAATTTAAAAAAGACATCATTGAAAACTCCCTCGGAGTGCAACAAAGAGAATATTTGAAGAAAACCCTCATGTTGCGTGCTAGCCAAGTCCGAGGTGGGGATCGACTCATGTCCTGCCAGTCAGGCAACAAATCCAGCTCAGGGGATGGTAACGCATTGGAGGAACCAACGTCGCTAGGAGAAAAGAGAATATGACTGATTCATGGTATAAGAGTTCAGAGAAAAAAAATCAGGATAAAATTCGGTGGGGACCCTTTGCATTCTATGAGAAAACTTTCATTGAGCAGCAAGTGGCCCAATATGCTAAATTTGCTCAACTTGACCGGGAAGGTGGTTGATGTTGTTGTCCGTCCTCACTATGTGGGGTCGATATTATGGTGTCCACGTGCAAACTCCAAGGTTCTGGTGTTATTTCACCTGTTACGAGCTCACTGAATTAAATAATGCCACCGAGTAAGTATAGACTGAAACTCTTATGTTGATTTCTTCCATATGATCCTATAAAATTCTTAGTAACTACCTCTATGTAACCACTATCGCAACGTTTGTGTGTGTGAATAACATGCCTAGGAAAGAGGGCATTACATCATCCAACATGGTATCAGAAGCCATGCTCTCATAATTCTCCTCTTCTTTACATTCTATATAACAACCATGGTGGACCAACAAGACCCTCCCAACAACACTACAACTCATGACCCTCCGACCAGCACCGCAAGCTCTTCTCGTCCCACCCTTCACCCAGTCTATACCGTTTCTAACATACAACATAAAGTTCGTACTCTTGACAGAACCCGCATCACATATACACAATGGGTTAAACTCTTTCTCCTTCATTGTCGCGGCTACAAGGTCACACACCACATCGATGGCTCTACACCCCCTGCCAAGAACACTCCTGAATATGATTCTTGGTCCGAGATCGATGCACACGTCCTACAATGGATATATGGTACCCTCTCCGACGACTTACTTGGTCGGATTCTCGAGTCCAATTCCACAGCCTATGAAGCTTGGTCACGTCTGAAGGACCATTTCAATAACAACAAGGGTTCACGAGCAGCCACTCTTGAACATGAGTTCAATACTCTAACCCTCTCATCTGAACCATCTTTGGACGCTTACTGTCAGCACCTCAAAGATCTTGCAGACTAATTACAAGACGTTGGCAGCCCCGTAAATGACCAACGTCTTGTCCTCCAAATGATCCGAGGCCTTCTCGCTGAATTTGATACGGTAGGCTCTTATATAAATCAAACCTTACCAGCGTTTGATACAGCCCGTAGTATGTTGCAACTTGAAGAACAACGTCGATCGGCTCGTCAAGAACCACCTCCCTCTACTGCCTTCATTAGTTCTGAAATTCTGAATCGTAGCCGAGTCAAGAAGTCGAACACAAAGTCGTAATTTGTGTATTGACTACTTGCCTAAAACGTAAACCGTAAGCAAAATAGTAAACAGATAATAATAACGACACCAGAGATGATTACCCAGTTCGGTGCAACGTCACCTACGTCTGGGGGCACTTTGCCAGTGGAAAGGTTTTCACTATTAGGTAGTCAATAGTACAACTTCAAGCACCAACTAGCTATCACACAAGCTATTGTCCTAAGCTACTATAGATCTCACCGTGAACAACCTCGACTAAGGGCCTCTCCCCCTGTCTTTGAGATCCTCTCAATTCCACCCTTCGAGCAAGCCTATGCTCGGTGTCGTTGTCTTCTTTGACGGAGTTGTGAATCTTCAATCACAAACAAAAACCCTAACCGATCCAAACACTCAATCTTCGCTACTTGATGTTTGATTGGAGCAAAGTCGTTCTAGCAAATATAATCAGCCTCTCAACACGCCAATGGTGCACGGTTAAGGGATCTGAGAAATCTTGCAATTTTAGAACAAGAACGGATGACTGCTAATGGGAAGCTCAAGGCTTTTTATAGCAGCTCACATTCCTAATCCTTCCCGGATTAGGAACAGGAAGTTTCAGACTTCCTGAATAAATTAGGCAAGTCGTTGCCGCCTGACAGGCTGGAAGTCGTCTTGCCTGTTCTGACTTCCTGAATAAATCAGGCAAGTAGAGTTGCCGCCTATTGCTGACGTGTTGCTGACAGCTGGAAGTCGCCTGACTTGTCGACGTCACTCTCTTGCGCTCCAAATTTTCGTGGCGTCTTTCTTCTTTCGCTCCAAGCTTCGTCGAAATAGGAAAGCTTCAGATCTTTCCTAATCTGGATCGTAACTGGTCGCTCCACATGTCATGTAACTTGTTGTACTGACTTCTTACATTTGCGCTAAAAAATTATGCCAACACTTAAACGTAACAACAATCTCCCCCTTTGGCAATTTTTTAGGCAAACACATTTTTAGGCACATCGTTCATCTTGTGGCAGTTACGCACAGCAAGTGAGTTATCTTGTGGCAGTTACGCACATAGCAAGTATGTGACTTCTGATGCGACTTCTTGTGCGGCTTTTGGTTTATCTTCTGGAGCGGCGACTTCTGTACGCAATTCTGCGCGCAACTTTTGGTGGGACTTCTGGCGTAACTTCTGGCGTAACCTCTATTTATCTCCCCCTGTTTGTCTAAAAATATTGCCAAAGGCAATCATACAATGAAATTCGAATAACAGCAGGGTATAAGCCAGCTCAAACCATGAGCAAATGCAAACCCCAACACGGGGGCAAACATAACCTCACAATCTTCACAGTAAACTTCTGATAAGCAACGTCTCTGGCTAACACGATCATCTTCAGCCATCTTCATGTCTCTTCTTCAGACATGTCGCACACATCGGCGGATCATATTGACTAGGTGAGTCTTCTCGTCCTTCAACAGCAAGGCACATAACATGTTGCAAGAGGCTTTTACACATGCTGCAACATGTTTGTACACCATGTCACCAAAATTCTGATGATTTACACATGACCCGAACAAGTGGAAGCCTCATCACCAGTTTTTGCACAAATCAGCGGTCGTCACCTGACTTCACAGAATCATCTACCGGATTGGGAGCAGAAGCCTCTTCTTCAGTGAGCTCTTACACTTATATCTGTCAGCAATTGATCCCATTGACATAACTTCATAGACGTGTATTAATTCCTTGGTCTAACTCAAGCCCGGATTCGTTTTAGAGACCCTCTTGGTCCAGAGAGAAGGAAACGAATCAACAAAACTCCCCTCTCTTACTTGACGATTATTGATCAAGGAGCGAGTCCAAGGGAGGACCTAAAACTCTTAAAACAGTTAGTATCCAAAGCCTTCGTGAAGATATCAGCAAGTTGTTCTGTCTTGCTATGATTCTTCGAGATACTGATATCACTGATGTTGTTGCAGAACAAAGTCATGTCATCTTGATCGACACCATATTTATCATTCATAGCCTCTTGCACATTCTTGGGTTCGATCTTGGAGACAAAGCAAAGATTGCTTATCATATCTAGATAGTTCACTGGAGCCTTTCCACGAGTTCGAACTCCTTCATTGATATCACCAATCACATTCTGGGCTGGGTGATTTTTCTGAACTCGTCTAGAGGGGATTCTTTGTTCCACAGTAGGGGAAGACCTTTTATCAGGAACAATGTCATGCCCTTCGTTACCACCATCTTTCCTGGTATTAGTACTCTTAGGGGAAGAAATGTTTGTATCTGTCCTGATACCCCTGATACTTGGAAACACTTCATCTTCATCATCATCTCTTTTGGAATCCTCATAGACATCATTAAAAACCACATTTATAGATTCCATCACAGGCCTAGTGTGTTTATTAAAGACACGAAAGGCTCGACTGTTTCTAGAGTACCCAAGAAAGATACCTTCATCGCTTTTGGAATCAGACTTGCGTCGTGGGTCTCTATCAGCCAGTATATAACACACTGAACCGAAGACATGGAAATACTTGGCATTTGGCTTTCTCCCTCTCCATATTTCATATATAGTAGTAGTAGTACCTGGGCGAAGGGTAACTCTATTATGAATATGGCACGCCGTGTTCAGAGCTTCAGCCCAAAAGTGGGTAGGTAAGTCTTTGGCGCGTATCATCACTTTAGCCATCTCCTGGAGTTTGATTCTTCCTTTCTACGATCCCATTTTGCTGTGGTGTTGCAGAGAATTCATGAGCTATACCTTCTTTATCACAGAAATTTGCAAAGCTGATGTTTTCAAATTCTCTCCCGTGGTCACTTCGACGTCTCATCACCTTGCCAATGACATCTCCTTTTTCTCTTCAGATTTTGTTGCATAGAGCCTTAAAGACAACAAATGTGTCAGATTTTTTTCGAATAAAATCTACCCAAGTGTACCCGAAGAAGTCGTCCACGCATACAAACACGTATCGTTTCCTTCCAAGACTTTCAACTCGCATTGGTCCTATCAGATCAACATGAAGAAGTTCCAACGTTCTCGAAGTGGTAGGATGTTGCACCATCTTGTGTGACATCTTAACTGGTTTACCGATCTGACATTCATCACAGATTTTTCCTTCAACAATCTTTAGATCAGGGACACCGACTATGGCCTTTTCAGAGATAACTTTCTGCATACTCCTGAGGTTCAAATGTCCAAATCTTTGGTGCCAGAGCTTGGTCTCGTCAGTCTTGGACAGGAAGCATTTGGTGGATAGGGGAGCTGTGGCAGGAGACCATATATAACAATTATCAAGAGACCTGTGACCAGTCATGACTTTCTTCTGGTGTTCGTCTTTGACAATGCACTTGTCATGAGTGAAGTTGACATCCAGATTCAGATCGCATATTTGACTGATGCTGATGAGGTTGGTTGTAAGACCTTCTACCAGTAGAGCCTCTTTCAGGCATGGTGAGTTAGGAAGGTTGAGTTTTCCCTTCCCGAGTACTCTAGCTTTTACTCCATCACCAAAAGTGACAAAGCTATTAGTGCAAGGTATAAAGTGACCAAGAATGAGCTATTACCAGTCATATGTCGTGAGGATCTACTATCAAAGTACCAATCTTTGCTTGTTGAAGCTTTTAGAGCGGTGTAAGCAATATTTGCTCGATAGTTTACCTCCTTGACTCGCCATTCATTACGTGGTTGGGCTTTCTTGATGGTGGTCCTTTGCTTGACAAAGCTCCTTCCATATAGATGATAGCAGAAAGGTCGGATATGACCTCTTCGTCCACAATGATGACACACCCAATCATGTCTCTTCTTCTTTGAGCTGCCATGATGGTGTTTCTTCCGCGGCTGGCTGTTGCCAGATGTTTGTGACTTCTGCTGGGACATGTTGTTCGCAGTCTTGTGAGGGACGGATGTCTGTGACTTCTGATGAGACATGCTGTTCACCGTCTTTTGAGGGACAAAGGTGGTATAGGATGAGGAACCTCTTTGAGAATAGCCGAGCCCCTGCATGTTCTTTCCTGGTTTTCCAATAGACAGAATTTTGTCCAGGGTGTCAGAGCTGGAGTTCATCATTCGAACTGTTTTAGTCATCTGGTCTAGTTCCCCATTCAAACGGCTGACTTCTCGCTTTAGATCAACAACGGTTTCGAGAAGTCTTGTCTTGTCTTCAGTAATAGAGAGAATGAGAACATTCTGCTTTCAAGGACCTGAGACTCTTCAATCCATTTGGCATACAATTCATCGTAAGCTATGTTCATAGTATTGTTAGATAGCTCATCATCAGAGGCAGGTTTCTCAGCAGATTCGTCAGCATGTTTGAGGTTATGTCAAGGAGTAGTGCGCGAAAAAGCAACAAGGTTACTTATCTGTTCGGAGTCGTTGTCCTGTTCTTTTTCATCAGATAGTGGGGCATTGAGTTCTCTTTTCAGGAAGTTGGGACACTCCTCATGGAAATGCCCATAGCCTTCACACTCGTGGCACTGAATCCTTTTCCCTTTTTCAAATCGCTCACCCCTTCTGCCATCTCTGTTATTACTTTCATACTTCTGAAACTTTTGCTGAGGGTTGTCTCTGACATCTCGAGAGACGTTCTTTCCTGTCATCTGGTTAAATCTCCTTATGACTTTTTTGTAGTTTTTGGCCAGCATAGCGATAGTCTCATCAATTTCACTATCTGAATCAGAGTAAGCCAATTGTTTCATCTTTTGGGTAGAACTTTTGAATGCTACACCTTTATGCTTCTTCTCGATAAGTGGTAGAGAGAGCTCGGAGGTCATAAGGGATCCCATGAGTTCATCAAACTTCAGCGTCTTCAAGTCATGAACTTCTTCTATGGCCGTGATCTTCATCTTGAATCTGGGACTTAGAGCTCTCAACGTTTTTCTGACTAAATCTTCATCGGTCATAGGCTTACCGAGTGAATATGATTCATTGGCTGAAATCCTTGATACGAATATTAAACTCAGCTATAGTTTCGTCTTCATTCATGGTAAGGGCTTCAAAGTTGGTCGTAAGGTACTGTAACTTTTGCTCTCTGACTTTGGATGTACCCTCATAAGCAACAGCAAGAGTGTCCCAAGCAATTTTGGCACTTGTGCACGTGTTGATAAGTCGAAAAACATTCTTGTCTACTCCATTAAATATGGCATTGAGTGCACGAGAATTACCTAGGGCGGCTTCATCATCCTCCGCGCTCCACTCTTTTTCTGGTTTAATGCTACTTTGACTTCCTTGAGCATCAGCATAGTGAGGTTCCTCCCATCCATTGATGACAGCCTTCCAGATTTTGCTGTCGAGAGACTTTAAAAAGGCACACATTCGTGCTTTCCAGTACCCATAGTTTGTTCCGTCGAGCACTGGTGGTCGATTGACAGATCCTCCTTCCTTTGAATCCATATTAGCTACTCAGAATTTTGCAGGAAAATCACCTAAGAGATAAGGTGCCTCCTCTGATACCAATTGAAATTCTGAATCGTAGTCGAGTCAAGAAGTCGAACACAAAGTCGTAACTTGTGTATTGACTACTTGCCTAAAACGTAAACTGTAAGCAAAACAGTAAACAGATAATAATAACGACACCAGAGATGATTACCCAGTTCGGTGCAACGTCACCTACGTCTGGGGGCACTTTGCCAGTGGAAAGGTTGTCACTATTAGGTAGTCAATAGTACAACTTCAAGCACCAACTAGCTATCACACAAACTATTGTCCTAAGCTACTATAGATCTCACTGTGAACAATCTCGACCAAGGGCCTCTCCCCCTGTCTTTGAGATCCTCTCAATTCCACCCTTCGAGCAAGCCTATGCTCGGTGTCGTTGTCTTCTTTGACGAAGTTGTGAATCTTCAATCACAAACAAAAACCCTAACCGATCCAAACACTCAATCTTCGCGACTTGATGTTTGATCAGAGCAAAGCCGTTCTAGCAAATATAATCAGTCTCTCAACACGCCAATGGTGCACGGTTAAGAGCTCTGAGAAATCTTGCAATTTTAGAACAAAAACGGATGACTGCTAATGGGAAGCTCAAGGCTTTTTATAGCAGCTCACATTCCTAATCCTTCCCGGATTAGGAACAGGAAGTTTTAGACTTCCTGAATAAATTAGGCAAGTCGTTGCCGCCTGACAGGCTGGAAGTCGTCTTGCCTGTTCTGACTTCCTGAATAAATCAGGGAAGTAGAGTTGCCGCCTATTGCTGACGTGTTGCTGACAGCTGGAAGTCGCCTGACTTGTCGACGTCACTCTCTTGCGCTCCAAGTCTTCGTGACGTCTTTCTTCTTTCGCTCCAAGCTTCGTCGAAATAGGAAAGCTTCAGAAAAAAATCCACCGCAGCCTCCATAGATAATTTCTCAGAAAAAAATCATTGTACCAGTCGTGGTGCTTGGCCTCGAGGCCCCAATGGACCTCGTCGTGGCTCCTATGGTCGGTCAAATACACGTGGTCCTCGCTGCCTTCTCCTACCGCTCAAGCACATCATACTGGTTCCTTCAGCCTCGAGCCTACAACACTTGGTCAAACCTTCTCCGCTTCATCGGTCCACACACCTGAAGATCAAAATTGGTATATGGACTCCGCTGCAACATCTCATCTCACCTCTGACTCAGGTATCCTCTCTCCACCTTATGATACTAGTAATATTTTCTCTGTATATGTCGGTGATGGCATGACTATACCAGTTCACGAATCAGGAACGTCCTACATTCCTCATCCTACCCACACCTTGACTCTCCATAATGTTCTACACGCACCCATCATTATTAAAAATCTTGTTTCCATCCGTCAATTCACTAGAGACAACAATGCTTCTATTGAATTTGACCCTCATGGTTTTTCTATCAAGGATCTTAGGTCTGGGATGATCGTCCTGCGGAGTAATAGTGACGAAGATCTTTATCCTCTCTATCCTGTCACTCCTACATCTTCACCAACTGCTCTCCTTACCGCAATCTCATATTCACAGTGGCACAAACGGCTAGGGCATCCAAGTACTCATGTCATGAAATTCTTGCATAAGAACTCTACTATTTCTTGTACTAATCATCCTTCTACTCATTTATGTAATACATGTCAAATTAGTAAGCATAAACGCTTACCTTTCAATTATTCTATTACTTCTTCTTTGGCACCTTTCGACATCATTCACAGTGACTTATGGACCTCACCAGTATGCAGTAGACTTGGTCATAAGTATTACATGGTCTTGGTTGATGATTTCTCTAAATACGTATGGACATTCCCCCTTAAATACAAATCTGAAGCCTTTTCTAAGTTTATTGAGTTTCACATGTCCATCTCCAATCAATTTGGAAAACACATAAAAAGTTTCCAATGCGACCTTGGACGGGAGTTTGATAATTCCCCATTTCATTCTTTCGCTCGCTCCTCTGGTTTCACTTTTCGCTTCTCATGTCCACAAAGATCCTCTCAAAATGGTAAGGCCGAACGAATGCTTCGTCGGCTCAACGAAATCACCTTAGCTCTTCTCCACCAAGCCTCTCTTCCATCTACATTTTGGGTAGACGCACTCCATACCGCTACTTACCTCCATAACATCCTCCCATCTAAACTCCTCCAATATCACACACCTCTCTCAACTCTCTACCTTAAGAACCCATCTTACAGTCACCTTTGAACTTTTGGATGCCTATGCTACCCTAGCCTTCCGGCGAAACAGTCTCACAAACTTGATACCCGATCCACAAGATGCATATTCCTCGGTTACCCATCTAACTTTCGTGGCTACCATTGTTACGACCCTCTCACTGGTAAATCCCACATATCTCGCCATGTCACATTTGACGAATCTATCTTTCCTCTCTCGGCCAACACACCCATACCACCCCACACCTACTCCTTCCTCCAACATGACTCAACTCTCCGTGTTCAAACTCTATTTGACTCATTCTCTCCGCCCACTCCTACTGTCACTACAACTTCTTCCCCACCTCAAAACCCCCACTCCACGCTACCTATGCCTCCTCTCCTACCAACCCCTCATACTCCACCAATCCTCCCAACCCACCCCATAGTCACCAGATCTCAGCGAGGCATCTTTCGCCCTCGCCAAATTCTCAATCTTCATACCTCTCACACAACACCAATCTCCCCCATTCCCAAATCTCCCCAGGCGGCCCTCCGTGATCCCAACTGGTCTCATGCGATGCAATCCGAGTATCAGGCACTTATTGCTAATTGTACATGGGAGTTGGTCCCTCGGCCATGTGATTCTCCAGTCACCCGTTGTATGTGGTTGTTCCGTCACAAGTACCATGCTAATGGCACTCTTCACCGATACAAGGCTTGTCTGGTCGTTAATTGTTAGACACAACAAGTTGGAATCGACTGTAATGAAACCTTCAGCCCAGTGGTTAAACCTACCACAATCTGCACTGTCCTCAGCCTTGCTGTATCCCGAGATTGGCCCATCCACCAACTTGACGTGAAGAACGCATTTTTGCACGGTGATCTCAAGGAAGAAATGTATATGCATCAACCTCCTGGTTTCATAGATCCATCATCTCCTAATAAGGTTTGTCGGCTTCGTAAATCGCTTTACGGTCTCAAACAAGCACCCCGTACTTGGTATCACCGTTTTGCTACTTTTTTAATTACTCAAGGTTTTCGGAGCAGCTCCTGTGATTCGTCTCTCTTTGTTTTTCATCATCACGAAGGGACTGCTTATCTTTTATTATATGTTGATGATATACTACTCACAGCTTCTAGTTCTTCCTTGTTGCAACGGCTGATAGCCTCTTTGTCTCGTTATTTTGCTATGACGGACTTAGGTGGCCTCAACCACTTTCTTGGCATCTCTGTTGTTCGGAACTCACAAGGATTGTTTTTATCAGAAAATTCTTATGCTCGAGATATCCTTGCACGGGCCTCCATGACAGATTGTAACTCATCATCTACACCGGTCGATACTTCTCCAAAACTCAGTGTCACTGCTGGCGCTCCCATTGGCGACCCATCTTTATACCGCAAGCTGGCCGGAGCACTTCAATATCTGTGTATCACTAGGCCCGATATCTCCTACGTTGTACAACAAATTTGCTTATTTATGCATGATCCAAGAGAGCCCCATCTGCAGCTTCTCAAACGTGTGTTACGGTATGTCCGAGGTTCCTCTCAGTTTGGTCTTCACATTACTCCATCTACCTCTCTATCCATCACCGCTTACTCTGACGCGAGTTGGGCTGGATGTCCAGACTCGCGCCGCTCCATGTCTGGGTATTGCGTTTTCATTGGCGACAATTTGATCTCCTGGTCTTCTAAGAGACAAGCGACAGTCTCTCGTTCAAGCGCTGAAGCGGAATATCGCGCCGTCGCCAATGCGGTTTCTGAGACAAGTTGGCTCCGAAACTTGCTCCTGGAACTTCACGTCCCGGTCCGCCAAGCTGCAGTGGTCTTTTGTGACAACATCTCTGCCGTCTACCTATCGGGCAACCCGGTTCAGCACCAACGAACTAAACACATTGAGTTGAACGTCCACTTCGTTCGTGAGAAGGTCAGCATTGGTGACGTCCAAGTCCTCCATGTTCTTGCTGCTCACCAATATGCCGATATTTTCACCAAAGGACTCCCTCGTTCTTTGCTCGATCGATTCATGTCCAGTCTGAGCGTTCGCTCTCCTCCCGCTCTGACTGCGGGGGAGTCCTAGTAACTACCTCTATGTAACCACCATCACAACGTTTGATTGTATAACTGTTCTTGTGTGTACATGTGTGTGTGTGAATAACATGCCTAGAAAAGAGGGCATTACATAATCCAACAAAAATGTTGGCTTACAAGAAAACACACAAGATTTGAACAATATGTTGAAATTTCAACCATGAATACAGTATTGCATATATAAAGAAAGAAAGAGGGGACATACAATGGAGCTAAATACACCATAAACGGTATAATGTTACCTAGAAGGCCAAACACAAGAGGCAAGAGATGTTGTTGAAGAAATGCCATTTTGGGTGTTCTCTAGTAAATCAACAAATTGAAGCTCTCTTCTTATTATTTAAATTACAACAATGGAAGATGAGTTTGAGAAAATTATATACACTAATAATTAGTATGTTGAAGACAAAAATATGATTTGATCGACCGATATTCATAACAAATCTTGAAAAAAATATTATTCATTTTCCTTTTACAGACTGATAAACAAACATGCGATATAATTAGTGTTAATTTGCTCGGACAACTAATTCAAGTTAGAAATAAAGTGTATTCTATAAAATTATCATGATTTAAATTGTGGTAAAATAAACACTTGTTTGGAACTAATTTAAATTTACACGAATGTTCAATATATAATTATTAATTATAATAGAAGGGTTGAGGTGAAAACTTTTTCTTAAATGAAAATTAGGAACCAATTTGATTTTTTAACTCAAATTTTTAGATTGTTATTATTTTAAGAAATGACGGTAGGTAACGTGAAAGTAAATACGGGTATGAATGAGCCGAATCGAGACTCTTTTGGCAGGGTTTGATTCGGCTCGTGAAAAAAGTGTC
The DNA here is from genome assembly GCA_963920655.1 of Geranium rotundifolium. Taxonomy (NCBI): domain Eukaryota; kingdom Viridiplantae; phylum Streptophyta; class Magnoliopsida; order Geraniales; family Geraniaceae; genus Geranium; species Geranium rotundifolium. Next base: position 40,423,125 of record OY987311.1, read on the forward strand.
TGGCTCGAGTTCGGCTCGGGCTCAAACGAGCTTATACATCTATTGAAATAAAATACACTAGCTCAAACTCGGGTTCGGCTCAATTTGGTTCGCTCATATTTGGATGCAAATATTTATTAAAAATTAAATAAATAATAAATGAGTCAAGATGAGATTGACTCGACTTGATTCGGCTTGTCTAGTTATTTAATAAATACTATTAAAATTTTAAAAATATATTAATATAAATATAAGATTAACTAAGTATAAAACGAGTCGGCTCGCGAGCTATTCCACTTTAAAAGATTATGTTTGGGAATAAACCAAGTATTCTACATTTAATATGGATATAAAGATCGAAACTTTAATCCCCATAGCCTTTGCGGAAGCTAACCACCTTAGAGACGACCAATTTCGAATCAACAAGTAACAATCAACAATACTAAGCTAGGCAAGTAATAACAAAAATTGAGACACGAAATTTAACGTGGTTCGACAAAGCCTACATCCACGGGGCCCGGGAAATCCACTAGAACAAGAACTCGACAACTTGTACAACTCACAAGCTTGTCACAACCAAGAGATTTACAATTAACTCAAAATCAACTCTTTGTTCAAGTTCACTCTCTCTCAAGATTTTCCTACTCACTCAAGATTTGTTTCACCAAAAATCTATCCAAATGAGTTCTCTACCTAATCCCTAAAGAGTTCAAACCTAAATACAAGAGATAAGCAAATACCTCAAACTTTTTCCACCAAAAGCTTGATATTTTCCAAGACCTTTCTTCACAAAGGTACAATAGAACCTTGCTTCTTCTCCTCTCTCCTCTTGGGCAGCAGCACCACACAGTAAGAGCAGCTCCTTCCCTCTTTTCTCACTCTCGGGCAGCCTCTCACAAAGTGGAGAACAACACAGCAACACACAAAGTGTGTTGCTATCTTCATTTAATGCCCTAATGGGCTTAGGGACTTGGGCCCTATCTCCTTTGGGCCTTAGCTCTACAATTCTCCACCTCGTCCATCATTTGATACACCTCAAATTTTGGACGAATACGTGCATATCCTGCACATCATATGTATAACAAATCTGACTGCACCACTATACCATGGTTGCCTACGTACCCAAAACCGGGATCAAGCCTCCGTAGTTCATGAAACCGAGCGAAGTCTCCACCTCACCCCAACACCGCCCCGCAGGGCTGCTCTCAACACGAACTGATATGTAGCAAATCCAAGCAATGCTAAAACTTGCCTCCTGTAACCACCTTGGTCAACATGTCTGCTGGGTTCTCATCTGTGTGCACTTTCAATAAAGAAATATCACCTTCCTCTATTACTTCCCGCACAAAATGATACCTGACATCAATATGCTTGGTACGAGCATGGTGAACTTGATTCTTAGCCAAATGTATCGCACTCTGACTGTCACACTACAAATCCACCTTTACCTGCTCAATCCCCAAATCATCTAGAAGACCCCATAACCACAATGCTTCCTTCACTCCCTCTGCCATGGCCATATACTCGGCCTCGGTAGTAGAAAGAGCCACTGTAGCTTGCAACATCGATTGCCAACTAATTGGATCCCCGTATATGGTAAATACATAACCAGTAGTAGATCGACGTATATCTAGATCACCTGCATAATCTGAGTCCACAAACCCATTTATCTGACACGTATCTCCACCAAAGCACAAACCCGTGTTCTTAGTACCCTTCAAGTACCTCAGGACCCATTTCACTACTTCCCAATGTGTCTTCCCAGGATTTGCCATAAATCTGCTAACAACACTGACTGCCTGTGAAATATCTGAACGTGTACACACCATAGCATACATCAAACTGCCAATTGCACTAGCATAAGGAACATGATCCATGTATTCCTTATCTTTTGCTATAGAAGGAGAATGCTTACTAGAGAGCTTGAAATGGGGAGCCAATGGACTCCGGACTGGTTTTGCATCTTGCATCCCGAACCTGCCAATTACCCGCTCAATGTAGCCTTTCTGACTCAAAAACAATTTCCGGTTCGACCTCTTTCTTATAATCTCCATACCCAATATCTTCTTTGCAGCGCCCATGTCCTTCATCTCAAACTCTTGACCAAGTTGAGACTTCAACCTATCTATCTTTGCCTTGCTCTTTGAAGCAATAAGCATGTCGTTCACATATAAAAGGAGATAGATGTAATCACCTCCACGAAGTTTTCGAATATAAACACAACAGTTCATACTCACTTCAGGAGAACTCATGTTTTAATATGAAAGAGTCAAATCGCTTATACCACTGTCTAGGAGACTGCTTCAATCCATATAGTGATTTCCTCAAGCGACATAACTGACTCGATTTACCCTCAACCTTGTAACCCTCAGGTTGAGCCATATAGATCTCTTCATCCAAATTCCCGTGCAAGAAAGCTGTTTTGACATCGAGTTGCTCCAACTCAAGATCACCATGAGCAACAATACTCAATAGCACCCGAATGGAAGTGTGCTTTACCACTGGAGAAAAAATCTCGTTATAGTCCACTCCCTCTCTTTGTGCAAACCCCTTAGCCACCAATCTTTCCTTGTACCTCGTACCATCGGACTCGGAAGGATCTTATTTCTTCTTGTACACCCATTTACAACCAATAGCTTTCTTCCCAATAGGCAATAGGACACCTCCCATGTTTGGTTCTTTCTAAGAGACTCCATCTCTTCTTCCATCGCAGTTAACCATCTCTTGCTATTTCTGTCCCGAATAGATTCCTTGAAGGAGACCGGCTCATCTTCCTCCACCGAGAGTGCGAAATCAACCAAATTAACCTGCCCATAATGCTTCAAAGGTTGGTATGACCCCAACTTCTGAACCTGCTTATACACTCGCCTTGGTCTTCCGGAAGCCAAGTTATCCACGAGTTGTTGTTGTTGTTGGACTTGTACATTTTCCTGTCGAATCGTTTCTTGCTCAAGAACATCATCACTCTCATCCAGAGTGGCTCCATGATCCACCTCTTGAACACGACTAGAACCTGGCTGACCATTAGGTTCTATCTCAAACTCCTGATACCTAGGAGTCTCACTGCTAACACCACCGAGCACCGTAGCTTTCGAAGAAGCTACCATGGAGTTCTCATCAAAGGTAACATCCCTGCTGATCACGAACTTAGAATCTTCTACACACCAAAGGCGATAGCCTTTTACTCCGGTTGCATACCCCAAAAATATTGCCTTTTTGGCTCTTGCTTCAAGCTTTCCCTTGTTGACATGATAATATGTTGTGCACCCGAAAATTCTCAACCTGTCATAATCTGCATGTTAACCTGACCATACCCTATAAGGTATATCTCCATCTAAACTTCGGTGTGGAGATCGATTGACAATGTAGCAAGCTGTAGCAACCGACTCTGCCCACCATTCCTTGACCAAACCAGCATATAATCGCATACACACTGCTCTTTCCCGCAATGTACGGTTCATTCTCTCTGCGACCCCATTCTGCTGTGGTGTATCCCTGACCGTCCAATGCTTGACAATTCCCCTTTCAGCACAGAACCTCTTGCAGGCACCATCTGTATACTCTGTACCGTTATCAGATCTCAGTGTCTTCAATTTTCTACCTGTTCTGTTCTCAACCATTGTCTTTCACCGCATGAACGTTTCAAATACCTCATTCTTATGCTTCAGGAAATAAATCCAAACATATCTAGAATGATCATCAATGAAAGTGACAAAATACCTTGAACCTCCCTTCGAAGTAACTGGAGATGGACCCCAAACATCTGTATGCACATAGTCTAATATACCTCTGCTTCTGTGTCTGCTTCCCTTGAATTGAACCCGGTGTGCTTTACCGTACACGCAATGCTCGCAAAAATCCATGCAAGGCTTTTTCATATTCTTTAGCAAACCTTGTTTACCAAGCAGATCTAGCCCCTTTTCTGACATGTGCCCAAGCCGCCTATGCCATAACCGAGTGCATTCACATGGGTCGTTGTTGCTTCTACTAGTCCCAACTGCCGCATTTCTTGTCACTGTCGAACAACTTTCCTTTAGAGGATATAAGTTCCCTTTCTTGATGCATTTCATTACTACCAAAGAACCCCGAACAACTTTCTTAACTCCATTCCATGCAACAATTTTGCAACCACCGGAGTCTAGAACACCTTCAGAAATAAGGCTCTTCCGCAATTCTGGGACATGTCTCACATTTGTCAAAGTTCTTACCACTCCATCATGCATCTTGATCCTTATCGTACCCAACCCAACTGTCTTACAAGAGTGATCATTTCCTAGCAAAACAGATCCAACATCAATGCTCTCATAGGTAGTAAACCACTTCCTATTCGGAGTCATGTGATGTGAGCACCCAGAATCAAGTATCCAATTACCGGAGTTATCCTCTTCAACACCAACGGCGAAACAATCATCTTTGCTCGCATCCGAAACATAATCCGCTTCTTGCTCACCTTGTACCTTTCCCTTGCCTTTGTTCTTGTTCTTTTGACTTGCCCTCTTATTAGGACAATTTGCCTTGAAATGCCCAAGCTCACCGCATTTAAAAAACGATCTATCTCCCGGAGGTCTAGAATTTCCCTTAGACTTCCCTCTTTTGGTTTTCCACCGGTCATTGCTTCTACCTCTTGTAAACAACCCTTGTGCTTGCTCCTTGCTACCATTATTAGACAAATCACCACTTGCAATCTTTTGAAGATTATCCGCTAGAAGTGAAGTTCTAATCTCATCCATTGTAAGAGTATCACCCACAAGCATCAATGTTTGAACAAGATTCTCATAAGACTTTGGCAACGAAAGAAGTAGTAAAAGTGCTTGATCTTCATCTTCTACCTTCACATCAATGTCTCTCAAGTCCGATATAATCCTATCAAACCTGTCAATATAATCCCGGATTGAAGTACCTTCCTCCATCTTGCAAGTATACAATTTGGATTTCAAATAGATCCGATTAATTAGAGTCTTCGTCATGAAGTTTGCCTCCAACTTTAACCACACTCCCGCAGCCGTTACCTCACTATCAACCAAGAAAGTAACATCCCTCTCAAGGCAAAGAATGATGGCCGCTCGTTCTTTAAGATCTAGCCTTTCCCAATCCTCATCCGACATATCTTTGTGCTTCTTTGCTTTACCCTCCAAAGCCTTGTGCAATTCTTGTGAGATTAGTAAATTCTTCATGTGTATCCTTCAATAGGAGAAATCATTCTTCCCATTCAATTTCTCTACTGTATACTTCCCAGCTTTTACCGTATCGCTTGATGATGTCATATTCCACTTGCTTCAAAAAAAAGCCTCTCTTAGGAATTTTGTCGAACACCTTGCGTGTGCACACAAGATACCAAACCGAGCGCCTAAATTCGAATTTCTCCACCCGAACCTCAATCGGAGCTCTGATACCAATTGTTTGGGAATAAACCAAGTATTCAACCTTTAATTACGGATATAAAGATCGAAACTTTAATCCCCGTAGCCTTTGCGGAAGCTAACCACCTTAGAGACGACCAATTCCGAATCAACAAGTAACAATCAACAATACTAAGCTAGGCAAGTAATAACAAAGATTGAGACACGAGATTTAACGTGGTTCGGCAAAGCCAACATCCATGGGGCCCGGGAAATCCACTAGAACAAGAACTCAACAACTTGTACAACTCACAAGCTTGTCACAACCAAGAGATTTACAATTAACTCAAAATCAACTCTTTGTTCAAGTTCACTCTCTCAAGATTTTCCTACTCACTCAAGATTTGTTTCACCACAAATCTATCCAAATGAGTTCTCTACCCAATCCCTAAAGAGCTCAAACCCAAATACAAGAGATAAGCAAATACCTCAAACTTTTTCCACCAAAAGCTTGATATTTTCCAAGACCTTTCTTCACAAAGTTACAATAGAACCTTGCTTCTTCTCCTCTCTCCTCTTGGGCAGCAGCACCACACAGTAAGAGCAGCTCCTTCCCTCTTTTCTCACTCTCGGGCAGCCTCTCACAAAGAGGAGAACGACACAGCAACACACAAAGTGTGTTGCTATCTTCATTTAATGCCCTAATGGGCTTAGGGACTTGGGCCCTATCTCTTTTGGGCCTTAGCTGTACAGATTAAGTTCGAGCTCGGCTTTTTTACTAAACGAACCCAATCTTGAGCTCGAATTCGACTTGAGTTTGATTGTAACAAACCTGAACCAAATATTAAAAAAGTCGAACTCGAACAATTCGTTAAAAACTCAACTCGTATACGGCCCCAAGAATAAATAATGATCGAAGGTGACTTATGTAGAAACAGAGATGATTAAATGATTCTAATCTAACGAATATTGGAAGCTCACAATATGATTAGATTTGAGTCGGGTGGAATTTTCCAACAACTAAAATCAACATGTCATGTTGGTGGACTTCATTTTTTCTGGCCTTGAAAGAACGAAACATTTTAAAATTTTCCATAGATTGTATCCCTAAAATATATTAAAAATTCACGTTTTTGGCCCAAAACATTTCTAAACAACCATCAATGATATAAGATCGAACAATCAACATATTACAATATCACTTTAAAACATAATACTTCAAACTAGAGCAAACAGTTATGAGACGAGTAAGATGAGAAAAATATTTTATATAATAAGAGGACGAGATCGAGTCAATAAATGATATAAAAAATACATAATTCATATCGTATGTGTATTAGTGTTAGAACAGAGAAAAAAGGTTCGAAGCAACTAATGTTTTTTTTTATCGACAACGAATATAAATTGACATAAGAATAATTACAATACAAGCCCGAAAGAGCCACGCAAAAACCCACGGTTGAAGTAAAAGATACGGGGGGAGAGAGGTACGTCGCGAGCTCTACCAAAACCGACCCCAAAACCACCAGATCTGGAAGAGAAAACCAGATCTGGGTTTAGAGGTTTCTCCTTCTAGATTCAAGTTTTTCTACTCTCAGGCCCGTAGATGATAGTCGCATGCGCACCCTAGATGGGGTTGGTGCGCCAGCGACCCAAATGAGAGGAAGGAAAGAGTTGTCTGGAGAGAGAGAGAGAGAGAGAGAGAGAGAGAGAGAGAGAGAGAGAGAGAGAGAGAGAGAGAGAGAGAGAGAGAGAGAGAGAGAGAGAGAGAGAGAGAGAGAGAGAGAGAGAGAGAGAGAGAGAGAGAGAGAGAGAGAGAGAGAGAGAGAGAGAGAGCCACGCCAAAACCCACGGTCGAAGTAAAAGATACGGGGGGAGAGAGGTACGTCGCGAGCTCTACCAAAACCACCAGATCTGGGTTTAGAGGTTTCTCCTTCTAGATTCGAGTTTTTCTACTCTCAGGCCCGTAGATGATAGTCGCATGCGCACCCTAGATGGGGTTGGTGCTGCCAGCGACCCAAATGAGAGGAAGGAAAGAGTTGTCTGGAGAGAGGGAGAGAGAGGGAGAGAGAGGGAGAGAGAGAGAGAGAGAGGGAGGGAGAGACAGAGAGAGGGGCTGTAACCTTGATGTGAAGCAACTAATGTAAAATGTCACATATAAGTAGGATGAGGTTAAATCTCTCTCCTCTCACACTTATTAATATGAAGTTTATTTTTCAATATTTTCATTTGCATGTGTATTTAATTCAATGCACCCTCTCGCGTGTAACGATTTCATAGGAGACGTTGGCGTGAAAAAACCCACAAACATATGCTTAAAACAACCTCATCTACTATCATGTGAAAAATGAATCATGTATATTAAGTTGTACCGTACAACTCATACGGCAAGTGTGATTATTTTTATATACAATTCTTTTCAGATCTCTCTCTAGCTTGACACTGTACAACTAAAATATCAATCTCATTCTTTAATCGGGCTCTAGTATCGCATCAGGTTCCATTGTTGGATAGGGTGTTTATTGGTAATTAAGTTATCAACCTGATTCAAAAACGAGAGTATCTGGATTTAGCCCTTTAGTAGGGGCAGGGCTTTGAAAAAGTTTTTGATAAGGTGACCTAATACGCGGTGTGTTGAGGAGCAAATGGGGTTTGGTTGTAAATGGATTAACTATTGGGTGCACAGTCTCAGGTCTTGCCCGCTCTTGCCCTTCTTATTCCATATGGCAACGGAAGGGTACGCGGTCTCGCCCACGATCATGATCTCACATCTCCATTTTACCGATGATACCATTGTCTTCCTTGATGTCGATCACTCCTGACCCTCCAGACCCAAAGCTCCTGGCGTTCAACGTCGATGTTTCTCTTTCTTGAACTCGGGCCGTTTGTTTAAGGATGTGTTGGGCACTTTACCCTTCTTATTCCATCTTGTATTTGCATAGGAACCGATCATGGCCAAACACATGAAGAAGCTGACCGCATAGCACTCGATACTTTTAGCTTTTCCGAGATGCCTGACACTCACAAAGTCGGCTCCCTCTAGTGTCCCTATTTTCTGATCCTCCTTTCATGTTGATTGTTACTTAGGGTTGTCTCAGCTTATCTTCCTCCCTCAACACCCATACCAGCTTGAGCATTGTCTCCTTTAACCTCGAGTTTGTTGCTGCTTTACCCTCTTGCACTTTGTTTTTGAACCCATCAATATTGGCTTTCAGATATGCAAGAACTACCTCATTTCTTCATGGTGATCATCCATGGAAATAACGGGCAGTTCCTCGGGTCATGATTGTGAAATCACCGCTTTGATAGCACTGAAACGAACACAATAACTTTCCAAACAAATTACTCGAATTACATCATCAAAACTGAATATGTGTTTGAATTCAAATGATAGCTATAGTCTCTTTAAAAGAAAAGGTCCTCAAAAAGGCATGTTTGTGCTGTTCACAAAAAAGTAATACCCACAAAACAAGGCACAACATTTTCAAATGATTCTGAAACCCTAGCATGACCAGCCACAATATGGCACAGCAAGGAGCCGAGCTTGAACCTTCATATTTTTGTGACCACGAGGTGGAGCACAGGTAGGTGAAGTAGGCGCCTCGACGGTAATTTGGCTCAATGTAACGATTGTCTACTTTGTATCTTGTTAATTATGTGCTTGAGGTAGGCTTTTCTCTCCCTGAGATTTTCCTCCATAATTTTAATAAGATATCTCATTTGCTGATTAAAAAACAGTTAGTCCAATCCGGCCCTGAAAAGTAGTCCAATCAATGTTTAAGTGAGACATTGACTCATCCTTCTAAACAATGTCGCTTAGCTCGACCTCACGCTTCTTTTATTAATGCTAGCAAAGTTGTTTCAGCATTTACTTTCCAATGGAAACTTATGAAAATATTTCTTATGCATGCAAGCTATAAGGGTAGATAACCACTTCATCAAAATGTTTGAAGCCTAGGAATAAATACTGAACTTGAAAGCAAGCCCATTTCAAAAGGTTTGTGCTTTATGGATAACAACATCAATAGCAAAGGCAATAATAGTACAAAGATGATCGATCATACAGATACACAAGGCCACCACTTAAACGCGGCTTTATAAGAAAATCACTCATAATTGCACAAATACTTGAGAGATGGTGGGTGCAAAGGGAATTCACATTCCCTAAGTTATCTGATTCTGACTGACAAGTTGCGGTTTCAAGAGGAGAGCCACATACCATACAGAATGGAAGCAGCCATTCATCATCATTGACTCTGCTGTCTCCACGGCAAACACCAAAATGCTTCTAGAATCTCCTCTGAGTCGGGTTAGTTTGTTTAGAGGTTGATGCAGGGTTCTTTCCTACAAAACTATTCGGCTTCACAGGGGAAGAGAGGGAGAGACTGCAAGGCAATTACCAAATATAATGACGATTAGCAATGTGTCCGTTGAAAAAAGCTACTTAGGTTGGTACAGAGATGAGATTGTCACCCCTTATTCCTTTGCAAGGCAGTTTTCTTCATAGCTGCAAGATTTTGAACCTCGCGACTGTCCAGAAAGAAAGAGAAAAGTCAATTGACATTCACAATGTCCCAATGAAAGGGAATTCTCAACTCTACTGTCCCTGAGATTCCCATAGTGAAAGAATCATAGCCCGAGATTCCCAGTTAAACCTTAGGGAGATTATCCATACAAAAAAATATTTATAACCATGTGGCAAGACGAAATAGGCATAGTTTACATTTTTAGAAATCTAGGAACATAAAAGGCTGAAGCCATTTCCTAACCTAGCTATTGCATGGGGGAATAGGAATTTTGGCTCCATATATAGAGTATTTTTACAAGACAGACAGTACCTCTTGAGAAATTCTATTTTTGACTTCTTCATTATGTTGCTCTTCAAATTGGAAACATCATAGCCACCACCTACAACGAGATACCCAAAGTTCGATCATATCAGCACAATGATTTATGGCTTTTTTATTAGCAATAAGCACAATGATTTATGTCCTATGGACCCACTTCAAGATGCAAGCTCTTTTTTGGGGTTTTTTTCCTCAATCATGATTATAATTTATAAACTACATAGAACTGCAAGACTAATAACAAACCAATACCATTAAAGCTTCTCTTATTGCTAGTGGGTGGAGTCTTTGTGCAAAGACGAACCTGCCGACTTTGTTTACCTACAAAGTGAACAATTGGTAAGTGTTTTAAACATGCACAAGTTGAAGCAAAACAATAAGCCGTGCTTGACCAAATTGATCAAAACATGAAATTATTTCTTTCATTACTCAAACTGGATGTAGTTGCTTCCTTATCACATGAAGATACCAAGTGGAAAGAATAACTTAATCTTACTCCCACGGAATACAATCACCCCAAAGAGTATAAACTAGCAATTTACTAGATGACTCTTGAGCTTATTGGGTTTGGATTTGAGCCTCAATAACATTTGTTTTCTCTAACAAGGGGATCGAAAGAATTGCCAGTTAGTAAGCTTTATTTCAGTAACTATACCGGTCCCAATTAGCTCCAACTATAAACCTCATGCACTGATAACAATATCCCCAAATATGCCATATTATAAACAGGAATTGCTAGAAAGGACAACATAAACTGGCTGCTAGGTTGGTTAAATGACATCTACTAGAATAGAATCACGTAGGTATGGTACAAAAAAGGAAGAGATGCTCACATGTCATATCATTAAAAGACCATACACACGCATGATCACACAAATAATTGAATAGAAACTAACACACATGCATACACAGATATATCTTTATATAAACATGTTTGAAATGAAGAAAGAGCATACGAGCATCTTCTTTCTGATATAGTTTCTTGAGTCGATCAACTGTTTTGCTCTCAGCCTCACTCATCTCCTTCATTTTGGCCTGACAGATAATCACCACAATACAATAATGTGGGTAGAGCTCGATACAACGAGTAATACCTAGTGCCCTACCAAGTACCATAATTGACTAATGTATAAAAAAGATCAAATCATACTTGTTGCAAAATAACAAAAAAACAGTTTGTAACAGAGGAATCACCTCATATAATTGGATCCATCTAAATGCCACTTTCTTCTGTCTCATTCTCTCAACAACAACCTCAGCATTCTTAATTCCAAACTCCTTTTCATAAAACTTCTTCCACAACTTATCGGTAACGGGGCTCAAGTCAGTTACCTGCAGAAGTTATCAAAAAAGTTGAAGAGCACTCATCAAGATGGAAAACGCAATTCCAGTATTATGCACACAAATCCATCTTACAGTTGTAGACTTCTCGATGTGCATCAATTGATCAAATGTACAATGTGGCAGAATTTGCTCGAGGAGGTTAAAATCTATTCCACCGACATCACCAAGATACCTCACGTTATCTATAGCTGTCCTAACACAAAGATCAAGCAATGATGGAGGCTTTTTTTGCAGCATGCTGCTTCTCTCTTCCCAGTAAGCCATATATGACGCTAGCACAAAACAAAGAATATACAATCCAATCAAAACACCAGGAACAAAGACTACATTTTTAATTGCAATTTCAAGGACCATCAAGTTCCATTAACCAAATCCATCATCATGAAGTCAACAATTGCATTCATTCAAAAGGAAATTCAATTCAAAATCAATACAACAGCACAACCCATCAAATATAAGCCTACTCAAAGATCAGAATCATATTTTTCTGCAGGTTACACCGTTCATACTTGAATTTATTCTTCAAATTATACAATGAAATAACTCAAAAACAAAATCTGCTGATAAATCACAACTATTCCCATCTAAGCTTGTTTGAATATGTAACAATCCAGAATCAAAATTAAGCTTAAAATTTGAAAATAAAAACACCCATAGACCGATCGATGAGAAGAATCAATTACAAAATACACCAAAAATACAGAAAATTCAACTTTCGCGATAAACACAAACACAAGTATTTAAATTTCTCTGAAAAAAGGAGAGAACGATCAGATCGGGGAAGAAGGAGAAGGACAGAGAAGAATTTACCAAATGATCGGAGACAGAGAGGAGGGTCGCCGGAGAAGAGACAGTGGTGGAGATTTTTCTGATAATATTTTTACTTTTATTCAACGAATTTCGTTTATTTTAATAAATTAAATTGGGTGTCTTTGTGATGATGACGTCAGACACACCTGAGAAAACCTACATGGTTTGTAATAGTAATTTTCACTTTTCTGGATTAACAAAATAATAAATTGGTAAAGTTTCCTTCTGTACGAGGGTAAATACACCTAGCCACACTCAAATTTAGCGAAAAGACATTTGACTATACTCATTTTTAAAAGTGGACATCTAGTCCTCGAAATATCAAAAACGGACAGATAGCAACAACCGTTAACTTTTCAGTTAATTTTTGAAGTAAAAAGACAAAATTGCCCTTGGTTTGGTTTCAAATTTTCAAAACCATGCCCTTGGTCTCTCTCTCTCTCTCTTCTTTGTATCTTCAACACCGACCCTCCGACTGACTTCGCCGGCCGACCTCTCCCTCCATGTCGTTGCCCGATGCTCGCCAGAGCTCGCTAGAACTCGCCAGAGCTCCGACGAGCCAAATGGCCTCCTCCGTTTACAATAAAATCAAGTTTACATAATATTTTTTTTTTGTATTCTGCTCGACTCGAGCTGAATAAAACATAATAGACAAATGAAAAGAATAAAATGGTAGTTAGATTTTATTTTCTTACCTTGATAGTTGCATATGTCAATTTGTAATTGTTTTCCTTGAAGCTTCTCGTGTATTTGCCAGATTCAAAACATTGGTGCAAACAAATTAGACGAATGAAGAAAATAAAAAATTTATTATTAATCAAATTAACTAATTAAAAAAGAATTGACAAACCCAGCAGTTTCGTTCCGAAAAGACCACTTTCTCCAGCTCTCAGTCTTGGTCAAGTCAAGTGAATATTTCGGCGAGCATCGGGCAGCGGCGAGGAGGGAGAGGTCGGTCGGCGAAGTCGGTCGGAGGGTCGGTGTTCAATTGCTCGGTGTTGCAGAGACAAAGAAGAGAGAGAGACCAAGAGCATGATTTTGAAAATTTGAAATCAAACTAAAGGCATTTTTGTCTTTTTACTTCAAAAATTAACTGAAAAAGTTAACGGCTATTGCTATATGTCCTTTTTTTTATATTTGGAGGGGCTAGATGTCCACTTTTAAAAATGGGTGTAGCTAGGTGTTTTTTTTACCAAACTTGGGTGTGACTAAGTGTACTTTACCCTTTATATTATTCAAGACATTTTTATTTTTGCTCGTATAGATAATAATGTGACATATTTACGTGTGTCCAGAAATAGAAAGGGTCGTCTACTATTGCAAATGTCACTTGAATAGTAGGAATAGTATGAGTCATTCAATAGTGCAAATGTGTTTAAATCTCTGTGTAATAATGATCACTAAATAATATGATGATCACTAAGTTGTTAATAGTCAACAAAAAATATATTTTTTGTGTATGAGGCCAAAATAAATAATGTAGATGTCTCGGGATTTGTTAGTCCTAAAGTAATATAAATAGGGGTGTTTAACATTTGTAAGAGAAGTGCTCTCTGGATAATCCCTAGTAATTGTTTGAGTGTTCAGTAATAAAACTTTCACTTTTGTGTATACATCTTTGTTCATACTCAAATCATAATCTTCCCTTGTGTCTACCTTAATCCTTAATACTTTATTTGTGGTTGTACCTACAAATTTGGCATCAGAGGCTTGGCGGTTAAGCATTGACTCTTATCCTTCAAAGAAGGGTTAGAGTTATAGATCGCTGCTTACCTCATACTCGTGAATGAAAGTATGCTCTATGGTTGCCATGTACTTGTATCTTCTATATCAGAAATTCCAACGAGGCATTCAAGATATAAGAAATGGTATTTTGAGGGCAGTGTACCTTGAGGTGTTAGTGGTCATGAATTGCCACTGTTTTATCAATTTAGGGACCTCAATACACTTCTTATGTGGATCATGAATCTTGTCGATTTTAAGGTGATGAACTATTGCTTTGATACTTGGAAGGTTGAATTAAGGATTATTGCTTACTGTCGTGATCTTTAGTCTAATCTACACCAAATAGAAAGTACGTGTACTTTTTCGTACATTTTCCTCTAACTTCCGCACCTCTGATGCTTTTAAGATAGACTATCTATATGAAGTCGAGTATGTTATTAATGATACTAAGATTACTAAGACACCTATTTCAAATCCCTCTTCTAGACCCATATATAGCCTTCACAAAACCTTATCACTCTCTCTAAAAAACCTATAAAACAAGTTTTGAGTCCTACTAAGAGTGTCTAAAGAACTGATTGTATATTCTCGACTAGAACAAAATCATGCTCCTGCTACAGAATCCGAGCAGATGTTCTCTCCCCTACTCAATGGAGAGATGGTCGCTTGGCGCTCACACTCCATAGAAGAAAAGGCCTTTATGTCGTGACTAGGATTGCAATTTTGAACACCAAGTTCTAGGAGTATCAAACATGAGTGTCAGCACAGTGCTAATAACGTCATTCCCCAACTTCAACATAGCGTTAGAAGATTTTCATGTCCTTCACCACATGAAAACTTAATTGCAGATAACTAGTTCCCCACAAATTGGAAACTTTAAAGCCACTTCCAGACGACGTATAAAGTTCAAAGCCAATGTGGGTATAACCACCTTGAAACCGACCCACCACCATTTCTACTACCACGTTAGAGCACCAAAACGAAACTTCTGATAAATACATTAAACGAATTATAAAATTATGATACATTAAGCAGTATGGAACACAAATATATCCACATGAGTCAAAAAGCTACGCTACATCAATCAATAGTAATATGAGAGAAGCACGCAATCCTCCAAGCTTTTCCCAGAAAAAGAATAGAATGGAAAATCCATTTATTGTGCAGAATTTGCAAGTGACAAAACCTAGGAAGCTGCCTCCAATCTTATCATTCTTGTAAGATAGGAGGAACAAATTTGTGGTTGGGAAGGGTCTGCTCAAATATGTGTCCCACTTTTAGCAATTTTGCCTGCACAATTCATACTCCACAATCAGATCAACAAACTTCCCTTCTTATTCTCAAAGCAACAAAAATTAAAAGATCAAAGAACAAGGAAAGAACTGGAAATGAATATCCGGCCTCGACATCAAATAATATTTAGCTTTCCATGGCTGCTCTATATCGGAGCTTGACAAGAACATGAGATAAGGAAGGGATAAGTAACTGAATAATTTTTATTACATTTTTCCAGTGTTCTAGGAAAAGGGTAGGCTCTAGTAGGGCGGAGAGGGCCTTCTGGGGATTAATCGGATGAAATGATTAATTCAGGAATTAATCAGGGATTAGTCAGGAATTGTTTGGAAAAATCGGGGATTTTTATTAGAACATTGATTTTTCAGACTTGGCAAGCCAGAATATTCAAGCAAATATGTAACCCAAACCCAATTTATATCTTTAAGTTCTCTAATATTGTTGTGCACAAATACAATTGGGTTTTATCAAATTGATCTTAAATAACTTTTGACGGAGTTGATAAGAAACACTAAAATCAGAGAAGAAAACATTATGTTCATCTAAAAAAATTATACGAAATAAGAAAAGTTTACGGTAGTCAGAACATACATAGATTAATACAGTTATTACTACCAGAAATTTGAGAATATAGCCTGAAAACTAAAATGAGATGAGGATGAAATATTCATTTTAAAGCAGAATTTTAATGGCGTAGCTAGCAGTTGATACATGTGCAACATAAAGGTAGATGAATGACGCATAAAAATAAGCTCAGGATATTAAAAATGAAAATAGCTTATGATTTAGGATATTATCCACAATTTTCCTTTTACAAAGAAGAAAAGGTTAAAACACTACGCCTGGGTGCTAAAGGTATGCAAATGTCTTAAAGACACATGGTTGCTTGCATCACAGTTCCAATATGAAATTTACAGTAGCAGCATAGCACTGTAGTCCCCACATTTTCTATAATCATAAAAATGTGTTTTTCTTTTTCCTTTTTGATGTAGGATCTAAATCTAGTGAAGCTGCTGATGGTACACCAAAAAGAACTATGACCAAGGCTCGGGCAATAATTTCATATTATCCCTTCTATCGCCCTTTTTATTTTTTATCTTACTTTTGACAGTGATTCCGAGGGAACACAGCCAGATTTGATTAATGCTTTCAGTGAGAAAGAAAATGATCATAACTAGGAAATACCTCGTCAAATGGCGCACCGATCATTTGAAGACCAACAGGAAGACCGGCAGGTCCTCCTTCAACGAATCCACATGGCAAAACCAATGCAGGTAATCCAGCCAAGTTCACATTCACCTGTATTGATAAAAATAAAATTACATGACCGGGCCACATACACAATGATTCACAGTCAGTCATGATTACAGCAGAAGATACTAAGACACTATGACTAAGATATGTCGAGAAAGTCACAAGATGAGATTGGTATTCTAATAACTTGGGGACATCTTTATCTAGATATCAGAATAGAGTTTAAATCAGATACAAACTTTGGGGTTTTTACAAACCTTACAAATCAATAACCAACCAATCACAAATATTGATTTATGGAAATCTGCGTGCAAGCTTTCTCACCGCGCGACACGTGTCCATGAGCATGCATGAAAGCTGGCATGCAGTGACTTTTGGAGTCGCAAAAAGTTCCACCCTCAGCGCAAAAGATTCCACATGAGCTTTTGGTTGTGTAGAACTGTTTGCGCTGGAGGTGGAACTGTTTGCACTAGATGTGAAACTTTTGGGTGCAAGCGAAACTTTTTGCGACTCCAAAAGTAACTGCGTGCCAGCTTTTATGGACACGCTAGAAAAACGTGCGCGCAGATTTCCATAAATCAACGCTTGTGATTGGTTTGTATGGTTTGTAAAAAACCACTAGTTTGTAGTGGAAGGCATCCCTATCAGAATATATAGGAAACAAGCACCATTTGGAGCAAAATAGAACGCTTACAGTCATGATGTCGCCAGCATACATTGCCAAAGGGTCATTTTTCTTCTCACCTGCAGATGTTACAATGAAGTGTGTAAATGTACCATAAATGATCATTTACAACGTAAGGAAAAAGGAAAATAAGTTCGCAGCATACCAATCTTATAAGCAGCAGATGGAGCTGCAGGTGAAATTAAAATGTCGTTTTGGTCCAATGCTTCCTTGAAACTTTTCTTGATTATGGTCCTAACCTGTTAACACTATTACAATCATGAAACTATTCTCAAGAACTATAGTTTTTTTTTTCAAACAATCACGATTTTCATAAGAAAGTAGTGGCTAACAGTACCTAGTAATGAATTACTAAACTGAATTTTGGGTTTTCTATATCGTGTTTTCAATTTAGGACTTGTCAGTTGTCAATCCCGAGCAAAAAAGGTCCCCCATTTCCTTCAAATTTATTATGGTTGCATCAATATCCACCATATGGCGTATGCATAAGAATAGACTTACTACAAACATATGCACATGTATACATACATAATAAATACTAGCATTAACACATGCAATACCTGCTGAGCTCGCTTGTAATAGGCATCATAATAACCAGCAGAAAGACCATATGTTCCCATTAGGATTCTCATTTTGACCTGCAAAAGGGTAGCTTTACATAATCCGACGATGTATTCAAAGTCAACTTCTACAAAAGTTTTTCCAATAGAGATAATGGTCAATAACCTCACAACAACCCAATCAGAAATATGGAAAAACAGGTTTCAGTAGCCCCGACAACTATTGCATACCTCACCACCAAATCCTTTAGCTCGGGAATCCCCATAGAGAGAATTTAGCTCATCAGCAACAACTTGGTTTCCGTACCTAGATGTTGTTGGCATAAAGAAAGTAAGACCTTGACTTGAGAATTTATTTCTATAACATAAAAGAGTCTGGGTAGGAATTCACACTTGCCATCAATCCTTTATGGCAATCCATATGGATATTATGTTCATAGTCATTTAAATAATTTTACAAATGGACAATCATAATCACAATTAAACCTATATTTATTTTTCTATAGACAATAATGACACATATGTAGATTTGAAGCAGTGATCATACTTATCATATCAAATTCAAGTCATTTCTCCCACACCGTTGGTTAAAGCAAACTCTACACACCAAAATTTCCAAGGCAAAGTAGTAAAAAAGAAGCTTGGCTTCCCTTAAGGAAGATCCCGAGGTTGAATCTTGTGAATGGGGAAACGAATGCTGGTGTGTGTATGTGTTGATATCTACAGAATTATATATGTACATGAAATAACAACATTGAAACTTAAAGTCAAATGGTGTGTTTAGACGAAGACGGATTTGTATAACAGCAACGGGATATCACCTGACTCCATCATAGCGAGATAAATTGGAAGATGATTCACAGGACGCGAGAATATAGTAAGCTGGCAAGCCTAGGGAGAAAGATGGCAGAGAAACCTGCAATAGTTCAGATGATTCAAAAAAAAATTATTCTTTCTTCATGTGATTATTAGATACTTATATACTCCTGATAAAAGCCAATGGATTAAAAAGGATTGCACAAATACACACACTTTGCTTAAACACAAAAGCCACAGGAGGAAAATTGAAAGCAAAAGGGAAGACCTCATTGACTGTACATCCCAATTCTTCCAAATGTGAAACAGCGCCGTTTATAGCAGAAACAACTCCACTATCCACACCTTCATCAAGTGTTTCACGAATTAAACCAACCCTCAACCCCTTCAGAGATTTTGGTTCCAGCAAGCTAGAAGAAACGAATTGAGATGTGAAGTCTGGAATATCCTGGAAAAGTGAGATTCTATTAGAAAACTGTTTCCATGAGAATATATATATATATATATATATAGGGGAAGTAAAATGCAATTCTTACTTGCTTACTACTAGTAGCATCAAGTGTATCATGACCAGAAATCGCATGAAGAAGAATTCCAGCATCAGCAACCGACGATCCAAAACATCCAATGACATCTAGTGATGACGCATAGGCCATGAGCCCATATCTAGAGACACGTCCATATGTTGGCTTCAATCCGACAACACCACAAAACGACGCTGGCTGTCTAACACTTCCTCCGGTATCACTTCCAAGCGATACCACACACTGCCTCGCAGAAACAGCAGCGGCCGAGCCACCTGACGATCCTCCTGGCACCCGAGAGACATCCCAAGGATTTGCAGTCACCTGATGAACCAAAACACGGATCGCCCGAGTAAGCCAACTCCCGTCACAAGTTGGGAAATATCCTAACGTTCACAATCAGGCTCGACTTACATAATACTACAGAAGCTAGTTTAGAGTACCATTCTAAGTTTCATGACTAAATGCAGACCAGACCAAACAACATAACTAACCAATGCATTGTTCCTACCTACAATACCAAGACAAAATAAACAAAACTCCACAGTACTTGCATGTTACAAAGATACCCCATCATTGATTCAGCATTATTTTCCTCACCAAAGCAGCAACAACAAGAGCTAGTACTAGAATTTTATCAACCAATCAATCAGGCTGGACTAACATAAGCTAGTTTAAGAGTACCATTGTAAGTTTTCAGGACTAAATACAGAGCAGACCAAACAACATAACTGACCAATGCACTGTTCCCTAAATAAACAGAACTCCACAGCACTTGAATGTTACTAAGATACTCCATTCCGTTCACAACACATCCCATTATCATTGATTAAGCATTGCACTAAAGTTACAGTTTTTTTTCCTCCCCATAACAGCAAGAACAAGTACTAGAAATTTACCAATTAATCAAACAAAGAAAAACCCAGAAGCAGAAACCTGATAAGCAGACCCTTCAGTGGTGCTCCCCATGCCAAACTCATCCAAATTGGTCTTTCCCACCAAAATCCCCCCAGAATCTTTGACCCTCTTCACAGCGGTGGCGTCGAACGGCGGGCGGTAACCCTGAAGCACCCTGGAGCCGGCGGTGGAGGGCATATCGGCGGTGCAGATGTTGTCCTTGACGCCGACAAGAACGCCGGCCAAGGGACCCACATCCTCGTTTCGGCTGATCCTGTCGTCGAGGTCGGAGGCCTCCTTGAGGACGGTCTGGGAGACGTGGAGGAAGGAATTGAGGTGGGGCTCGGTGAGGCTGAGGCGATTGAGGTAGGAGTCGGCGAGCTGGGAGGCGGAGATTTGGCCGGAGAGGAGGGAGTGGCGGATGGAGAGGATTTGGGACTGCGGCGGAGAGGAGGGAGAGAGGTCGAGCTCGGGGGCGGTGGAGGAGTTGGCGACGGAGAAGAGGGGTTTAAAGGGGCGGTGTTTGGGAGACGAGAAACGGAGGGGAAAGCGAGAGAAAGTGCAGGAGAGTGAAGGAGGAGGGTGTAGAGTGGATAGCATTGTTTTTGCTCCTCGTCTCTGTGCCCGCAAACACTGTCACCGAACAGATTGAACCGAAGAGATAAAGGTTTAAGCTTTTCTCTACCGTTTCTCTCAACTCTCAAACGTCACTACTTCACAAGTGTGTTACAGTGTTGTAATTAAGATTTAGTTGAGCTAGATCAATTCACAGCTTGAGCCGAACACATTTTTCGCGAGCCAAGTCGAGCCCTGTTAAAATGAGGCTCGATTTGGCTCGTTTACACTCTTATGTGCTGAGTCTCGAACTCTGGTTTAAAATCAATGAGTGAACAGTGTCAACCACTAAACTATGCTCAAACTGATACAAGATATCATACGAGAAATGATATGTTTGTGTTTATTAGATATATTATTTGTACATTTTATAGGTTTGAAGGGTTAAATCAATATGATGATAATAATGTTAAATTTCGTAATTTCTTTATTGAATTTAAAAGAAAAAGGGTTACCTAACACCATAGCTTTTAGGGGTAATTACACATTACTACGGCTAAAATGACGAGTTTTACACTTTACTGTAGTTATAATGAAAAGTTCAAATTGAGGTCAGTTAATTGTGTTTTTTTACATTTTGCTCTAATACCGTCAAATGTTTGATGGAAAATTTTAAATAATGTAAAAAAGTCTAAAATGCCCTTAAATATTCATAAAATTTTCAAAAAGCTACCGTCATATTCATTTTCTGATTTATTTTTTGTTTTTCTCTTTTAATTATTTTGTCGTTTCGAAAGACAACACCATTCGTTTCACATTTTTAATATTTTAACTGACCCAAAAAGTCCCCAATAATTGTTTCGATTTTATGTATTTGAGGGTATATATGTCATTATGAAAATTTTAACAGAAAAATTTGTAAAAATGGATGGAATTAAGCAATATGTAAAAAAAAGAAATTAGGGTACCTCAATTTAAAAATTTTATTTTATCTGTAGTAAAGTGTAAAACATGTCAGTTTAACCGTAGTAGAGTGTAATTACCCCTAGTTTTTATTAAATGAGAAATTTCTTTGATATGATAATAAGGGAAAATTGTAAAAAGTATTTTTATAATTATATGTTTTATACAAACTATTCGTTCATTGTATTTCTGTGAAAACTTTTCTTCACTCATGTTCCTTTTTGCAAAAACTTTCACTCATTTACTCATATTTATTTTTGCACCGTCTATGAATTTTTTAAAAAATTTAATGGAAATATCACTTGAGTGTTAACTCAAACGTGCTTAGAGGTGTTCTCTAAAAAGTGTGCTTAGTGGTGGGCATTTTGACAACAGAACCGGAGATCGAATCCGAACTGAATCGGAATCGGGACCAAAAAACCGGAAACTGCAGGTAACACTGTTGGTTCTAGTTCTTAAATTGGAGAACCGAGGATCCCGGTCCGATTCTTGACTAGTTCGGTCCGGTTCTGGACCCATGTCGGGCCTTAAACGTGCTAACTCAAACGTCCAAAACTTAAGTGATAATTTTGTTAATTTTCACGAATTTGCACAGATAGTGCAAATTTGAACATGAGTGAGGGAGATTTTTTGTAAAAAAAATATAGTGAAGGGTAGGGATGTAAACGAGCCGAATCGAGTCTCATTTTGGCAGGGCTCGGCTCGGCTCGGGTTTGAACGAGTTTACACAACCTAAGCTTGAGTTCAGTTCGAAATTAAATAGAGAAGCACGAGTTCGGCTCGATTTGGTTTGCTTAAATTTCAATACAAATATTTATTAAAAATTAAATAAATAATTCATTAAATAAGAAATGAGCCAGCTTGAGATTGTCTCGACTTGATTCAGCTCGTCTAATTATATTGTAAATATTTATTAAAATTATAAAAAATATATAATTAATTATTAAACGAGCTGGCTCGCAAGTCTACTGAGCCTTAAAAGGTTAAACTCGAACTCGGCTCGTTTATCAAACGAGCCCAACCTTGAGCTCGAGCTCAATTGTAATGAACCCGAACCGAATATTTAACAAGCCAAGCTCAAGCGGCTCGTTAAGAGCTCAACTAGTGTGCGTCCATAAGTAAAGGGAGAGTGTGCAAAAAAAAAACAATTACAAGGAGACTTATTATAATTTTCCCTAATAATAGTGGTTATAGGAACGATGTCATATTGGCAGTATATTCTACAACTTTCATCCTCCAATTTTTTTTTGTTAATGACGTGCTTCACTCAGTGGCGGATCTGGGGGGGGGGGTGGTGCGGTGGCTGGCACTAGCCCCCCCTTGGCCCGGGAATTCAGAAAAAAAAAATCTTATAATTTTTTTTTCCAAAAATTAGATATGACCTCCTTAAATTCTGATATGTGTATATAAAATGTGAAACTAAATAATAAAACTTTATTGGCTTAGTGGTAAGTATGTGGTATTTTATTCACGAGATTCTAGGAGGCTTTTAAAATATAACATCTTTCATTCTCTCTTTACTTTTTTGTTCATATATATAATTATTTTTTTACTAATTATTGTATTAGTTAATGTTAGATATATCCCACTACATTTTGTATCTTTACTTAAACCCTAGCCGTCATATCTCATGTAAACTCTAGATCATTGAGCCTATATACAGAGGCATTTATTCCACATTGTAATCATCAAATATTCAATATTAAACTCTTTCATGGTATCAGAGGTTTATGTCAGATCTTGATCAAGTTTTTTTGTCGAATGTGGCTTTGCCCACTCGTTAATTATGATTTAACGGGTGGGCAAGGTAATATTGTTTCAATTTCCCTTCCAAAAAAAAATTCTAACTAAAACCTTGTTTTCCTCTTCCTTTTGTTCTTGGCCGCAAACCACATCCAAGTCTACCACTTCTGCTTTCTCTACCGATTGATTTCATATTCTCTTCTATATTTTTTCTTTACACTTTATTACTATATTTTGTTTTCACTCCCTTCCTTTCTTGTTCATTCACCGTAGAGGTACTCCTTCAAGGTTATTTGTCATATGCAATGTTTTATCTCAATCTTCTTCTTCTTCTAATATTTGTTCACCACTCTCTATTCTTTTTTTATATTATTTGTTTTCCTTTCCTCCCTCTATTTGTTTTATCTTTTTTTTTCATCTCTTAAACTCCCTCTGTTAGTTTTTTTCTCTCCGCACTCCTTATTAGATTTCCTATTTAATTTCTTATCTTATTAAATCAAATCCTCTCCCCCTATTCTTCCCAAAAAATAAAAATAAATTCAATTCTCTCCAATCACTTTCACAATCACACATCTTTCTTAATTAATTTTCTGTCTAGCTCTTATTAGCTTGCTTTTGATACCGTCTCTTTGCCTATTACATCTTCCCTTTAATCGTCTTTTTTTCAATATAATATTGCACTGTCGTAATTGTTTGAATTATATCGTATCGACGTAGTTGCCTAACAGTTTAGTGGTATATCTTAAAATCATTTTTTTGCACCATCCTCATGAGACGTAGTTGTCGCACCTTCCCCCAATCTCTCTTTTGATTATTCTTTTCATCTCATCTTTTATTCAATCTCACACTCTCTTCTAATTGTCTCTCTTTACTTCCCGTCTCCTTATATTACTCACCTCCCTCAGTTTCTTTTTTCAATCTCGATTACTACTATAATTCAAGTTATTGCATATCAAGTTCATCTCTCAAGTTTGCAGATATATCCATCAAAGGCTTCCCGACTGCTCTCTTTGAAGACTTTTGCTTCAGTCAAAGCATTCGTCCTCCTCATGCTTCGACTGCGGGGGAGTGTTAGATATATTATATTAGTTATTAATATATGGGCCGAGGCCCACTACATTTTGTATCTTTACTTAAACCCTAACCGCCATATCTCATGTAAACCCTAGATCATTGAGCCTATATATAGAAGCATTTATTCCACATTGTAATCATCAAATATTCAATATTAAACTCTTTCAGTTAAATTGTTTTTTCAATTTTCATTAAACTTTTTGTTTTGTCCACTACATTTTATTGATTAAATTATTTGTCATTTATTGAAAATTTGTGAATTTTTCAACCAAATAAATGCAGAGATTAAGTTCAAGGGTGGGTCGTTTGATTAACGAATCAAACTCGAGCCCAAACTATTAGAGTTTGTAAGGCTTGCGAACCGACTTACTTTGTATTTATATATACATGAAAGTTAAATTCAAACTCAACTAAAAAATAAATAATCAAGCTCGAATTGATTAGTAATTAGTTTATTAATAAAATTATATTTTTTTAATTAATTAATTAATATTTTAATATAAAAGTTTGCCCCTGCAAAATTTTCTGAATATTCCAGTGGCTTCACTTCTTGGCGTCTTACCTTTGTCGATGTCTCCCATAACACACAAAATATGGACGAAGCAAAGCATAATAGAAGGCTAACCCTAGGGCATTGGACATGTCATATATTCAGGATTCGACAACAATGTATATGAAGTTTAGGTCTTCGATCGACAATAAGACATCAATTGTGTTTGACTTCTTGAAATTTCAGATTGTGCACGTGATCCGACGAAAAATTGGTGCGACCATATTTGACGACTTTGACAACTACCGTCAGCCTCCTTCTGTCAATTAGGGTTTTCTATTATTGTTAGGTTTGTGCCCTAGTCCAAAATAATTCCTCAATCTATATTGTAACGGACATCATTATTCTACATAATAAAAAGCATAATATTACTAACGTGTTGTAGTAATATATCTAATGTGATTTGATCTATATCATAATGTGTGTAATCACTTATAGTAGAACTGTAGATCAGAAAGAGTTGCATTCGATAGAGTCCCTGATCAGCTAAGCTTCTTCTGAAGCGATCAGTATGAGACTAACTCCTTGTGATCACGCTCTACTGATCATGGCAAAGATGTGCCGGAGTTATATCATAGATATCATCAGGTCGATGATATCGGACAACCCGATTGTGAGTATGCTGCATAGATCCAGTCATGAGATACTCACATATCGTAACTTGTCATTATATCCTAAGACCAAGGAGTCTTTGTGTACACTATGTAACAAATACCTAAGTTTGACCTAGTCTAACATTATCTGTAAAAGGGTAGCTATAACGGCTTCGATTGGCTTTGACATTTATTGCACTAGTGAACTCGAAAGGCGTCTGAGGGATTTATCACTCATACTTCGGTATGAGAAAGATATCCGTTTAAGACACTTGATGAGTATGACTGAAGAAATAGCATGGCCATGCAGGTGATACCTTAGTATCAGTTTTCAGTCATCTCAGATATCAAGAAACAGTGATTGATAAATTAGGATGACCGTTCTATGCCTATTGATCAATCTGGATATCGGTTTGATAAAAGGACAGTGACATGTACGATAACAGGTTAAGTCGAATAATCGATAATCACGAATATTGGATAATCATAATGTCTTGCTAGAGGCCACTTATGATGGAAAGGGTAAAATGGTAATTTTACCAGTCTGCCAATTATTCGTGAGCCTAGAGGGTCACACGCATTAAGCACAATACATGACAATAATTATGGATGAGATTTGAGAACGATTCGGTAGTTTTCTAGCCTAAGGTTTTAACCAGACGGCTAAAGAAATCAATTCGAGGAAATTGAGCCGGTTTGACTAAACCGAAATTAGAACCCAAGTTAATGGGTTTAATTTGGGTTTTAGTTAAATGGGCTTAAAGCCCATTTAGGGTTCAAGATAAGAGAGGGGTTAAATGCAAATAAGAAGGATTAAAAGGATGGATAATGCAATTTTTATTTTGAAATTCAATTTTAATTTCAAATTAAAAATCACATAATCATTATTTTATCTTATCCTTTGAAAATTTCAGCAACCAACTCCCTCTCTCTCTCCCTCATTGCCGAACCCACTCTCTCCTCTCAACCTCCATTATTGCTCAAGTTTTCCTTTTGATTTTCTAGCAAAAATTAGAGAGAAAAACCATTTCGGTTGTGTGCTTGTGTGGACTTGATAGAGAGGACACTACGCTTGTGTTCTTGTCGATTTCAAGAGGTAAAAATCAGATTTTAATAATGTTCATAACATGTTCAAATAGCATTAAGATCAAGTTATTATCGATCACCACGGTTACATATTGTCCACTGCATGATTTTCAATCTTTGAAACCCGTGGTGATCTCTTTCAATTATTAGTATTTAGGTTATTTCCTAGTTTATATCAGTGTTTTGAAATGAACCTAAGCCTCTAGTACCATTTATTGACAATTCTTGTTGTTAATTAATATAATAAGAGCATCCCTTCGTATAGGGAAATGAACTACTAATGCAAATTAGAAAATAACTTTAAATACTAATAATAGAAACCCTAATAATAATAATAGAAACCCTAAAAATTCCTGATTGACACCTTTCTCGGTCGGTGTGATGTGCGAAGTTGAAGTCTGTTCATGTCGCGTTGACATCATCAACAATTTAACTTTTTTAAACAAACATTTTAGAATACAAATTTAACTTTTTGTAAAGGTTCAATAGAGGGGTTGCCGACAACATGTCACTTCCCGAGAGACTTGCCTCCTAATTCAGGTCGTGCATCGGTTGGGGAAGATTTATTGACTATGCTCGTATCCCAAGCAAGTCTTTCCATGTTGAAACAAGTATATAGAGTGACTAGTTGATGTATGATTTATTATACTTAGATCGATTAAGCAAACAAACAAACATAAACAAGATGACGGGATAAGTTTAGGGACCGTAGTCCACGGGTCGATCGCTCCTATACGAGGGAGGCGATCGATAATTTATTTGCCGGGAAAAACTTCCAGCGGTCACAAAAACCTGTGAACTAGTGTCGAGACTATTCTACTCTCCAAAAGTTGAGAATTACTATGCCCATCACCCCTATTTATACAAAAAAGAGTTCCCTAATTACGACTCTAGCTAAAAAAAAAAAAAGATCTAGAAAAAACCCTAAAATAAAGGAAGATAATTTTTTCCTAAATCTTGGGCGCCAAGTGAAGCGTATTCAATCATGATCCAGTGCATCCAACTGAATAGGGAAGACTTCTTGATTGTAGGTATGGCCGATGTGGCATTGCTTGGCCACTAAACAAGGTCGTGCGGGGGTTCATGACTTCCACATGCTTGCCGTGGTGGCGGGCCAGCCCGTGGTGGCGTCTTGAGCGCGTCCTTCTTACGTGTGCAGTCTTGACCATATGGAGGTCGAGTTTTGAATTCCTCTATTTCGAATTTCTATATTTTGAATTCCTATATTAGTTATATAAAACGAAAACTCCCCTTTTTCGACCTATTGACAATATATATTTTTGTTTCATACTTTTTTTAGTAGTGCTAAAATGAATCGAATACATTGGATTCTTGTTCATATTGAAATGTCGGAACTCGTGATGCGTCTATTTGTGTGAGGGGTTCCTGAGATGTAACGGCTCAAGACATCATTTTGCCGAATTCGGCGGCAATCGTTGATAATACGTTGTAGGGCTAGCCCCACATCACATGCATCGTCGGGCTTCAGAAGTCAGGTGCTTCATCGGTGAAGTGGAAGCGCGCTGGGCCGCCGGCGTTGGATGATCGAAAATTCCTCGAGATTTTTAGGTTACACTCCTGAATCTAGGTGGACGGAGTTCATCGTACGCCTGAGCATGATGGCTCAGAGCCAGACGAGATCACAATGACTGGAGACGACGATTAGAGGATGCTGAATGAACCTCAATCGTCAAGTGCTGCGAACGAACCGAGGCGGAAACGTTCTCGGCCCAGGGAGTGAGAGGGTACAGGTGTGACAAACGGGAGGCCAAACGGCAAACCCTGACATAACGTACAATAACAGTAACCTAGCTTTTATCTCTCCTTTTAGATGAAATAGAATAATTCAGCTCAATATAATGCAAAGTTAATATCTTACCATTATATGTAATCATTCTCCAAGGTTTTCCAGAAAACAGTAACAGAATCAGACATAGCAACGTACAATAAAAGACTTACATACTAGGTATTTTTGTTTACAAAACATATGAAGAGACTTTTTTTACAAAATTTAACGGGCCGTCCGGATCAGGGCCTGCTTGGCTCGTGAGACAGACGGATCTGTCTCCAGCTCCGAATCTATAAATAGCCAGTAAGATCTTCTTGGCTCTCCAGATCCCAAATAACCACTTTACCATCTAACCCTGCAATGTTGAGGCAAAACTGATTTTAATACACTCAGCTCTTAAAAAAATGGGGATAAGTATTCCGAGCATAACAAAACTGAGACAATTGTAGCTTTGTTGTTACAAAAACCTGAGGTGCTGAAGTGTGTTGGTTTTTTCTTGCCCGCCAGGTTCAACGGGACAATACAACTACAATTCCAAGAAAAATAAGTGTTATGGTTTGCACGACAAGGCATGATAGATACGCTAAAAGACCTAATAATTCACCGGCTGTTGATTTTCCACCTATATTCTCATATATGCTCTCTGCATAACCAAGGGATTTGACATCGACAACGAGACTTTGTTTAAGACCACGTCAAATACAAGTAGCTGTGAAGTAACCAATGAATTGAAAATGAAAACAAAAGTAAATATCAAGTAAAACAATTACTTGATGCAATTCTCGTGAACGCTTCCACGTTGTCTTTGATTTTCAACTGCGTCATTACCCATTCCATATTTTGACTGGGTATAGAATTTTCCAAATGCTTCAGTGAGCTGGTAAAGAAGGAAAACAGGAGAACAATGTATTATTACAAGCACAAAACCAATGGAAAACTCAAAAGAAATTTTGATCAGCAACCAGCGACCTCCTGCTTATATCACATGAGGTCTCTGCCACTTCACCCACAGCCTTCAGTAATAGAATCCTTAAACTGCTAGGGGAACAATTATATTTAAGGATGATAAAAGGATTAAATTTCTAATTAGCCAACTAAAATTGAAAAAAAACAAATAAAATCATAGTGAATTGTGTTTCTTAAGCTGCCTTGCTTATAGCTCCACTTGATGTAACATACTAATATGACCCTAAGAATTAAGGCTAAGTTCAGATAGTTTTGAGAGGCGATGTGAACTACCCCTTCCTCTACGTGTAAATGCAATGCAAAGTTTTTGCAGTCCATATGGACATTCCGGTTCATTTACGTCCCCTATTTTCATTTTCATTTTCATCTTAGAATGTGAATCAACGTGTGCCAACAGAATAGGGTTAGGGAATGGTCAAGTATTTGCTCTAAAGTTTTTTTCATATATTTGACAAAACCCCACTATCAATACCACTCTCAAACAACTATTCTTCTCTAAAAGAATTCATGTTTAAAGGGGGGGAGAGAGAAAGACGCTTGAAGTTTCAACATCAACTTGTGAGTTGGGTTCACTGCATTTGCATGGCCGTGAGAGAGCAACACGCTTTACACAATTATAATGATACATTCAACCAAGAACACAATCTTTTTTCAAAATTTCAGCTTTATGGTACATGTTTTATCTTAAACATTAGATTTCTCAACCACATGATGCCAATGGCTCTGAATAATTAAATGAACTTCTTGTGAGAGTAGTGTTAATATATTGTTGACTCATGTCATGCGCCACCATCAAATGAAAATGATATAAAGGAAAAGGTTGGAGACAGAACTCCTTGCGAAAGAAAGATTTGCCAATAAGAGAATTAAACCAACTTCCTTCATACCTGTGAGCCATACTTTGAACCAGAAGTTGATGTTTTCCTTTCACCTAGAAACCTGATGAAGCTCCTACAGAATACACAGAGATCAACTATAATGGCTCCCTGCCAGTTTTAAAAATATTACACTGGTTTTCGATCCTGGATGGACCACAACATATGCATTCGAAGATGAATCAACTGAAGTCTGAGGTAAGAGCCTGCCCAAAAGGAAACTGAATGCATCATAAAAATTTACATACCACATTCCTCTTTCATCTGCAGCAAAAATCATGGGGCTGCAGTCAAATCCCACTCCAACAAGAAGTCTCTCAGACACAAATAAAACCTGCAAACAAGTAACAAATCAAGCCAAAGTTTTCATATTAAGTGAATAGCAATTAAAGGAAGTAACTATAATCACAAAAAAGTTAACAAGAATGGATGCTGACCCACATCGCGAAGAGGCAAATCTTTGAGAGCAAGGTTTTGGGCAAGAGGAGAAGGACCAACGTCATCAACGAAATATATCATAGAATTGTGGCCTGCAATAAAACCAAAGTAGTAAGCAGAAAATAAAAATAATTCCAGAATCACAAAATAGATTAGGAAAAATGATTTAACAGGGATCTTAAAAAACATTATATTTGATTTGATCTGGAATTCATTCAAGCTTACTAGCAATTCCCACGAGAAATTGATAAAAATAATGATTTATCCTTTTAAATGGAGATGCAGAGGAGTGTAAACATCAACCTGCATAAGCCAGTGTTTTGCCACTTGGTGACCACTTGACACCAAATGCCCAGGAGTTTGAGAGATCAAGCTGCACAATTTGCTGTCCCGGCAGAAATAAAATAAATAAGATCATGCCGCATCCACAAAACTTGGAATTTGAATAAGTAGCAGAAACAAGTATTTGGTCCTGCAACCTTCTACCTTTCAGGTTTCCAAAGAGTTAAAATAACAGCTTTACCAGCAATTCTTTTACCCACTGTTATATTTAGAAGCATTTTGGAAATAATTTAATACGTTCTTAGTATCAGTAAATGTGTACATCTAAGAGAAATTATTCAAACAAATGACATATTATAGCTGCAGTTCCAAAAAAATTGTTTGTCTTGAGACCCTGCATAAGGGCAAGCTAGTTCTCCCAGATGGAAATAGTTCTTCAACATTAACATCTAGTGCATAAAAACCCAGCATAATAATTCATGGAGATCCAATGTGATAATACAGAGCATATGCCTATATTATACAGGGAAAGCAGTAGGCTACAAACCTCTCCAAATTTTGTGTCTGAAGAAGAACCTGCTTTATCCTTGGGCCTGCATAGATAATTAATTATGGATAGTACTCACAACTGTTGTGTACAAAAACATGAAATGCTCCATACTATTATTAAACATACTTTGTATCGACACCCTTAATGAAGGTGGAAAACACACGGCATTTTCCATCAGTGGATGTTGTTGCTAGAAGAATCTGTCCAGAAAATAACTTAGTTATATCAAATTCTTATTGCAAATCTTAATAAATAGTATTAACTCTCTTAAGGTGAGAGTCAAGTGGCAAAATTGGAGCTCCTTTCTACATTATAGGAGGTCTTGAGCCCAATAAGCCAAATACTTGATATATTAATCTTAAGTCTTCTTAAGAATCATACACTTGGTGCTCCCTTGCTTCTACATAGCAAGGCCTTGAAACCAAACATTGATACATAACATTGCCGAGCAAAAACACAAAAACAAGGCAACATGTTATCGAAATATTAGCCTTTCATCCTACATAACGTAAATTAAAAGGTACAGTGTAAACTTAACATAGAAAGAATTACAAACCCCATACCGCCCAAAATCCTAGGAAATTTTTGATAGTCAGAATAGATTTTAAAACATGTTTTTTTAGAAAGATTATCCATGTCTTTGTTTATGTATCAAGTTAGAACAAATTACTCTAATTCGCCCAATCCCCAAGAATTTCCAAGCAATTGCACTTAATTTTGGAAGTATCCTTTTGTTTTTTCCTACAGATTTTCCAGTTATGTTTCCCCATCAAAGTACACCAGGGTCATTAGTTATTGGATTAAATTGATTTCCATACATTTGGCGTTCCAAAAGTACCCTTTCCAGGGCATTGGATTCTCACCAATGTTTGATCTATTCCCCTCCGGGGAATCCTTAGAATTACCACTGCTTAGCTTTCAATCCACCTTTGACCATCAAATGAAATGTGAATAGCCCATCCTCCTCTCCGTCTATTTGAAAGATCATGACAGAAGATCTTCCTTCTAAAGTTTCAATTCAAAGGAGTGCTAGATTGGACGAGATATTCGTTGGAAGACTTCCCAAAAGAAAAAGAAAAGTGGCTAAACGAACTAGTAAATAGAGCCCCTAGCTTTCGTCTCTCAGTGTCAATGTTGGAACTAATTAGATACCAGAGTCAGTAGTGGAGTCTCTACTATAGATATAGGCGAATTACCCTGACGCCTCATTGGAGAACAAAAAAAGAACAAAACAGGGCAAGTTCACGTAGAAAAGTGGAAGCGGAACTTGATGAAACCAAAGACGAGGCATGACCTGGTGAAACCATGAAATAGTAATCGTTTATCCTACACATGATGTAAATCAAAAGGTACAGTTTAAGCTTCACATAGTGCCATTAGTGAATCTTATTTTTGTTTTCTCCCTCATGGTTTTGCATGGCATAGATGATTTTGATTAACTAGTTGCAATTTAACATAAACATATATCCAAAAATATGCAAAGCATGCAAATTAACCTTAAGGATAGTGATAATTTATCACACCTAACTATAGCTAAATGAACCTTTCATACCCTAACTACTTTTCTCTCTTTTTTAGTACCATGACAATTTTTTGTGACAACCTACGTCTAAAATAGCTAAATGCCTAAAATACCCCTGAAGTAAGAAATTAGAATTGAACTAGTTCAACGTGGTTTAAAAACCCAAAATTGATCCGGTTCAATTTGATTACAAAAAAATTTAAAATTAAAATTTGTGAAATGAGTTTCTCCTTCATGGACAGTTTCAGGACGATTATGGGTCAAGGGTCTTCTGGATGCGTCTTCAAGAAAGTGTTGATCGATGGAACTTGCGTTGTAGTGAATAGGATCGAAGGAGAGGAGCAAGAAGTTGAAGAAGAGGACAACAATGTAATTTCACCAATTTTCATTTTTTTGTAATTAAATTTAACCGGTTCAATTATGAGTTTTTAAACTTAGTTGAACCAGATCAACCTGATTCCTTAGTCCAAGGGTATTTTAGACATTTCAACTATTTTAGAGATAGGTAGTCACAAAAAAATTGTCAGGGTACTAAAAAGAGAGAAAAGTAATTAGGGTATGAAAATGTCATTTCGCTATAGTTAGGTGTAACAAAGTGTCATTATCCCTTAACCTTATATCCTTACCTTGAACTATAAACATAATTTGACCTTGAATAAATCAAAACATCACGGTCGATCCCAAATTATAAGTTTAGATCTATTCTAATAGTGCCTTGGAGAAATAACAGTAGACAGATATGAAACTAGCTTTCTTTTTTGAAGGGTGAATTTTACAAACGTGGGATACACGTACATTATTGGGATGCCAAGCAATACTTGTCACAGAAGAATTATGCCTTTTCCTTATAAGCTTACTGACCCACCTAGAAAAAAAGAAGGCATCAATTAGTAGTTGTCTTAATGATGTTATACAAAATTATGCAAATTAACAAGATGTAAGTTCACGCAATTAAATCCTATAGGCGGGTTTTGATAAAATACAACATGCGAGGGAGAGATGAAGAGTTTGAGAGAGGATAGAACAAGGAGCTTTAGTTTTAATAATTTTTTTGTTACTACAGTTTATCCATAGATTGGTATGAACTTGGAGCAAGAGTCATAGTTAGTGCCTTTTGACAATGTCAATACTTAAATAGAACAAGAAAAAGTTCTGGTCAATCAATCTAGTTTTCAGCTTATTTCTTGCTAGGCACTTCCTGTTTCCATGCACATTCACTCATAAGATAGTAAATTACTTGATGCAATCATCCCTGTATCCCCCTCATTTTCTTCCCCAAAGTGCATGGAGTTAAATACAGCTTTCAAGTGGATGTTTCCTTGAAGATCAAGCTTATGGATGTCCATTATTGGTTTTCCACTCTAGCTAATTTCTGTTAAATTTCTAAAATATGATTGTATTATTGAGGAATACTTGATTATGAATTACTATAGGAGGTTCCTTTATATAAGGAATAATAGGAAATAAACCAAACTAGGAAACATAATACGAATAGGAAACACTCATTAATTAACTATTCTAACACTCCCCCTCACGTGCAAACTGTTAACCGTGTAATACAAGTCTTGCACGTGAAGCAAGAATAATAGGAAAGCTAACATCTTCAATCATGCCGATTATACGGACATGAGAACAAGTGATTTTTAAGAAGAATCACTAAAACTTTTCAAGTAGCTACGTCATATAATGACAGTGCGACAACTCGTCGTATAGCAACGGTGCAAGATGATTTTAAGATTAACCACCAAACTTTTCAAGCAACTACGTCATATAATGACGGTGCGGCAACTACGTCGCATAACGACGGTGCAAAGGTGATTTTTAAGAAGAATCACTAAACTTCTCAAGCAACTACGTCGGTGCGAAACAATTTCAAGCAACTACGACGGTGCAAAACTCAACAAAATCAGTGGAGCAGAAAACTTGGCAAACGAGCATCGAAGGCGCGTGAAACTCACGCGTGGTTGACGAAACCAGAGAACAATCAAATTAATCGGACTTGAGCTGCAAAAGCTTTTCTTGCCGGCGGTGAGGACATAAGAACTCCCCGAACAGAGTGGAGGTGACTAAAAACGGTCGCCGGAGAATTCGGGAACGTGAAACAGATCTGAAAAATTCGGGATGAACAGTACGTCGTGAACAGTACCACTGAACAGTGATTTGCGCCAGTGAACAGTAACTCGGGGGTTTTTTTCTTTTGAAAAATACGGAACAATAATGCCCCGCCCACCAGCTAAAACATAATTAGCGAGTGGGCATAGCCACACGGGTAGGATCGAAACTAACCTACCTCTGATACCATGTTGAATTTCTAAAATATAATTGTATTATTGAGGAATATTTATGAATTACAATAGGAGGTTCCTTTATATAAGGCACAATAGAAAATAAACCAAAATAGGAAACATAATACGAATAGGAAACCCTAATTAATTAACTATTCTAACAATTTCTTCTGCTGAACTCTGCTTCTGTCAGGAACTTTCTGTTAAAAGTGCCTATGTCTCGTAAGTCGGCATAATTCATCTTTGGAGCAGTGTTTGTACCGTACTCCTATGTACAAGACTTTCTTCTCTTCTTATTCCCGTTTCTTTATAGAGTTGGTTTTTTTTTGCTTTCCCACCAAGTAAATGTACTATTTCTTGGTAGGAAAGTTCTTGTATATTTGAAATTCTTGCTCATAAAAAAGGATATCCAGATGATGATCACATAAAGGTAATAAGAACCTATGTGCATGCCTAAACCAACCTAAACTCATACAGGATTCAAGGACCACAACATCCCTTAAAGAGATGATTTTACAGGGAAACGAATTTTATTTAACCCCTTACGAGTTGCACACTTAGCTGGATACCACTCAAATGTATTAAGGTGCCCACCATAATAACTTAGACTCTTAGTTAATTGAAAAAACTAAAAAATAATCGAGCAAGAGAACCAAAAGGAACGAAGCACTCAAAGTTTTAGTTACCAGTTATTCTCTTGCTCGTAATAACATATACAAACAGTTTTAGCTCCACTTCCCACAGCAAACTTGTTTTCTGTAGAAAAAAAACAATACATTGTCACATTGCAGGACAGAACCAAACCCATATAAAATAAAAATCAGGCAGTATATCCACAGCCAAATTTAACATGAATCGAGCAAGGAAGTTCCACATCATGGAGATAATCATTATAGTATCCTCACATGTGCCGAGAAATGTGAAGGCTCAAGAGTTTGATATAGATCAGTTAGTAAATAACATCTGTTTGGGCCTTAGTAACTTATCGTGGAATGTGTATACATGCTCTCCTGGAGCATATATCAAAACCGGCATCTCATATGAGCTCAACAGTTCTTAGAGGATATCAAAAACTTAAAATGTTACCCGAAAACAAGAAAACTAAACTCACCGTCTAATAATCTGCAGACATAGGTACACTTAAACTACCCATAGTTACAAATGTATGAACAAGCCTTTCCACTATATCAAATTTGAGCTCATCATAGCATAAATTGATAGCACAACATTCAGGGTGCTGATATCTATGTACAAGAGTACAAAATCAATTATACACGTAATAAAATCATATAAAAGTAAGCTCAATGAGGCAAAAAGAACAAAAAAATGATTTAGAATACTAATCACCCTTCATTACCTTCTGGGCTCCACCGAACACAAAGTGCAGCACGGTTTAGTCTAAGGATGACAAGGGTTGGTACCCACTCTGATCCTTCTTGGTTCCAAACATATCTAGAAGAAAACCACAGTATGATGACTGAAAGTTATCAGAGAAAGAAGGAAGTGGCCAGTCAAGAATCTCAAACCAAGTGGACACTTACGAATTCCGATCATGAGACGCAGTGACAAGTCTGTTTGACTTTGCACTCCAGTCTATCCCAGAAACAATTTGATCATGCTGTGACCATAGTGATAAGTTAGTTTGAAACACATCTATCACAGATAAAATAACATTTACTTCCCCTTTAGTAGCATGATTAAACAACTATAAATAGCATACAATCAACCAGGTACATAACTCCCGAGGCCAGGGACATCTAGGTGTCATGAAAAGGACGAGCGAATTCTCGTATCTCAATTTAAGCACAGATTTTCTCGATATTCAAAATAAAATCATATCGATGTAATTCTAAAGTTTTCAATGAAAGCAATCTTGGATACCAATGGTTTCTAAAAGAAGAACTACCATTGATACTTCTAGATTACAGTTATACCCAATAACTTTTCAACATCAATACTACTAGCTATTTTTAATCAAAAAAGTACCTTCTGAAGAACATGTATCCTCTCCCACTTTTCTTCGGACAATCTATAAATGTGAACTTCGGTATTGTTTGGGCAAAGTGCAACCACTACAAAGAAGAAGAAGTTGCATTACAAAATGAACAACAAAACACAAAACAGGCGGCACAATTTCACTAAGACCAGCTTAACAATTCAAGAACTGCCTCATCTTAACACTAATTCATGGGATATCAGATGATAGGGGCAGTTAATATGTCAATGTCATGCAAATGTCTTACTGAGTAAATGGCAGCTTCCCCGTATAACCCAGAAGAAAATTTACAACCTTGAAGAAATCGATCTCAAATGGAAAAGAACCCATAAAGAAAAATCAATCCAATCGCCCAAACTGATCGCCAAACAGAAATGAGGTGAACTTTCAAACTCAATCAGAATCCGACAAGCTATTGAGAACAATAGAGGAGAGGGAGGAGAGGAGAAAGAAATTACTGGAGTGATCGGGACTCCAAGAGTGGCAAGTGATGGACTGAGCGAACTGATGAACAGCAAGAGAGGCCATTGATGGATCTGGATTCTGGATCTCGAGATAGACAGGCGATGTAGATCCTTTTCGCTGAGCTGACACGGTTTGGTTTCTTATTTTGTGTTTCTGTTTTGCAACTATTTATGTTGGCTAAAAATATGTTCAGCTTAAAGTACATTGAGTCACATCCAAATTAAAAAATGGACAGATAGCAAAACAAAGTTAAAAGTTCGATTAATTTTTAAAGTAAAAATACAAAAATGCTCTTGTCATGACTCTAAATTTTCAAATACATGTCCTTGGTCTTTCTCTCTCTCTTCTTTGTATCTGTAACACCGACCTTTCGACTGACATCGCCGACCGACCTCTCCTTCCTCGTCGCTGCCCGATGCTCGCCGAAGCTCGCCGAATTGGGTATATCTAAACCTCATGCTCCCACTAAACCTCTCATTCAGCAATCACTAAAATTGGGTATAGCTAATTCTTCCAAGCCAATAGGTGCTAAAATATAGACTATTAGAATTAGTAAATCACTCTTACAGGAACAGAGCTTTTTTATGTGCTTTAATGGCAACCCGAGAGCCAGAGCTCCAGGTCTGACTGGCTGGTTCGACTCGACTGTCGGGAGGTTCTTTGAGCTCGTCGAGCTCTCCGTCGTCCCCGACCGGACCGTGGGTCCCATCCCCCCGGAGATATTGAACCTCGCAAGGCTCATGTTCTTAGCAATCAAGCTAGATCCTGCGGGTTTGGGCGAGCTCCAGCAGCTCTGTAGGGCCAAAACGCGTCGCGTGAAACGTCGCGTTTCGAATTCGATCCATCGCGCAAGAGTACGCGGTCACAAGTAATACAATATATGAAATCGGTAAGTACCGGGTTGATCCACATGGACTAATGAGGGTCTTTCGGTCGAATTTGTGTTTGCGATTGAGATTCTCAGAAAACTAATTCTTTTTGGGTTTTTGGAGAATTAAGACAAACTAGCAATCGACGGTTTGTATAATAATTTAATTAAAGCGCATAGGGTGTTAAACATGCATCACTTGACATTACTTAAAAGAGATACTCGTTTTATTGGCCTCGTGGTGATAAACCTACGTTCTCGCGCTCTCGGCATTGAGAACGACCTAATCTCGAGATGACACTTGCTCTCTCGAGTCCGTATCAATCTTGAAACCGCATTCGCCCAAAAATGTTAGGCTAAGGGTTAATCCGAGGTGTCAAAACCCGGTTTCGAGCCTCTAACCCTCGGTGATTCCTAGATCCAAGTCTATCCGTCCATCTCGGCATCGGTTTAGCCTCCTAAACATGCATTCTACATAGTCAAATCACGATACAGGTATTAAAACAAGAAAATCACACAACACCATAAGTAGACTTAGAACTAATACCTCATATTAAGACATAATAATCAAATTACACAATGTTTAGCACCCATGGCTAAGGGTTTTAGCCCTTAACCATGGTGCTTAAGTCAAATATCATCATGTACATAGCAAACATAAAAGCATGACAATAAACATGGAAATATGGATAGAAAATCTCTTGGTGTTCTTGAATGGATGAATCTTCAAGCTTGGTGTAAATGGTGTTTCTCCTTGTCTTCTTGGTGAGCTAGTGGTTGAAATGTCTTCCAAAACTCCTACTTGGCTCCACAAGTGGTCTCTTGTAGAGAAAACCACGTCTCCCAATGATGAAGTGATGATGAAGAACAAGGCAAAAGGAATGTCTCCCTTTCCTGAAGTGACAACACAATATGGTAGGTGAAGAATTTTCCAAAAGCTCCCTCTATCTTTAGGGCACTTGCCATTTTATACTTGCTGAATTCATGCTTGGTCACGATCGTACATGGCATGGTCACAATCGTGACTTTGCAGGGGGGACCATTTTGATCGGGGTTAGAGTCGCGGTCGTGCCTTTATTTGAATTGATGCACGATCGTGACTCTCTTTTAGTGCCGATCGTGATTGCGTCGTGCTCGAGATCGTGGGAGCGTTTTGTCCATCGAGCCAAAGTTGCCAACTTATATTCATTTCGTCACGATCGTGCCTGAGGAAGTCACAATCGTGACTCTCTTTAATCGCAATCGCGTCCAAAGGTGGCACAATCGTTACTAAAGGCTCACCATCTCTTTTTAGTTTCTGTCTCTCCAAGACTCGATCTCACCGACTCCCACTTCTCGCCCTTCCCCCCCGTTCATGCATATGCTCTTGAAAACACCAAAGAGCATAAAATTATCCTAGTTTGGCCCTAAATGGCCATTACGAGGCAAATAAGCACTTAATTGTGAGGTTGAGCGAGATCAAACAGAAACCGTTCGCCCCACAACAGGCTCCGGACCCTCGATCTCTGCTAGAACCAGCTCGCCGGAGCTATCCCTCCAGCGGTCGAAGCCTTACCAGGAGCTCACTAACTTGATTCTCGACCACAACCAGCTCACGAACCTCAAGACCCAATTTATGTACTTTCCTCATTGCTAATCTCACCCAGGTGTAGCTAGGTGTCTTTTGACAAAACTTGAGTATGACTAGGTACTTTACCCATATATTTATTATCATTTATTCAAGGGATAATTTCACACAAGCCTCGTTAGGTTTATCAAAAGCCTCACTCACACTACACAAAATTATAAATACTTAATTGTGGAGTCACTTAAGTTTACAAAAATCCCACTTAGCTCCAATTCGTTATTTTTTTTTAATTGACAAAAATGCTCTTTTATTTAAAAAATTTAAAAATAGTTTTACGCTTCTTGTAAAACATAAATTTTTAAAAATAAATAATAAAAAATTGATTTTAGGATAAAAAATTAAAAGTTAAATTTTATAAATAAAAAAATGATGTTTAAAAACCGTTTTTCAATTTAATATTTTTTTCCGAAAAACTTTAAAAATCATGTTTATTTTTTTTTCATAAAAATATTTTTGAGAAACAAGTTTTAAAACTATTTTTTAAAAGTCTCAATGCAGGGGCATTTTCATAATTTTTTAAAAATTTAACATAATTATTCAAAATAATTAACGGAGTGGGGTTAAGTGAAACTTTTGTGAACCTTAGGGGCCTTACTTCACAGTTAACATTTATAATTTGGGGGATGTAAGTGAGACTTTGAGAAACATACGGAGATTTATGCGGAATTATTCCTTTCTTCAAAAATTATCACATGAATTAAGTTCAAGAAGTTATATTCCTTTGGACTTTTTCAAATAAACTTTCATTTATTTTAGGGGAAATAACACTTTACTACAACTAAATATCATAATTTTTACTTTAGTACATTTTGTTTTAGTCAGTGCGGTCAGTGGTGCATTTAGAAAAATTTTCAAGGGCGGCAAAATTTTACACTAAAAATTTAATTAACTAATTAAAAACATAATTAATACAAATATTAATAAAATAATTACTAAATGCATATGAAAAATCAATTTGAGTTTGATTATTTATTTTTAGTTTTGTTAAAATTTAACTTTCATGTATATATAAATAATGTGGTTCATACAAGATTGGCTATTTTGTGTGATGGAAAGATGTCCATCCACATGTCGCGACCTAAGAAACCTGACGCTGGAAACGAATGATGTCTATCCAGAAGTCGCAACATCAAGATCCGAACATCTCAAGAGACGACCATTTGGAGTTTCCTTTTTTATAAGATCTTCTAATAAAGGCATGAATCGATGTGATTTAGATGCGCATCATCTTTAGGAAACTTGGAGAAGACGTATCGGATGGAGCTATATGAGATCTTTTAGGAAACCCTAAAAGATGTTTTGTCCATCTTCTACATAAAGGTCGTCGACCTCCCCATAGAAGGTGTGCAGTGTAGCTGACTCTCTGTGCACAATATTCAGGGTTCCTAAACGTGTTGGGAAGCTGGGTATTGTGACAGAGATATAGCTTGTGTGTTCAATCAATATTCAATCGAATGATTTCTTGACTGCTCGGGGTTGTGATATCGGTGGTGAAGAAGCAGCTGTGCCACATGTTGCTGAGGATGTTGAACCGCAAGATGTCAGGACAGATGTCGCAGACAAAGAGACAGACACAGTTAGTGACATTAGTTCAGACATTGTCGCTGCCCCGGTGCCAGATCAGAGAATCCCTTCTAGAAAGGTACAAAAGGATCATCCAATACAAGAAGTGATTGGAAATATTGAAGACGAAGTCCGTACTAGGAAAAAAGCCCCAGGGAATTATAGAAAAATGATTGTGAATGTCTGTTTTGCTGTCTAAAATTGAGCCCAAAAATGTCCAAGAAGCCATCAATGACAAATATTGGACTAACACCATGCAAGAAGAGCTTGGCCAGTTTAAAAGAAATGAAGTTTGGGAGCTAGTACCCAAACCTTCTAATGTCAATGTGGTAGGCACGAAGTGGATCTTCAAGAATAAGACAGATGAGCTTGGGAACATCTCGCGTAGCAAAGCAAGATTGGTGGCCCAAGGGTACACTCAGGTAGAAGGAATAGACTTTGAAGAAACTTTTGACAAACGTGTTGGACTAGCGTTTCGAAAGCTGAGTATTGTGACAGAGATATAGCTTGTGTGTTCAATCAATATTCAATCGAATGATTGCTTGACTGCTTGGGGTTGTGATCGCACGATTGAAGTCTTGTGCAAACCGTTGAAGAACGACGAAGTGATCCAAATAGAGGCGTCTGTTCGAGGAGTGAACTCGAGTGAGGAGCTCGAAGATATGGGGAGACCTTGTGTTAAGTTGTCACTTGTAACAATACCATAGAGCTTAGATTTGTGTGATAATCGTGAGAAGCTTGTATGTGTTGATTGGTTACATTAGAGTGAAACTTGTTCCCCGGCAGAGTGCCCCCAGACGTAAGTGACGTTGTACCGAACTGGGTAACAAACTTCTGTGTCGTTTACGTTTTTTTTGTTATACTGTATATTAACTTTGCACCAGCAAATGTTTATCACTTAGTCTTAATATTATGATAGACATCTTGCGTTTAACTATAATTTCAAATACAAAGTCAGTTGGTTCACGAGCCTTACAAACTCTATTAGTTTAGGCTCGAGTTCAATTCATTTATCAAACGACCAATCTCTGCATAAACTTGCTTAGAAAATTCACAAATTTTTAAAAATTTAAAATAGTTTAATTAATAAAATATGATAGACAAAACAAAAAGTTTATTGAAAAATGAAATTTTTAAATAATACAATAATTATTAAAATAATAATTATAACTATGAGCCAACCAAAGGGTTGTAAACGAGTCAAGTTTTTAACGAGCCGCTCGAGCTCGACTCGTTAAAAATTCGATTCAAACTCGTCGTAATCGAACTCGAGCCGAATTTGAGCTCGAGCCTAACCTTTTAAGCCTCGATAGGCTCACGAGCCAGCTCGTTTAATATTTATTAACTATATATTTATATTAATATATTTTAAAATTTTTAATAGAATTAGACAAACCGAATCAAGTCGAGTCAATCTCAAGTTGGCTCATTTACTATTTATTTAATTTTTAGTGAACATTTATTTGGAAATTTAAACGAAACGAGCTCAGCTCGAGCTTGTCTATTTTATTTTGAGCCGAACTCGAGCTTAGTTAACTAAGCTCATTCGATCCCGAGCTGAAAACTTTTTTCATGAGTCGGGCTCTGCCAAAATTAGGCTCGATTCGGCTTCCTTACACCCCTACCAAAAAGTAAAGAGATAATGAAAGATGCTCCATTTTAATAGGCCACAACTATTAAAGTAATTTTGGGCCTAAAAATCAATAAAAACACACAACTATTAAAAAGTTCGTCAATTCCAATGTTTGAAATTGAACTTATTGACCTCATGCATAAAATAGTACACAAATA
This sequence comes from Geranium rotundifolium, assembly GCA_963920655.1. Classification (NCBI taxonomy): domain Eukaryota; kingdom Viridiplantae; phylum Streptophyta; class Magnoliopsida; order Geraniales; family Geraniaceae; genus Geranium; species Geranium rotundifolium. Next base: position 40,466,779 of record OY987311.1, read on the forward strand.
CCATTAAGTCAAACGGGGGGAGGGGCTCGTGGATCCGCCCCTGTGTACGTTACATTTTTGTAAATCTAACCATATCACTTTTTCACTTTCGTACACTAACTATTTTTTTCTTTTCTTCAGTACCCTAACTATCATTTTGGAACAACTTATTTCTAAAATATCAAAAATACCTAAATTGCTTCTAGAATTAAAATGGTTTAAGAAACCAGAATTGAACCAGTTTAATTTTGAAATCAAGAAATTGACTCAACTTCTTCTTTGTGGGCTTGATGCTCGCCTCCGGCCCCTCCGATACTTGCTTCCGGCCTTAACCCACTGGCGATGACGACAAATCGAAGTTCACTTACCGAAAAAATGGAGCTTACTTACTCACTGAAAAAAAATGGGAGATGTGAAATAAAAAAAATGGAGCTCATCGCCAGAAAAAATGGAAGTTACTCACTCGCTGGAAAATTGGACTCACGGGAAAATAGGGAGTTCACTCACTCGCCGAAAAAAATAGAGCTCACTCGCTTGCCAGAAAAAATGGAAGAGTTGAGTTCAAAAAAATGGAGTTCACTCACTCGCCAGAAAAATGGAGGAGGTGAGCTCGAAAAAATGGAGCTCACTCGCCGGAAAAAATGGAGCCACTCACTTATAGGAAAAAATGTAAAAGGTGAGCTCGAAAAGAAGACCTCACTTGCCGGAAGCGAGGTGGCCGGCGGCATAGTGACTGGAGAGAGAGAGAGAGAGAGAGAGAGAGAGAGAGAGAGAGAGAGAGAGAGAGAGAGAGAGAGAGAGAGTATGATTGTAATTTCAAATTAATCAAATTCTGGTTTGATTTTTTCAGTGGATCGGGATGAATTAGACAATCTTAAAGTTGAACCGGTTCAATTTTAGAGGTAATTTAAGTATTTTTGATATTTTGGGTGTAGGTTGTCCCAAAATGATAGTTAGGGTATCGAAAAAATGAAAAAAATAATTAGGGTATGAAAGTGGAAAAGTGATATAGTTAGTGCACAAAAATGTCATATTTCCTTATTATAATAATGAATTATATTAAATAATAACTAAAGAATTAAAAACTACAGTCTTTCTTCTTTGAGATTGGCATGAGACCTTCTCCACCACCGCCATCATCGCCGGGGGCAAGAACCCGGACGTAAACGAATGATGTCGTCAATTGAGAAGAATAGGACCTCGACGAGTGTCGGTGTCGATTCTTGTCTCGACGCCGCAGACCTCGACGACGGATGGAAACGTTCCAGATCCATTCGGAATCGATGACGCCACCAATTCCCAAACCTTGACAGGATACTGTGGTTAGAGGAGCCCAGATCTCGACGACAGTTGAGGTTGGAGGGAGGGTTTGGGGATGAGGGAGCAAAAAGTTTCAGTCCATACCTTTATTTTTTATTTTGTAAATTATTAATTCATATATTCAAATTTGTCGATTTATAATTTGTTAATTTTGAATTTAATCTTTATTATTAGTAATAAATTAATTAACAATAATATATATATTAACTATAAACTATTATTAATTTATAATAATTTAATAGTTTTAATGTATAATAATATTTTATTGATATTATTATATATTAATTAGTTTATAATAGCTATAATATCTTTTAATTTTTTGTATTTTAATTGTTTTACTACAAGAGTATTTTTGTCTTTTACCTTAAAGTTCTATTAGATTTAACCCCATTAGAGTATAGTAAACATGAGTGATAGTTGAGGGTAGTGTTGTGTATTTTTTTTAATACAAAGGTATTTTCGTCTTTTATCCTAAAATTCTATTAGACTTAAACCGTTCGAGTATAGTGAAAATGAGTGATAGTTGAAGGTAGTGTTGTGTAAATTTTGTCGTTGAGGATAGTGATGTGAAAATGAGTGATATGTGCGGTAATGATGTATAATAATCCCTAAAATCATTGTATATTATTCTTTGGAGTGATAGCTATACAAAGAAGTTCACCTCGAGCTCTTTTTGTCCTTAGTTTTACTGTATTGTCACCCTTATTAACGTGGTCATCTACTCCCAACGAAGTAATTTGACTATCACTGTCATTAAGGCGCCAATGTATGAACGATGAATGTTGTAATCAAAATTCTCTCTATAAAACACACATGTACCATCCTGGTTATGTGTGTGTTTATTGATGTTTTCGCATCATAAACATTCATTCCTCTGCTGGGTCCAATCGTACCTTGTTCGGTCCATTAAACCCCTCGTTCATCATACATTTTGTCCTTGTATCGGATATATAGAGCATTTTTGTTCGGTTTTACGCTTTTGGGCTTTTTTGATGATATGCATATTTGGAAGCAATTCCGTGATTTTTAAAGCGGTAGATAGCATGGCTTGCAGGACAAGAAAGCCAAAGATTTGAATTTAAATGGTTGTCACGATTCCCGTCATGATCGTGTCAGTCACCATGTCATCATATTTTCAAAATTCTCGTGGACTGTCATGATTGTCGTCACGATTGTGACAATCTAGCGGGGCAAGGAGCTTTTATGGAGCAACGATATCATCATGGAGTGTGAAGCTGGCATGATACGAGGAGGAAGAGAGTGTCACGGTTGTACCAACGATCGTGACAAAATCAGTTTCTTAAGTGGGGGCCACGGAGGAGTCATAACGCGGTCACAAAGGTTTATCACGAGCGTCACATTCCTTGTCACGATTGTGATAAGGCAAAAGCGTCAACACTCTAAAAGGTTACTGACCCAGGGATTGAAAAGACACATTCACTTTTCCAGTAGCCATTATTTCATTTAGAGCATTCTTGTGAGCGTTTCTCTCGAAGTTCTTCTTTATCGTTGAAGATTTTTTGGAGATATGAAGGCTAGCTTGGAGATTGTCCACCATCGTTGAAATTATGTTGTATAGCAGGGACAAGATGTCGAACACAAAGTTGTAACAATTGGTTCGACAACTTGTCTAGTCACAGATAATGGATAGTAAATAGTAAGACAGTAAATAGAAGACACACAATATGTTTACCCAGTTCGGTGACTCCGCACCTACGTTTGGGGGCACTCTGCCAGTGGAAATGTTTTCATTATTTGGTAGTCAATAGTACAACTTCAAGCATCAACTAGCTATCACACAAGCTATTGTTCTAAGCTACTATGATCTCACTATGAACCACCTCGACCGGGGACTCCCCCTATCTTTGAGATCCTCTCAATTCCACCCTTCGAGCAAGCATATACTCGGTATTGTTGTCTTTGACAATTTTCTTCGTGAATCTTCAATCACGAACAAATATCCACAAATCACAAACACTCAAATCCTCTTGAGTTGCTGTATGTGATCGACAGTGTCCTCTCTAAATTGACCAACCTCTCAATCTGCTAGTCGTACACGGTTAAGAGCTCTGTGAATTTAGCACAGAGAAAGGAATTGGTTGCTAAGGGGGAAGCACGTGCTTTTATAGCAACTCCAATTGCTTAATCGGATTCAAATTTTGATTAGGAAATCCTTGCCGCCTTGCGTTTATTGGCAAGTGACAGGTTGGCGTTGCCGCATTCTCTAAGCTTTGCCGACGTGTCTTCCTTCAGGCTGGACCTTGCGTAAATCATTCATGGCTTTATTCCTGTGTGCGCTGAGCTTCTGTGAACTAAACAGGAAGTCTTCGATGTCTTGCCTAATCATGCGAGTATTATGTCACGCCAACAGTGTTGCAACATGTTGACTGACATCTTGACTTTGCACTAAAAAATATGCCAATACTAAATGTGGTAACAATCTCCCTCTTTGGAAAGTTTTTATGCAAGCAAATTTTAACGACAAGCTTCGGGCGAGCACCGTTTCCGGCTAGCAATGTCTTCAGCAGCTTCGAGCGAGCACCGTTTTCGGCTAGCAGCGTCTTTAGGTATGACAACCATTTTTTGATTGTTAATTAGTCGTTTTCAGCAAAGTGGCGTCTTCCATAGCAAGGTTGCAACATATTTTGACACATGTTCCAGCAGCTTCATGATGTCTTCTGCAGCAAGGCACATAACAAGTGACAACATGTTGTGACAAATGTTCCAACATGTTGTGCAACAAGTCACCAAAATATTTGATGACCTAAAATGCCTTTAATAAAGGCCAATATCTCCTCATGATTGCCTAAAAATTGACAAAGGGCAACTAGGAATATGAAAGAGGGATTGACACAAGGAGAATTAACAGAAAAAAATAGCTTTAAAACCAAGCAAACCAGCCCCTAAATGCGAGTAAAATATCCAAACATCCCAAAGTTAACCCGAACAAACCCCGGGGATTTAAAGAGTACTTGAAAACATAGGTAAAATTTTTCTTTTCTGCAGTAGTGATGATTCTTCAACTAGAGGTGGAGTTGGCACCGTCTTCCTCAGCATTGGGACTTTCTTGTGGAGCAGCCAGCAGATCATGGAGGAGATGTTCATAAGTAGCCTTTCTGCTCGTCAGAGTAGCAATGGTGACCTTCAGGTCTGTGATCCCTTCCATGAGCTCGTGCACCGTTATGTCTTTAATGGATCCGGTGGCTCTAGAGCTACTTCTGTCTGGTTCAAAACAAGGTCCATTTGAAGATAAAATTACCATGGAAAATCTTTCAGCTCGTATAACATGCCACAACTGTCTTGGCTCCCAAGGAAGTTGTTTTCGTAGAATTAAATCCACTCTCTCTTGATAATGGTTGGCACCAGAAGTGGATTAAGAACTGTAGGATCATCTCGTAAACAGAATCCAAAGACAAAAAATAAATTGTTCCTACGAGAAGTACTGGACCCAGAGCTGCAAGGAACAAGTATGGAGCCAAGGTCAGAGGGCTGCATTATGGAAATCCACCCAATGTAGAGGCCTGAGATGCCATGGCAGAATCATCTGTGCATACTGTAAAACCCTCTTCTTATCGCCACATGGGAGGATGGTGTTAAGAAAGAAGTTATGACAAATCCCAATGTCAGTAGCACATCAAGCAATGAAGAAACATAATGTGGGGGATGTCATGGAAGAAACTCACTCTGAATCAACTCAATGTGCAAAGGGTCAAGGTAACACTGAATCTTTTATTTCATTTAAGCATGTGGATACAAACCCTAGAATTCCGAGTGTGTTAGAATCTCATGCTGTTGGTCAAGGAATTGAAAGAATCCATGGGATCCAAATAAATAAACCTCATGCAAATTAACCATGGATTCTTGAAAAACTTTTAAAGATCACCATGTGAGATTGAATTTTCAGCACATAAAATTCATGGAAAAAATTCTAAAAATACCTTTCTCCCTTGATAAAATCACCAAGCACACAACCTTGTACCCTCTAGAATTAATCCACACAAGCAAGGTCTTTCAGTGCTAAATTTTTTTTCAAAAACTCTTGCTAGAAAGTTAGTGAAAAAAACAAAAATGGAAAAGAAGAAGTTAGAGAGAGAGAGAGAGAGAGAGAGAGAGAGAGAGAGGAGAGAGAGAGAGAGAGAGAGAGAGAGAGAGAGAGAGAGAGATAGAGAGAGAGAGAGAGACGAAATGGGGGGAGGTTTTTCGGCCAAGTAGGAGAAAAATTGGGAGAAATAATTGAAAAAATCAAATCCATTTAATTTTTTAATTTCAAAATTATTTTCCCTTTTTTAAATCCCATAATATCTTAATTATAATTATAAATAATTATATTAAGAATGGGCTCAAAAGCCCATTTAGCTAAACCTTAATTAAACCCATTTACATTGGGTTATAATTAAATGGTTTAGCTAGACTGATCCATTTCCCTTAAATCGATTTCTGGTGTAAACTAATCCGCTCCAATTTAACTAAACCGAAAGGAGAATTTTTCCCAACTCTCTTATTTCTTGAATACTAACTTTTCAACTCCTTTTTGCTATACCTTGCTTAAAAGTGCGTGACCCTCTAGACTCACGACCTGTTGGCACACTTGCAAAAATACCATTTTTCCCTTTCCATCATAAGTGGCCTCTAGCCCAACGTCCATGAATATCAATGATTCGACTTAACCTCTTATCGTCCATGTCACTATCCTTTTATCACCCGATATCCAGATCAATCATAAGACATAGAACCGTCATCCTTATTTAATCAATCACTATTTCTCGATATCTGAGATGACTGAAACCTTATACAAAGTATCTCCTGCATGGCCATGCAATAACTTTCAGTCATACTCATCAAGTGGCCTAAACATATATCATTCCCAAATCGAAGTATGAGGGATAAATCCCTTAGCCGTCTTTCGAGTTCACTCGTGTAACTTACACCTAAGCTGATCAAAGCCCTTATGGCTACCCTTTTACAGACAATGTTAGACTAGGTCAAACTTTAATACTTACTACATAGTGATCACAAAGACTCATCGGTCTAAGGATACAATGACAAACTACGATATGTGAGTATGCTCATGACAGCATCTATGCTACATACTCACCATCGGGCCGTCCAATATCATCTCCCTGATGATTTCTATGATCTAACTCCGGCACTACCTTGCCATGATCAGTAGAGCGTGATCATAAAGAGTTAGCCTCATACTGATCGCTTCTTAATGAAGCTTAACTGATCAGGGGCTCATTAAATGTATTCTTTCTAATCTACAGTTCTACTATTAGTGATAACACACATAATGATATAGATCAAATTACATCTAATATACTACTACAACACATTAGTAATATAATGCCGTTTTATTTTTTCGAAAGATGATAAATCATTACATACAGATGAACTTATTACACTGGACTAGGGCACGACTCTAACATAAATCCCTTCTGAGGGTGTGGTTGGAGAAACTCTAAATCTTGCACCAGATGGTGTGAAAGATGTTCCAACATCTACAAATATGACTAACCTAAGTAAGTCTTGATGCAGTGCAAATCAGGAAAGTGTCGTATTTCGACAAAGGACTAGTGTTTTTTGGGCGGAAATGGCGTTATGAGTAGAAATCATGCTACGCCATGATGTACGATGGATTTTAACCCCCAAGATGGCCTCAGATGGCCGAAATCCATCGTACATCATGGCGTAGCATGAGTTTTGCTCGAGGAAGTTGGTATGCAGAAGTTAGAACAATCAGAGTTATCACGAAAGTGTCAAATTTGGACAAAAAAAACTAGTGTTTTCAGGTAGAAACGGTGGTCTGAGTCAAAATCATGGCTATTCCATGAGGTATGACAGATTTCGGCCATCAGAGATCATCTAAAGGGTCAAAACTGTAGTTTCTTAAGTTTCGGGCAATTTTTGGAATTTTAATAATTTGTTTCCTTTTTCAATAAGTTTAATATTTCCTTTTCTACAATTAGGGGTTGGCTAGGTTTTGGCTATTTAAGCACTCCTATACTTTTCTTGGTAATTAGTTTTTGAAGTTTAATAAAAAAATCGAGATTTCCCTCAAATCTATCATCTTTGGTATTCACAAGAACCAAGGAATTTTTGATAAAAAATTCTTCCTAGCCATGTATGCTACTGATGCAGCGTACATGGCTAGGAAGAACTCTTTATCAAAAATCGTTGATTCTTGCGAATACCGAAGATGACTGTTGAGGGGTCAATCGACCTCATTTTGACCTCGATAAACCCCCCATTTCGATACTTATTTGCCTCGTAGTGGCCGTAGAGGGCCAAATAGGATTATTTTACGCTCTTGGTATGTTTCAAGAATATATGCAGGAAAGGGTAAGAAGAAGGCTACGGTACGGGACTCGGGATAGCGAGACTTGGAGAGCAAGAAAAAAAGGGCCAAATTGCACTAGGCACGATCGTGCCCCCCTGATGCACGATCGTGACTAGCGAAGGGCATGATCGTGACCCCCCCAGGCACGATCGTGCCCCGTTGAATATTTTCTGGTATTATTTTCACAACTTGCAGTTCACTATCTCGATCTCAGTCACGGGGGAGCCACGATCGTCACCAAGAGAGGGGCACGATCGTGACTCCACAGTCACGATCGTGACTCAATTCAAAACCGAGGCACGATCGTGAAGACGGAGACAAGAACGCGGCGTTGACTAGAGGTGAACTGGTCCACCCCCGCGAAGGCACGATCGTGACCTTCTCTGGGTCACGATCGTGCCCCCCATAGTCACGATCGCGACCAGGCATGATTTCAGACACTATATAATGACTTTTTTCCCTAGGGATTGAGGACCTTTTGACCAACCTAGCTTGTAGCCTCCATCAGCCAACATTTCCAGAGCAGTCACTTCAAGGGAGATATTCTTGGTGTGCTTCTTGTTGAGTCATTCATCATTGGATAAAGGAAGAATGGATAATCTCCATTAGAAGGCCACCATTGGAAGCAAGAAACCTTGGGAGAAGGACTTTTTCCAGCACCACTTCACCAAGGAGGAGCCACTTTGGGGAAGGAACTCATCATTCATCCATCACCAATCCAAGAGTATTTCTAAACCTTTTCTTTTATTGTTTTATATCATGTTTTGTAGTAGTTTCCCATTGTGTGTGATGATATTGGATTTGTGCACCATGGTTGAGGGCTAAACCCCTTAGCCATGGGTGTTAGACCTTGTAATTTGTGGATGAATGATATTTGATGAATGAGTTTTAGGATGATATGTGATGTGTGTGAGTGGTTTTGCCTTAATCCATGCTTGCTAGATAGGCCTAATAGAATGTATGCTAGGGTTTTCACCTTTAGTCGACATTAATTGTGAGGGGCTCGAAACCGTGTTTCGACACCCCGAAGTAACACTTAGCCTAAGTTAGTATGTGTGTTTAGGGGCTAAGTCGATCTCGAGAGAGACGGATAGTCCCAGACCTAAACACCACCGAGTGTTAGGGGTTCGACGCCGAGCGGAGACTCCCCGAAATAACACTTGACCAACAATTGTCGGACGAATGCAATCTCGAGTGACTACGAACCCGAGAGGGCGAGGAGTGACTCGAGATTAGGACAACCCCAATGCCAAGAGGCGGGGTTGTCAATTTAAGACATAGGTCACACTTATATCACCTAATTACTCTAGAGTCATTGTACTAATCCACGAATTGCACGTCTAGCACCCTAGGCGCTTTTATTAATTGTTAATCATCAACATAATTTCTTGTTTATTTTGATCATTGGAAAATACCAAAAACATTAGTCGTAGCCTCGAGTTCCTTCACAAAATCACGCATTCGACTTAAAACCCTCATTAGTCCCTGCGGATCGACCCGGTTACTTACCGGTCTAAATATATTACTTGTGATCGCGTACGCTTGCGCGAGGGAACCTATCCGAGACGTGACGTTTTACACGACACGTTTCGGTCCTACAAGTTTTTGGCGCCGTTGCCGGGGACTAATTGGTATTAGGTTGCTTGTTTGCTTGTGTTTGTTGTAGTTAGTCGTTGATACTTGTTCGTGTTTATTGAAGGTACTTGTTGGTGCATGACTCGGAGCTCGGGAGTGCTTGAATTTGAATACAATCCGGAAATCGAAGCGCTTTATCGGAGGAAAAACGCCTTGAGGAGGCATTCTCGTGAGGATTTGCTTGATACCGGTAATATGGCGGCAACACCGGGAAGGGTAGACCAACTACCACCCATTCTTGAAGGGGATCGTGAGGAAGACCCTCTTGACGTGAACAACAATGCTAGGCGAGGTCTTGAAGGGGATGAGCAAGATGATGACTACACAGAAGAGGACTATATTCCTCCTCCTTCTCGTGACAATAGAGGAGGGGGAGGAAGAGGAAGAAGAATGCAACTTCCTCACCTTCCGCGATATGGAAGACGGGAAGAGCGATATCAACGGGGCCAAGACTTTGTCCTTCAACCGGTGATGTTGAGTCTCCTAAAGACTATTCCACAATTCATGGGCAAGAAGGATGACGCCCACACTCATCTTACACTATTGGAAGATGTGGTCGAGACTACGTCTAGCGGCTACCCGAGAGACTTGGTAAAGTGTAAGTTGCTTCCCATCTCTTTGGGCGACGAGTCTAAGAAGTGGTACATGACGCTACCATTGCGGGAGAAGCGGAATTGGGAGAGCCTCGAAAGGGCATTCCTATGCAAGTATGTTCCACCGCGAAAGGAAGGGGAGTTCCGTAAAGAGATCAACAACTACTCTCAACTACCGGGCGAGACACTCGGTGAGACATGGGAACGATTTAAGCAACTGTTGTGGAAGTGTCCCGATCACCGCATTTGTGATGAAGTACTTAACAACACTTTCTATTGGGGGCTTAATCAAGCTTCTCAAATGGCCGTGAACGCCGGTGCGGGAGGATCTCTTTTATCCTTAGACCCCGAAGAAGTGTTTGATTTCGTGGAACAAGTGGCTTTACAAAGCTATGAATGGAACGATTATGACAACTCGAACAATCAAGTGGCATCGGCCGTGCGAAACGATGAGGATCAAGAGTCTATCAAGAGTCTCTCGGAGAAGATTGAAATTCTGAATTGTAGCCGAGTCAAGAAGTCGAACACAAAGTCGTAACTTGTGGATCGACTACTTGCCTAAAACGTAAACTGCAAGTAAAACAGTAAACAGATAATAATAACGACAGCAGAGATGATTACCCAGTTCGGTGACTCCGCACCTACGTCTGGGGGCACTTTGCCAGTGGAAAGGTTTTCACTATCAGGTAGTCAATAGTACAACTTCAAGCACCAACTAGCTATCACACAAGTTATTGTCCTAAGCTACTATAGATCTCACCGTGAACAACCTCGACCAAGGGCCTCTCCCCCTGTCTTTGAGATCCTCTCAATTCCACCCTTCGAGCAAGCCTATGCTCGGTGTCGTTGTCTTCTTTGACGGATTTGTGAATCTTCAATCACAAACAATTGTTAGAGTTATGCCCCAATCCAATATATAAGTGATCTACAGATGTAATGTTTTATCATCTTTCCGAATAAATAAATCGGCATATATTACTAATGTGTTGTAGTAATATATCGAATGTAATTTGATCTATGGCATTATGTGTGTAACCACTAATAGTAGATCTATAGATCAGAAAGAATTACATTTGATGAGTCCCTGATCAACTAAGCTTCTTTAAGAAGCGATCAGTATGAGACCAATTGCTTCTGATCACGCTCTACTGATCATGGCAAAGTATGTGCCGGAGTTATATCATAGATATCATCAGGTCGATGATATCGGACAACCCGATTGTGAGTATGCTGCATAGATCCAGTCATGAGATACTCACATATCGTAACTTATCATTATATCCTAAGACCAAGGAGTCTTTGTGTACACTATGTAACGAATACCTAAGTTTGACCTAGTCTAACGTTATCTGTAGAAGGATAACTATAACGACTTCGATTGGCTTTGACATTTATTGCACTAGTGAACTCGAAAGGCGTCTGAGGGATTTATCACTCATACTTCGGTATGAGAAAGATATCCGTTTAGGCCACTTGATGAGTATGACTGAAGAAAGAGCATGGCCATGCAGTTGATACCTTAATATCAGTTTTTAGTCATCTCAGATATCAAGAAACAGTGATTGATAAATTAGGATGACCATTCTATGCCTATTGATCAATCTGGATATCGGTTTTAAGTCGAATAATCAATAATCACGAATATTGGATAATCATAATGTCTTGCTAGAGGCCACTTATGATGGAAAGGGTAAAATGGTGATTTTACCAGTCTGCCAATTATTCCTGAGCCTAGAGGGTCACACGCATTAAGCAAGATACATGACAACAATTATGGATGAGAATTGAGAACAATTCAGTAGTCTTCTGGCCTAAGGTTTTAACTAGACGGTTAAAGAAATCAATTCGAGGAAATTGAGCCGTTTTATCTAAACCGAAATTAGAACTCAAGTTAATGGGTTTAATTTGGGTTTTAGTTAAACGGGCTTAAAGCCCATTTAGAGATTTAAGATATGAGTGGTGACAAATGCAAATAAGAAAGTATAAGGGATAGATAATGCAATTTTAATTTTGAAATTCAATTTAATTTCAAATTAAAATCACATAATATCTTCTCATTATCCTTAATTATTTTTCAGCAACTTCCCCCTCCATTCTCTCTCCCTCATGGCCGAAAATCCTCTCCCTCTCTTCCACCATTGTTGTCTTGTTTTCTCTAAAAAATTCTAGCAAATTTGTGAGTGAAAAATCTCTTCGGTTGTGGTGCTTGTGTGGACTTGATAGAGAAACACTACACTTGTGTTTTCATCGATTAAGAGAGGTAAATATCATATTTATATTTATATTTATAACATGTTGAAATGGCATTAAGATCATAGCTTGTTTCGATCAGCACGGTTATATAACGTCTGCTGCATGATATCATCGATTGGAACCCGTGGTGATCTCTTTCAGTGGTATCAGAGGCTGGTTGTTATGTTTATTTCTACATGTTTAAATCTGATTTTTTTTTTATGTTTATATGTGTTCATCACCTTAGCATGCATGTAAATCAAAATTTATTTTTCAGATTTGATTGATTTTGGAAATTGGAAAATAATTTTTTTTTTGGGTGTTTTCGGGTTAGCCATGGCTTAGCCATGGCCGACCAGGTCGAGTCCCTTGGTGGACCATGGAATGCCCTAGGGCAGACCATGGTCAGCACAATGGGCCAACGAGGGTCGCCTACAGGCGACCATGGCAGCCCTCGCGGGCGACCACGGTCTGCCCATGCGGGCGACCATGGCAGCCCGTGAGGGCCACCATGGTTGCCTCGCGGGCGACCAGGGTCTGCCCTAGGGGCGACCATGGCTGCCCTCACGGGCTACCACGGTCGTTCCCGTGGCCGACAACGGTCAGCCCCGCGGGCGACCTCGGCAGCCCTCACGGGCCACCGTGGTTGCCTCCGCGGGCGACCTAGGTTGAGCCGGTTCGGCTCGACCAGATTCGAGCTGAACCGGTTGGTTCGCGAGGATATTTGGAAACCCTAAAAAAAGATTTAATTTTCAGATTTAGTTCGGTTTCGATAAACCAGCGAGAACCGGTCCAAAATTCAATTAATCGATTAAACCGTCCGGTTTCAATAAACCGGAATTTTTCCACACTTAGGAAAGATAAAATTTGGAAAATTTATTTGTTTGATTAGCATGTTGATTGATTACATGATCTTTGATAACATGATGTTTTCCACATGATGCTAGCTAAGCCCTTTAGATTTGCATTTTAATTTCGGTTTTGCAAGCTGCGTGTTGCTTAATTTTGGGTTGTAGTAAATACGGCCTGCGTGTGGTGATTTGTATTTCATTTTATTTATTTTGATTTGTAATCACGAAGACCGACACAAGAATCAAGTCAAGAGGGAGACTCGGATTGGAGGAGGCTCGAAGCCAGTGGGAGTTCACGAGAATGGAGCAAGTTTGAATCTTGAAGACCATGTCTTTAGGATCAGTTTTGCTAGATTCTTAGGAACTTAAGATGGGCTTAGCTATGCATATTTTATCGTTACATTTGTATGTTTGAATGTATGGTAGTTTAAATATACAAGTTTATGTATGATTTGCAATCACCCACATGCAAAGATTAAAATCGGAATTTAATCAGACTCGCATGTAACCTACTAAGGGATCATCTTTGCATGAATTTGCAATTGATGATTCCAGATTAAGATTGTATCGATATACAATCAGACTTTTGTAATTCACTTAAACGCAAATAATTTCAAGTCAAGCGTGATACCATCCAAGTTTGGGCACTCAAAAGGGCTTTGACCCTATGGATGTCGGTACGCCTCCGCGTAACATTCATAGAGAAAAAGTCTGGATGAGATGGGTAGTTCTGTGTGAGTGCGTGCGCCTCCTGCGTAGTAGTCACATTAGTTCTATCCATAGTTCAAGTTTGGTAGACTTGTCTGCGATTGTCAGCTAGGGCTGACCTAGGGTATCAGTATAGGGTATGCCGTGTACTTTTAGTACAGACCCTAGCCAGGAATTACATGGTTTTGTAAATGGATGTATTCCTACCTTGATGCTCTCAATTGGAGCAGTGAGCCTCCGTTCACTTCAATTGAGGGTATGATAGGATCCTGGTTCAGATTCTAATGTTAGAATCAGACAAGTGTTTTATAACTTAATCTCCAACTTGAATTTTAATTAATTTTACCATGTAGATCTAAAAGGCAAACACAACACAAAGGAGTAATAGCGCACTGAGAGTCCAGATTGAGGACAGACTCAAGGGCGTGAATTTCTCAGATTGGAATAGAAACTTGAGGCTTGTACTTAAGCATGAACGCAAGTAGTATATCCTTACCAAGGAACCTCCTGCTGAGCCACCGCTGAACGCCGCTAGGGCACTAAGGATACTTATCAAAGTTCCTTAGTAACAAAATCGACGTGCCATGCATTATGGTGGGCAGTAGGATGCCAGAGTTATAGAAGCAGTTCAGGAACGTTTCAGATGACCCTCATACCTGTAAGGCAGAGGTCAAGGAAATGTTCAAGGAGAAAGCTCATGTCAAAAGATATGATACTTTCATAGAACTTAACTCCAGCAAACTTAAGGCTGGAGCCCTGTTAGTCCCCATGTCACGAAGATTTAATGTCTTCAGTAACATCTAACTAGACTCGGTTTTGATGATAAGGTTGAAATGGCTGCAGATCTTATGTTGCAGTCACTTCCAGATACATATAGTGATTTCATAGTAAATTACAATATGCATGACATGGACAAGTCTTTAACAGAGCTTCACGGGATGCTTGTGACCGCTGAAAAGAACCTCAAGGGCAAGACCAAGGAGGTCCTTATGGTCAACAAGAAGGTCAGCTTCAAGAAAGCTGATCTGGGTAAGGGTAAGGCTCCTGGGCACCTTGCAGGGCAGATCAGACACCCCAAGCGTCCAAAGGTTCAAGCAGCTCCCAAAACTGCTATGAATTCTAAGGACAAATTGGAGGAGATATGCTATCACTGCAATGAGCCAGGACACGGGAATAAGGGATTGTAAGCAATACAAGGATCATGTGAAGAAGAGTAGGTATCCACGTCTTCAGGATCAGATATTTACGTTAGTAAGCTTAATCGCTATAACGTAAATAAGAAAAGGCTTAAATCTAATGATTTAAATCAAGTTATAATCTGGCATTGTCATTTAAGGCACATAGGCGAGAAACGCATTTCAACACTTCACAAGTGTGGACTTTAAGTCCGTTTGAATTCACTCAAACTGAAAGATTCAAGTCTTGCCTAATGAGCGAGAAACGCATTTCAACACTTCACAAGTGTGGACTTTTTAAGTCCGTTTGAATTCACTCAAACTGAAAGATACAAGTCTTGCCTAATGAGCGAGAAACGCATTTCAACACTTTACAAGTGTGGACTTTTTAAGTCCGTTTGAATTCACTCAAACTGAAAGATGCAAGTCTCGCCTAATGGGCAAAATGACGAAGGCACCTTTCACAGGTTTATGTGAAAGGCGAGTGACTTATTAAGTCTAATACATTCCGACGTATGTGGACCTATGAGTACTCAGGCCAGAAGAGAGTTGAACTAATCATTGACTCTAGAAACGGCCGCATTCATTTTGAATCGGGCTCCGATGAAGACAACGATAGTACACCTTGTGATAGTCATTCTGTCTCCCATTACTGTGGATGCGTGCGCCTCCGCGTAGCATTCATTGGGATGTGAGCTGAATAAGGTAATCAGTTCTATTTGGATGCGTGCGCCTCCGCGTAGTAGCCAAATAAGAGCTGGACCAGAGTCATAGAAGGTACACCATATGACACTCATTACGTCTCCCGTTACTGTGGATGCGTGCGCCTCCGCGTAGTATTCATTGGGATGGGAGCGGGATGAGATGGTCAGTTCTATTTGGATGCGTGCGCCTTCGCGTAGTAGCCAAATAAGAAATGGACCATAGTCATATATGGTGTGGGAAACATCCTAGTATGTTTTTCCTAAAAAGATTTGGGTAGCAGAGATGCAGGCATCCAAATCAGACAAAATGTGTCTTCGTAAGGTATCCTTAAGAAACTAAGAGATACAACTTCTATATACCCAGCGAGTACAAAGTCTTTGTTGCTCGAGGAGGGGTATTTTGGAGAAATATTTTATTTCCAAAATAGCTAGTGGGATCCCGGGCATCTCGAAGAAATTCGTGAGGATACGGAACAGCCTGAAGCAATTCAGGAGCCTGCTGTGCAAGATGTAGAAGTACTGGAGCCTCATATGGTCGTAGATGAAGAATCAGTCCCTACAGAAATTCCAGATGGTCCAAGGAGGTCTAAAAAATCTCGTCATGTTCCAGACAGATATGGCTTCACAACCACTGAAGGAAATGACTTGATGTTGGTGGATCAGGATGATCCAGAAACCTACAGACAAGCTTTGACCAGTCCAGACTCCGAAAGATGGCAGAACGCCATGAATGAGGAAATTAAGTCCATGTAAGACCACCAAGTCTGGTGCTTGGTTGATCAAACCACTGGGATAAAACCCATCGGTTCTGAGTGGGTCTATATGATCAAGACCGACATGGATGGAAATCCTCAGACCAATGAGGCTAGGATGGTTGTAAAAGATTATTGTCAGATTCAATGCATGTATTATGATGACACCTTTTCACCAGTAGCAATGGTCAGATTGATCCGGATTATTCTTAGCCATAACTATGGCAGATGGATGTCAAAACCCATTCCTTAGCAGGAACTTACTAGAGGGCGTGTATATCACACGACCTGTGGGTTTTGTAGATCCAAAGAATCCCGGAAAGATATGTAAGCTGCAAAGATCCATTTATGGATTGAAGCAAGCTTCAGGGAGTTGGAACCTTCATTTTGATAAAGCTGTAAGGGAACTCAGCTTCATCAAAAACAAAAGTGAGCCTTGCGTACATAAGAAACCGAGTGGGAGTAATATTGTATTCTTGATATTTATTCATCGGGAATGACATCCCGACCTTGCCACCAAAGCTTGGTTAGGGAAGTATTTATCGATGAAGGACTTAGGTGATGCTACATTTAATGTAGGCATCAAGATCTCTACAGATCATTCCAAAAGAATTTTGGGCCTAAGTCAGAACATGTACATAGGTAAAGTGTTGAGAAGATCTCAATGCTTGACTTTAAGAAAGGATACATACCCATGCGTCATGACATTAAGCTCAGCAAACTACAGAGTCCTAGTACTCCTGATAAGCTGAGCAGGATGAGTAAGATCCCTTATGCTTCGGCTGTGGGATCCATCATGTATGCCAGGATGTGCACGAGACTGGAAGTCTTGTTTGCACTAACCTCTACCAGCAGATTCCAATCTAACCCCGACCAATTACACTGGATTTTTGTCAAAGGCCATCCTCAAATATTTGAGGAGGATCGAGGATGCATTTTGGTGTATGGGGATGAAGATAGAGAACTAGCAGTCAAAGGACAAGTCGATGCTAGTTTTTAAACATATCCAGATGACTTTAAAATTCTGTCAGGATATATTTTGTGTTGAGTAGTGGCGCTTTCAGCTGGATAAGCTTTAAGCAAGCTAAACTTGCCAGCTCTACAATGAAGGCTGAGTATATAGCTGCAACAAAAGCAGCTAAAGAGGCCGTATGGATTAGAAGCTTTCTGATCGGATTAGATGCAACGCCGCGAGCGTCTGATCCGATAAGCTTGTTGTGGGACAACACAGGTGCCGTAGCTATTGCTCAAGAGCCCAGATTCCACAACAGATCCAAACATATACTCAGCAGGAATCACCTCGTGAGAGTTATCACATATACAGGTGATGTGGAGATTAAACACTATTCGATTGATGATAATATGGCCGATCCCTTAACAAAGGTGTAGTTACGACGTTTTTAGAGATTGGCTGATTTTTAAAGGAACCGAAGAAACATGTTACAAAGAATGTCGAAGCATCTTTTACGACATCTTGTGTGACATTGTTGACGGCGTCTCGGCAAGCATCCTGATCGACAGAAATCAGGAAAGTGCAGATTCGGCAGAAAATCAAGAAGACGATTAGGAAAGTGCAGAACGACTCCTAATCTGGAAAGGAGAAAGACGGCGATTAATAGGAAACCCTTTATGGTTAGTACTCATCCACGATTGCTATAAAAGCTTAGGCTACCCCCTTAGCAATTGTGTGGTTCTTTATTTGTTTCCTAGCAACAATTTGCAAGGTTCTTAGACGTGAAGGTTTGCGGGCTGAGAAATTGCAGATTGAGCTTAGGATGTTGTGTATCACATAACTATAGAGAGTTAGGTGATTGAGGGTTTACTGAAAGTCGTGAGTTGAAGACTGCACGCAACCACCAAGCTTGAAGAAGACTTGAAGACGACAGAGCAAGGCGATTGCTCGAAGAGTGGAATCAAGACGTTCTTGGATTCAGGGGGAGACCCTGAGATAGATTGCACTGTAAGACGTAGCATAAAGTATAGATCTAGGGGTGATCACAGGTACTTGTATGTTCTGACGGATTACTGATAAGTGAAATCTTTCCACTAGGCTGAGAGCCCCCAGACGTAGGTGACGTTGCACCGAACTAGGTAAACAATCTGCTGTGTCATTACTTATAGCTTTATATTTACCGTCCTGCATTATCTACGCAAGAAGTCAGACACAACGTTATAGCATTCTGTGTAACATTGTGTGTGGCATCTTGCACGACTAAGCTGATTAGAATTTCAATTAGTATCAGAGGGGGCACCTATAGCTTTAGGTGAGTTCCTAAACAAATATTTTGATCAAAGATGGACAATACCAGAGAAGGAGGATCCATAAATCGACCACCTGTTCTAGATGGGAGCAACTATGGCTATTGGAAGGCTCGAATGTCTGCCTTCATGAAGTCACTAGACAACAAGACATGGAAGGCTGTACTCAATGGTTGGAATGCACCACAACTCAGTGACAGTGATGGCAATCCTCTCGGCCCAAAACCAGAAAAAGACTGGACCGATGATGAAGATGAAGAATCACTGGGAAATTCTCGAGCTCTGAATGCTATCTTCAATGGTGTTGACAAGAACGTGTTCAGACTAATCAACACATGCACAACTGCCAAATCAGCATGGGACATCCTGGCCGTAGCATATGAAGGAACAACTAAGGTTCGAGAACAAAAACTGCAATACCTGACTACCAACTTCGAAGCCCTCATCATGAAAGAAGACGAATCAATTGCAGATTTCAATGTTCGCATTCATGATCTAGCCAATGAATCGTATTCTCTGGGAGAACCAATGTCTGATGAAAAATTGGTAAGAAAAACCCTACGTGCTCTTAGCCCTAGGTTCAAGATGAAGATCACAGTAATTGAAGAAGTTCATGACCTCAAGGTCTTGAAGTTTGATGAGCTGATGGGGTCTCTAATGACCTATGAGTTGTCTCTACCCAACATCGACAAAAAGAACAAAGGAGTTGCTTTCAAAAGCTCAACACACAAGCAACCAGATCCTGAGGAGTCAGATTCTGATGAAGACATCGAGGCTACAATGGCCCTCCTCACAAAAAACTATAACAAAGCCATGAGAAGATTTAGTCGAATGGGAGGACGGAATGTCACAACAAATGTCAGAAACAATGCTCCACAAAAAGCTCAAGCTGGAGGTAGTCTTGACAGACCAAACAGGAATGGGGAAGAAAACAAAAACAAAGGACTTCAATGTCATGAGTGTGAAGGATTCGGCCACCTCCGTAGAGAATGTCCAAATTTCCTCAAACAACAAAAACGAGGATACAATGCCACCCTATCAGATGATGACAATGAAGATAGTGGATCTGAAGAGGTAAGCAACTTTGTTGCATTCACTACTACTACTCCTACATGTAATGTTGATAATGCTGTCGACATCAATGATGATCCAACTCCAAATGAGAATTGGACTAAAGAGCAACTAGTCGAGGCATACAAAGGCTTGCATACCAGATGGATCAAGGAAGCTCTGATACTTGATCAACAAGGCGAAAGGATCATTAGTCTTACCAGCGACAAGTCAAGATTTCTAGAGACGATCGTGGAGCTGAAACGAGAGATCACCAGACTTAATGGAGAAATTAGTCTCATGACTAAATCGGTTAAGATGATGAATCCTAGCACAGAAAGCCTTGACAAGATTTTATCAGTGGGAAAACAGTCCAAAGATACGACGGGACTAGGGTACACACATGCTGTCCCCTCAACGGCAGGGACAAAGTTTATCCCACAACAAGCCATGGCTGACAAGAAATTACTGGATGCCCCAACACATCCTACAGGACTACCTACAACGAAAGCCATAACATCGTCTACAACCTGTTCTTGTCAAGTAATTGCCAGAAGACATCCTCCACGCAAACAACAAAGCTACAGAAGACCAGCTTATCAATATTAATGGATATGTCATTACTGTGGTCAACCTGGTCACATCAGACCTTTTTGTTTCCAACTTCTTGAGAGGAAGCAAGCTCAGCTACAATAAAAGAAATATCAAAGGCATCTCTCATCTCCTCCGAAGACATCCCGCCTTGAATGGAGACCTAAGAACCTGATCTATTGAGCTAATGTTGCATATACATCCTTAAGTGCTTCAACAAACAAGGACTGGTATCTCGACAGTGGATG
The DNA here is from genome assembly GCA_963920655.1 of Geranium rotundifolium. NCBI lineage: Eukaryota > Viridiplantae > Streptophyta > Magnoliopsida > Geraniales > Geraniaceae > Geranium > Geranium rotundifolium. Next base: position 40,487,213 of record OY987311.1, read on the forward strand.
CTCTCGACACATGACAGGTACTCCAGAATTCCTCTCTGATCTTAAACTATACACAAACTGCTTTGTTACGTTTGGAGATGGCATTCGAGCTAGAATTATCGGAAAAGGAGTACTTAAGCATCCAGGAGCCACCTGCCTGACTGAAGCATTACTTGTAGAAGGACTTAAAGCTAACTTGATTAGCATCAGTCAGATTTGTGACCAGGATTCAGAAGTAAAATTCACAAAAGAAGCCTGTATAGTTAAAGACTTTAATCAAGTAACTATTCTACAAGGAGTTCGCTCAACGGACAATTGCTATATTTGGTCTCCCGAGACACATATCGAAGCAACCAAGTGCCTTGTCTCCAAAGCTGAAGAAACCAAACTATGGCACAGAAAGCTTGGACATCTAAATCTTAGAAGCATGCAAAAAGCAATCTCAGAGCAGGCAATCACAGGTATTCCAGACCTGAAAATAATAAAAGGAAAGATCTGCGGAGAATGTCAGATTGGTAAGCAAACCAAGATGTCACACAAGAAGCTACATCATATCACCACCTCTCGGGTACTTGAGCTGATACATGTTGACCTCGTGGGACCAATGCAAGTTGAAAGCCTTGGAGGAAAACGATACGTCTTTGTGTGTGTAGATGATTACTCACGATACACTTGGGTTGACTTCCCTCGTGGCAAATCAGACACCTTCTCGATCTTCAAGAATCTATGCATCCAAGTCCAACGAGAAAAAGGAGAGACAATTGGCAAAATCATCCGTCTTCGTAGTGATCATGGTCGAGAGTTCGAAAACAGCAAGTTTGCAGATTTCTGCAACTCAGAAGGGATAGCACATGAATTCTCAGCACCAATCACTCCTCAACAGAATGGCATTGTTGAGCGCAAAAACAGGACTCTACAGAAGATAGCGAGAGTTATGATGCTGGCTAAAGACATACCAACTCACTTTCGGGCAGAAGCACTTAACACTGCTTGCCATATCCACAATCGAGTTACTCTCCGACCAGGTATGTCAGTAACTCATTATGAAATATGGAGGGGGAGAAAGCCCAATGTTAAGTACTTCCATATCTTTGGCTCCACTTGTTATATACTGGCTGATAGAGAGCCTCGTCGAAAGCTTGACCCAAAAAGCGATGAAGGCATCTTCCTTGGCTATTCAAGGAATAGTCGTGCATACCGAGTCTTCAACAAACGAACCAAGACCATGATGGAATCAATCAATGTTGTTGTTGATGATGCCTGCGAAGATGCCTCAGAAGATGCGACGGACGAAGACGGAGCCTATCCGCCCAATAATGTCAGGAAGAATGCTGGTCCTAATGTCACAGAAGATGCTAGCAGCAAAACAGAAGATGATACCGTCGATAACGAAGTAGTTCCTGAAACCAGCAACAAAAATCCCTCACGAAGAGTCCAGACCAACCATCCTATCTTTGGAGTTATTGGAAACCTGAATGAAGGCGTACGGACTCGGTCAAAAGCTCCTGAAGATTATAACGAGATGATAGGAAATATTTGCTTCGTTTCAAAGACAGAACCCAAAAACATCAACGAAGCCATCAATGATGAGTATTGGGTCAATGTTATGCAAGAAGAGCTGATTCAATTTGAGAAAAACCAGGTATGGGAACTGGTGCCCAAACCAACTGAAGGAAACATCATAGGCACCAAATGGATCTTCAAGAACAAATCCGACGAGCTTGGCAACATCACTCGCAACAAAGCAAGGTTAGTTGCTCAAGGGTATACTCAAATTGAGGGTGTCGACTTCGATGAGACATTTGCTCATGTGGCAAGACTTGAAGCAATCCGTCTCTTGCTAGGGATATCATGTCATCTACAGATAAAGCTCTACCAGATGGATGTCAAAAGTGCGTTCTTGAATGGGGATCTCAATGAAGAAGTATATGTGTCACAACCCAAAGGATTTGTTGACCCACACTTTCCTGATCATGTGTATAAACTCAAGAAAGCTCTTTATGGGTTGAAACAAGCACCAAGGGCTTGGTATGAAAGGCTCACAAAATTCCTCGTCAAAAGCGGCTACACTAGAGGGGGAGTCGACAAGACCCTATTTGTGAAGAATGAAGACGGGAACCTAATGATAGCTCAAATCTATGTCGATGACATTGTTTTTGGAGGGATGTCAAGCAAGATGGTAGAGATATTTATTCAACAGATGCAGTCAGAATTCGAAATGAGCATGGTGGGAGAGCTTACTTATTTTTTAGCCTTTCAAATCAAACAACAAAAGGATAGCATCTTCATATCTCAGAGCAAATATGCGAAGAATATTGTCAAGAAGTTTGGGCTAGAAAAAGCCTCACATAAAAGGACACCAGCAGCTACACATGTCAAGCTAACTAAAGATGATCAAGGAGAAGCCGTCGACCAACACCTATACAGGAGCATCATCGGTAGTCTTCTCTACCTCACCGCAAGTCGACCAGATATTGCCTACTCTGTTGGAGTATGTGCACGATATCAAGCTAATCCTAAGGTTAGTCATCTATCCCAAGCCAAAAGAATTATTAGATATATCTCTGGGACTACAGACTTGGGCTTGTTATATTCATTCGACACATCCTCTACCTTAGTGGGGTATTGTGATGTCGATTGGGCTGGAAACACATCGGATAGGAAAAGCACATCTGGAGGATGCTTCTTCCTTGGCAACAACCTCATATCATGGTTTAGTAAGAAGCAAAACTGTGTTGCCATGTCCACTGCCGAATCGGAGTATATTGCTGCTAGGAGTAGCTGTACACAACTACTTTGGATGAAGCAGATGCTAGTCGAATACAATGTAAGACAGGATGCCATGACTTTATATTGTGATAATGTCAGTGCTATCAACATCTCCAAAAACCCTGTCCAACACAGCAAGACCAAACACATTGATATTAGACATCACTTCATTTGAGAATTGGTCGAAGACAAGAAGATCATCCTAGAGCACATTCCCACAGAAAAGCAACTTGCTGATATTTTCACAAAAGCATTAGATGCAAGCAGATTCGAGGATCTTAGATCATCACTCGATCTGTGCTCCATCAGTGAACAATAAGAAGTTGTAGAAACGGTTGAGGGGAGTTGTTGGTACCTCTTCATGAACCGGTCTAAATTCCAACGAATGTCATTGGGCCAAGCATATCAAAAGCCCATATAAAAAAAAAGGAAAGAAACACTCAGACGCTAAGAAGAATTGAATCGTTTTCAAAAACCTAGTCTGCCTCCTCTCTGTGCTCGCTCTCATCTCCTTCACCATTCACTCTCTGCAAATCTCTCAAACAACAATGGTGAAAACTAGAAGCACAGTAGCCCCAAAGGAAGCCACCGTTTCAAAGAAAGCTGAAGCAAAAGGCTCCAGAAGCAGTAAGACAAACAAGCATGGAGTGCGAATCGAAGGGCCAAAAACCCTGAAGAAGTCAGAAGAAATTCACAAAGAGGCTTCACCAGAGAAAGCCCCAATACCAGTTTTTACTTGAGTTCCCAAGAAGTCCCGGACCGGAAGCGCTGCTTTCTCAATGTCTGACCTAACTGGGCCAGAAAGAGAGAATGATCTTGGCCAGGAAAACCGAGAAGCCTCCATGCAAATCGTTGCAGTTCCAACACCAACAGGTAACGATTTCTCTGCCGATACCTCTAGAAACAGTGATTTGTTAGAATCACTACTGGAAAACCAGGACCCACCTCAAGAAGGTGTGGTAGAAGAACTGATACGTCCGGAAGGAGAAAAGGAGGATCTGACTCCGGCCAGTCATGGTTTGGAACACATTGCGGAAGGAGAAGGGGGAGAAGAAGAAGGAACAGATGTCATACCAAAAGCCACTGAAAATGTTGTAGAAGAGGAAGAAATAGCTGACTCGGAAGAAGCCGAGGAAGAAGAAGAAGAGAAAGAAGAAACCAGAGACGGAGAGACCGATCTGGAAGAAGCTGAGAAGAACAAGAATGCTACCACCAACAACACAGAAGAAAACACTCTGGATGTCAGAGAAGATGTCATGGAAGAAGCTGCTGAGACGGCACACACAGTCTTATCGTCCCTGAAGAAAAAGATTCTAGAAGAAACTGAAAGTTTGGCTGTTATGGTTGGAAAACTGAAAGAAACAAGGAAAAGGAAGGAGAACAAGGAGGCTGGAGGTCCCAGCAACAAAAAGAAAAAATCAAATGACAAAGAAAAGGGGAAGAAAGTGATTGCCATAAGGAGGTTGATAGATGAATCTACTGATGATGACATTGAAGAGGTTCCTGCTGAGGAAGAAAGGAAGAAGAAGGCCCTGAAGACGGCCAAGAACACCATGAGTGTAACTTACGACAACGTGTCGTTTCACTCAGCAGAAGGCGCAAGGAGGTGGGAGTTTGTATTTCAGAGAACGGCGTACCCAGAGAAGACATTGTCGTCGGAGCTGCTTGGGCTAAAGGCCATTATACAGCTCTTGGAGAAGGCGGAATTGATGAGAACCGTCTCCGACATTGGCAACTACTATCCCCTCCTGGTAAAAGAATTCATTGCCAACTTGCCTACCACATTTGGTACCCCAGATGCTCCAGAGTTTGATAAAGTATATGTCAGAGGCATCCGCTTTGACATCACCTCCGACATCATCAATGAATTCCTGGAAAGGAAGAGGGTTCGATCTGTGCCACCACCCGATCTAAGCAAAGTCCTCCGAGAAATCACCGGAGATAAGAGCAGAACATGGCCATCCAAAGGGACAGTGGCAGCATCAGATCTGACTTCCAAGTACTCCATTCTCTTTCGGATTGGAGTTGCAAACTGGGCGCCCTCAACCCACGCATCATCGATCAAACCTGAGCTAGCAATCCTTATCTACCAAATAGGTACTGGATCTAAACTTGACTTTGGACAATTTGTGATTGATCATCTTGTTCGCCATGCTAGATCTCTTGCTGTGAAAATTCTCATAGCCTTTCCATCCCTTATCTCTGAATTACTCGTACATCAACACCCTGGCGTGTTGAAAACGTCGGATAAGGTGGGCAAAAGAGGAGGAGTAATTGTGGTGAGCCACAAGTTGTTTGAAGGAAGGCATGCTCCTGATCTTGTCAGGCCGGAAGTCATGGCAAAGACCAGTAGAGCCACAAGTGTCATCCCTCTCACCAGGACCTCCAGTAGGGATGCCGTCATGCTCGAACGGGAAATTGCTGTGCTTGATAAAGACATTGCAAACTTAAAGACTGCTCTGAAGCACCTCTCGCAGCGCCGAACTCACTGCGCCAACCTACTGCACTCCATGTCTCCTCCAGGCTCTGACGATGATCACACAAATGATCCAGAAGATGCTACCCAAGAAGCCTCCACAAAAGCAACATAGACTGCAAGTTCCAACAGTAGCTCTATTTAAAATTTTCTATGAAATTCTCTGACTCTTGCACTGAACAACTTTTATGTCTGTAATATTTTGTGAACAATGTATCACGCTTTCTCTCGACAGCTGATCGAGAGCAAGTTTGAGTTATGTTTGGGTTTATTTTGCTTATTTCCCGGACTTGTTACAAATATTTTTTTATAGTTTGGCTCTTTTTGAGCCAGCAAGGGGGAGTAAAGTTTAAGTTAGATAACGCGCGCGATCACGACGATACAAGAAAGGAAGATAGAGACGACGCGAAGACGCAAGACGCAATGATACGCGCGACGCGACGCTGCCGATCGACGAGACGACTAATGCGATGCAGAATGCGACGCAGAATACGATGAAGAATGCTGTCCTTAAAAATAGCCAAAGGGGGAGATTGTAGTTACGACGTTTTTAGAGATTGGCTGATTTTTAAAGGAACCGAAGAAACATGTTACAAAGAATGTCGAAGCATCTTTTACGACATCTTGTGTGACATTGTTGACGGCGTCTCGGCAAGCATCCTGATCGACAGAAATCAGGAAAGTGCAGATTCGGCAGAAAATCAAGAAGACGATTAGGAAAGTGCAGAACGACTCCTAATCTGGAAAGGAGAAAGACGGCGATTAATAGGAAACCCTTTAGGGTTAGTACTCATCCACGATTGCTATAAAAGCTTAGGCTACCCCTTAGCAATTGTGTGGTTCTTTATTTGTTTCCTAACAACAATTTGCAAGGTTCTTAGACGTGAAGGTTTGCGGGCTGAGAAATTGCAGATTGAGCTTAGGATGTTGTGTATCACATAACTATAGAGAGTTAGGTGATTGAGGGTTTACTGAAAGTCGTGAGTTGAAGACTGCACGCAACCACCAAGCTTGAAGAAGACTTGAAGACGACAGAGCAAGGCGATTGCTCGAAGAGTGGAATCAAGACGTTCTTAGATTCAGGGGGAGACCCTGAGATAGATTGCACTGTAAGACATAGCATAAAGTATAGATCTAGGGGTGATCACAGGTGCTTGTATGTTCTGACGGATTACTGATAAGTGAAATCTTTCCACTAGGCTGAGAGCCCCCAGACGTAGGTGACGTTGCACCGAACTGGGTAAACAATCTGCTGTGTCATTACTTATAGCTTTATATTTACTGTCCTGCATTATCTACGCAAGAAGTCAGACACAACGTTATAGCATTCTGTGTAACATTGTGTGCGGCATCTTGCACGACTAAGCTGATCAGAATTTCAAAAGGCTCAGCCGCAGCTTAGGCATGAGTAACATGCAGGGTCTATGGGAGTAGATCATAACTTAAATTGGAACTAGGGGCAAGTGGGAGATTGTTAGAGTTATGCCCTAGTCCAATATATAAGTGATCTACAGATGTAATGTTTTATCATCTTTCCGAATAAATAAATCGGCATATATTACTAATGTGTTGTAGTAATATATCAAATGTAATTTGATCTATGTCATTATGTGTGTAACCACTAATAGTAGATCTATAGATCAGAAAGAATTACATTTGATGAGTCCCTGATCAGCTAAGCTTCTTTAAGAAGCGATAAGTATGAGACCAACTCCTTCTGATCACGCTCTACTGATCATGGCAAAGTATGTGTCGGAGTTATATCATAGATATCATCAGGTCGATGATATCGGACAATCCGATTGTGAGTATACTGCATAGATCCAGTCATGAGATACTCACATATCGTAACTTGTCATTATATCCTAAGACCAAGGAGTCTTTGTGTACACTATGTAACGAATACCTAAGTTTGACCTAGTCTAACGTAATCTGTAAAAGGGTAACTATAACGGCTTCGATTGGCTTTGGCATTTATTGCACTAGTGAACTCGAAAGGCGTCTGAGGGATTTATCACTCATACTTCGGCATGAGAAAGATATCCGTTTAGGCCACTTGATGAGTATGACTGAAGAAACAGCATGGCCATGCAATTGATACCTTAGTATCAGTTTTCAGTCATCTCAGATATCAAGAAACAATGATTGATAAATTAGGATGACCATTCTATGCCTATTGATCAATTTGGATATCGGTTTGATAAAAGGATAGTGACATGTACGATAACAGGTTAAGTCGAATAATCGATAATCACGAATATTGGATAATCATAATGTCTTGCTAGAGGCCACTTATGATGGAAAGGGTAAAATGGTGATTTTACCAGTCTGCCAATTATTCGTGAGCCTAGAGGGTCACACGCATTAAGCACGATACATGACAACAATTATGGATGAGAATTGAGAATAATTCAGTAGTTTTCTGGCCTAAGGTTTTAACCAGGCGGTTGAAGAAATCAATTCGAGAAAATTGAGCCGTTTTATCTAAACTGAAATTAGAACTCAAGTTAATGGGTTTAATTTGGGTTTTAGTTAAACGGGCTTAAAGCCCATTTAGGGATTTAAGATATGAGTGGGAACAAATGCAAATAAGAAAGTATAAGGGATAGATAATGCAATTTTAATTTTGAAATTCAATTTAATTTCAAATTAAAATCACATAATATCTTCTCATTATCCTTAATTTTTTTCAGCAACTTCCCCCTCCATTCTCCCTCCCTCATGGCCGAAAACCCTCTCCCTCTCTTCCACCATTGTTGTCTTGTTTTCTCTAAAATATTCTAGCAAATTTGTGAGTGAAAAATCTCTTCGGTTGTGGTGCTTGTGTGGACTTGATAGAGAAACACTACACTTGTGTTTTCATCGATTAAGAGAGGTAAATATCAGATTTATATTTATATTTATAACATGTTGAAATGGCATTAAGATCATAGCTTGTTTCGATCACCACGGTTACATAACGTCCGCTGCATGATATTCATCGATTGGAACCCGTGGTGATCTCTTTCAACAAAAACCCTAACTGATCCAAACAATTAGTCTTCGCGACTTAATGTTTGATCGGAGCAAAGACCCGTTCTAGCGAATCTTAATCAGCCTCTCAACACGCCGATGGTGCACGGTTAAGAGCTCTGAGAAATCTTGCAATTATTAGAACAAGAACGGATGATCTGCTAATGGGAAGCCAAGAGCTTTTTATAGCAGCTCACATTCCTAGTCCTTCTCGGACCAGGAACAGGAAAGTCAGGCAAGTTGTTGCCGCCTTCCACGACAGCTGGAAGTCGTCTTGCCTGTTCTGACTTCCTGAATAAATCAGGCAAGTAGAGTTGCCGCCTATTGCTGACGTGTTACTGCCAGCTGAAAGTCGCTTGACTTGTCGACGTCACTCTCTTGCGCTCCAAGTCTTCGTGGCGTCTTCCTTCTTTCGCTCCAAGCTTCGTCGAAATAGGAAAGTTTCAGATCTTTCCTAATCTGGATCGCAGCAAGTCGCTTCACATGTCATGTAACATGTTGCACGAACTTCTTACTTTTGCGCTAAAAAATCATGCCAACAAATAAACGTAGCAACAATCTCCCCCTTTGGCAATTTTTTAGGCAAACACCTTTTTAAGCCCATCGTCATCTTGTGGCAGTTACGCACAGCAAGTGATTTATCTTGTGGCAGTTACGCACAGCAAGTGATGTGACTTCTTACTCTAAGCAGGCACATCGTCGTCACCTTGAGGCAGTTACGCACACAGCAAGTTATGTGACTTCTGATGCAACTTCTTGTGCGTCTTTCTGGTGTATCTTCTGGAGCGGCTTCTAGAGCGGCCTCTGGAGCGGCTTCTGGAGCGGCGATTTCTATGCTTAACTTCTGGCGCGACTTCTGGCGTAACTCCTGGCGTAGCCTATCTATCTCCCCCTGTTTGTCTAACAATATTGCCAAAGGCAATTATACAAAGAAATTCGACTAAACAGTAGGGTAAAAACCAGCTCACACCATGAGCAAAGTAAACAGCTCAAACATGAGCAAATATCCAGCTCAAACATGAGCAAATATCCAAAAAAAATAAAAAGTCATAGTGTGCGGAAAATTTACTCGGACATACCCCGAGGATTTAAGAGTGTTTGGAACAAAGTTATCAGAGTGAATCAGAGAAATACTTAAAATGAGTTGGAGTCGTCAACATCATCTTCAGCAGCAGGAGCAGTAGGGTAAAAACATCAGAGTGAATCAGTAGTCAACATCAGAGTGAATCAGTAGGGTAAAAACCAGCTCACACCATGAGCAAAGTAAACAGCTCAAGCATGAGCAAATATCCAGCTCAAACATGAGCAAATATCCAAAAAAAATAATAAGTCATAGTGTGCGGAAAATTTACTCGGACATACCCCGAGGATTTAAGAGTGTTTGGAACAAAGTTATCAGAGTGAATCAGAGAAATACTTAAAATGAGTTGGAGTCGTCAACATCATCTTCAGCAGCAGGAGCAGAGCGGAGGTCATCGAGCAGAGCTTCACAGGCGACTTTGCGGGTTGATAGCATCACAATTGACTTCTCCAGATCATCGATCATCTCCACCAATTCTTCCTCCATCCTAGTGCCAATTGGTCCTGAGGGTCGAGAGCTTGAACCAGCTCCTGATGCTTTGGCCATGGGAAGTCCGAGGTCCTTCAACTGCTTTCCTTCGAAGTTCTTGAGGTTGATAGCAAGGGGCAGTGACTTCTTACCCGGAATATCCGATTCTCGAACAATGTGAGGACATTGTTGGAGAAGGAGACCGGTGATTAATGAAGGAAACCCGATAGGAAGTTTGACGGCGCATGATTTGGCATGCTTGACTAGATGTTCAATAACATATGCGCCAAATTCAAGAGAAGATTGCGTACCTATTTGGTATATGAGTTTAGCCAATTCGGTTTTGATACTCGACCCACGTGTAGAAGGTGCCCAATTTGCCAGGCCAATGCGGTAGAGTATTGAGTATTTTGCTGTAAGCTCAGTAGCCGCAATGGTGTCTTTGACGGGCCAGACCTTCTTCCGTCCTCCAGTGATCTCGACCGCTACTTTGTTCAAGTGCGGGACTTCTGGGTCTTCTCTGCCAAGATAGGCATTGATGGTTGAGGCAGATATTTCGAAGCATTCTCCCCGAACGAACACCTTTCTGTATTCAGCGTCTTCTGGATCATCAAACTCGCTTGAAAGGTTGACAATAAACTCTTTGACCAATGCTGGGTAGAATGGTCCGATGTTTATGACCGTATTGGTCAGGCCAGCTCTTCGGAGAAGTTCCACGATCGAGTTTATCCCCTGCGCCTCTATGGAAAGCTCTCTTTCTGGATAGATCTTGCGCTGGTATACATACTGCCACTTAACCGCATTGTCTACAGAGTGGAAGGAAACATTATCTGTAGGAGCTTTAGGCACATTCTTGGGGAGTTTCTGCCCTCCCATTTCCTTTTTGACCCGTGGTAGTATAATCTGGGTGTCTTCTTCTTCAGATTCCTCTTCTTCTAGAGCAGACGTTGCTACAGAAGTTAGCGACTTCCTTCTAGACTTCTTCGGCTGTTTATCCTTTCTCTGTGGTTTTCCTCTTTGGGGTCAATCTCCTCGGTAGTTGAGGTTCTTCTTCTTCCATGGCTTCTACTACATCTCCTTCTTCTATACTGATAATGTTCTCTACATGTTGAGCAACTTCTGGGATGACTTTAGTTTCTTCATCTATCTCAGGTTCACTGTCCTGGACTACAGGTGGGCTGTCGGCTTTTTGCAAGACTTCTGTTGATGAGGATTTTTCTGGCGTAGGTGCAGATTTTTGGGGGCTAGATTTATCTCCACAGACAGCCTCATGGTCCTCAGGGGGAGAGTTGCTTGAGCCTCTTCAGACACCTCTTTGTCTATGATGTTTTCTACAGAAAGGGTAGTAGAAGTACCTTGTGGTGGCGTCTGCGAAGTGTGAGAGCCTTCCTCTTCTAGGTTGGCAGCTTTTTCCTTCTCTTCAGTAGAGGTAATCTCCTCCATTGGTCAACCCTTAGGTTTCGCCGATCCTTCCCCAGGCAGATTTCTTCCACGAATCTTCACTCCATATTTGTTTGTCATCGATTTGGAGGCCGACAACTTATTGGCAATCACTTTTGCCCTCATTTTTGCTCGTAGCGTCTTGGAGGCAGATGGTATTCGTCCGCTTCGGGTACCAACCATTTGGCAGAAAGCTTGATAGGATTTGCTCTTAAGAGGAGAAAACAAAATCTTTCAGTTGCAGAATTTTTGATTTGCGGTGCCCTAGCGGTTTCAAAAGGTGGAGGAGGTGCAGAGCCTTTTCTGCGTGGGAGTTGAACAGAACGATTGCTGATTGGTTGATCGTCAGAGTGCAATAATTCTTTTTCTCTTTTAAAATTCAAATCAGACTACTGGGCTTTTGATAATAAGATTTGGGCCCGGCTTGATTTTGTGGACCCTGGTTGGTCCTGATAGAGAGAGAGTAAAATCAACTAAAAGCTCTCCCTCTTCTTGCTTGACTTCTGGTTACTCCAGACAGCAAAGTCCAAGGGATGACCTCAGACTTTCAAACCTGTTAGCATCTAATGCTTTGGTAAAGATGTCAGCGACTTGTTTCTCGGTGGGTAAGTACTCAAGCTTTATTTTCTTGTCTTCTACAAGCTCTCGAATAAAGTGGTGCCTGATGTCAATATGCTTTGTTTTGCTGTATTGGACTGGATTCTTCGAGATGTTGATTGCACTGATGTTGTCACAGAACAAAGTCATGACTTCTTGCTTGACTCCATACTCTGCCAACATTTGTTTCATCCAAAGAAGCTGAGTACAGCTACTTCCGGCTGCAATATATTTGGACTCAGCAGTAGACAAAGCAATACAATTTTGCTTTTTGCTGAACCAAGATGCAAGATTGTTCCCCAGGTAGAAACAACCTCCAGAGGTACTTCTTCGATCCGGTGTGCTTCCCGCCCAGTCAGCATCACAATATCAAACAAGAGTAGGAGAGGTATCAAAGGAATATAGCAAACTCAATTCAGAGGTTCCCGAGATGTACCTTATGATCCTCTTTGCAAGAGCCAAGTGACTAACTTTTGGATTGGCTTGGAATCGAGCACAGACTCCCACGGAGTAAGCGATGTCGGGTCGACTTGCTGTTAGATAGAGGAGACTTCCTATTATGCTTCGATAAAGACTTTGATCAACAGATTCGCCCATCTCGTCCTTTGTGCATTTGTCATGTGTGGCAATAGGAGTTCTCTTGTGTGAGGACTTTTCTAACCCGAACTTTTTGACAATGTTCTTTGCGTATTTGCTTTGGGAGATAAATATTCTATTTGACATTTGCTTGATCCGGAAGCCTAGGAAGTATGTGAGCTCACCGACCATACTCATCTCAAATTCAGATTGTATATGTTGGACGAAACGTTCCACCATCTTGTCTGACTTCCCTCCAAATACAATGTCGTCGACATATATTTGAGCAATCATGATGTCCCTTCCTTCCTTCTTCACAAAGAGAGTTTTGTCTACTCCCCCTCGAATATAGCCATTATGTACAAGGAATTGGGTCAGACGTTCATACCATGCTCGTGGAGCTTGTTTGAGTCCGTAGAGGGCTTTCTTTAGCTTGTAGACATGATGCGGAGAGTCATGGTCTTCAAATCCCTTTGGTTGAGCCACATAGACTTCTTCGTTGAGATTTCCATTAAGGAAGGCACTCTTTATATCCATTTGATAGAGTTTGAAACGCAGATGACATGCGATGCCGAGAAGAAGTCGTATGGCTTCCAGTCTGGCTACCGGAGCAAAAGTTTCTTCAAAGTCGACTCTTTTGACTTGTGTGTATCCTTGAGCCACCAGTCTCGCTTTGTTTCGAGTGATGTTTCCTTGCTCGTCAGACTTGTTTTTGAATATCCACTTTGTCCCGATGACATTGACATTGTCAGGCTTGGGTACTAGTTCCCAGACTTCATTCCTTGCAAATTGAGCCAATTCTTCTTGCATGGCGCAGACCCAGTACTCATTATTGATGGCCTCTTGTATATTCTTTGGCTCAATTTTGGAAATAAAGCAAATGTTACCTATCATCTCGTTGTAGTCAAGAGATGCTTTTTGTCGAGTCCGTACTTCCTCATTAATGTCTCCAATCACATCCTGGGGTGGATGATCCTTCCGAATTCTTCTTGACGGAGCTCTTTGCCTTATAGGAGATGCCTCTTTATCCGGGATGATTGGGCTTTCGTCTTCAGACTTTTTGTTGCGCTCATCGTCTTTGACTTCTGGTTTGACTTCTCCTCTGACTTCTGGTCTGACGTCTCCTGAGAGATTTAGGACTTCTTCGTCCTCGTCACTGGGTTGCTCGTTACCGTCATCGATCACGACATTGATGGATTCCATGATAGTCCGGGTGCGTTTGTTGAATACACGAAAAGCCCGACTATTCCTGGGGTACCCGAGGAAGATGCCTTCGTCGCTCTTAGGATCAAGTTTGCGTCGAGGTTCCCTATCTGCAAGTATGTAGCAGATCGATCCAAAGACATGGAAATATTTGACATTCCGCTTTCTTCCCCTCCATATTTCATAAAGAGTGAGCGAAGTTCCAGGGCGGAGGGTCACTCTATTATGAATATGGCATGCCGTATTCAAAGCTTCAGCCCAGAAGTGCTGCGGGATGTCTTTGGCTAACATCATGACTCTTGCCATTTCTTGAAGAGTGCGATTTTTCCTTTCAACGATCCCGTTTTGCTGGGGAGTGATGGGAGCCGAAAATTCATGTGCAATTCCTTCAGCATCACAGAAATTTACGAAGCTGATGTTCTCAAACTCCTTTCCATGATCGCTTCGAAGTCGAACGACTTTTCCAATGACTTCTCCCTTTTCTCGTTGAACTCTCCGACATAGGGCTTCAAAGACTGAGAAGGTGTCTGACTTTTCTCGAATAAAGTCTACCCAGGTGTACCTCGAGAAGTCGTCTACACATACAAATATGTACTTCTTTCCTCTTAGACTCTCTACTTGCATTGGTCCCATAAGGTCAACATGAAGAAGTTCTAGGACACGAGAAGTAGTAAGATGTTGTACCTTCTTGTGTGACGTCTTGACTTGTTTCCCAATCTGGCATTCTCCACAGATTTTACCTTCAATGATCTTGAGGTTGGGAACTCCAATGATCGCCTTTTCAGAGAGAATCTTTTGCATGCTCCTTAAATTGATGTGACCAATTTTTTGATGCCATAGCTTTGTCTCTTGAGCTTTGGACAATAGACACTTGGTTGGTAAAGTTGTGGCTGTTGGGGACCATAGATAACAATTATCAAGGGACCTGTGGCCTGTCATGACTTCCTTATGTTCTTCGTCTTTGACCGAGCACTTGTCACGAGTGAAGTGGACATCCAGATTTAAATCGCATATTTGACTTATGCTGATGAGATTGGCTGTAAGACCTTCTACCAGTAGAGCTTCTTTCAGACATGGTGAGTTGGGAAGGTTGAGTTTTCCTTTCCCGAGTACTCTAGCTTTTACTCCATCTCCAAAAGTGACGAAGCTATTTGTGCAAGGTATTAAAGTGACCAAGAAAGAGCTATTACCCGTCATATGTCGAGAGGATCCACTATCAAAGTACAAATCGTTGCTGGTTGAAGCCTTTAGAGCGGTGTACGCGATGTTAGCTCGATAGTTTACCTCCTTGACTCGCCATTCCTTCTGTGGTTGGCTTTTCTTGATAGTGGTCCTTTTCTTGACGAAGCTCCTCCCATATAGCTGATAGCAGAAAGGTCGAATATGTCCTCTTCGTCCACAGTGGTGACATACCCAGTTATGTCTTTTGTTCTGCGTCTTTGAAGTGGCCAAGGTAAGAGGCTGTTTGGTTGCTTGGTCAGCCGTGAAGTTAGGAGACTTCTGACGTGACTTCTGGGAGACAACCTTCTGAGGGACGAAGACGGTGTGCGATGATGAGGCTTCTTTTGAATATCCAAGACCTTCCATATTCCTAGCTGGTTTCCCGATCGAAAGTATTTGGTCAAGAGTGTCAGTGCTTGGATTCATCATCTTTACTGACTTGGTGACCTCCTCTAACTCGCTTTTTAGTCGAGCCACTTCCTTTTTGAGATCAACAGTCGTCTCGAGAAGTCTTGACTTGTCTTCATTAAGAGTAAGGATGAGAGCATTCTATTTTTCGATTACCAGAGCGTCTTCAAGCCACTTGACATACCATTCGTTGTACGCATTGTTGAGGGTCTCATCGGATAGCTCATCATCAAAGTCATACTTCTTTGAGCTTTCAGCAGGTTGATCTATTGTGGAGGAAGTGAAAGCAACATAGTTACTTGTATGCTCAAGGTCACTGTCTTCCTCATCTTCATCGTCAGTTAGAGAGGCATTGAATCCCTTCTTTTGTTTCTTTAAGAAGTTGGGACATTCTTTCTGCATGTGTACATACCCCTCACATTCAAAGCACTGAACTCCTTTACCTGATCGTTCTCCTCGTCTACAATCGTTAGTTGTGCTTTCGAGCTTCTGAAACTTGTGTTGCGGCTTGTCTCTGACTTCTCGGGTGACGTTCCTCCCTGTCATCTGGCCGAATCTTTTCATGACTTTATTGTAGTTTTTGGCCAGCATGGCGATAGTTTCCTCAATGTCACTATCCGAATCAGAGTGCGTCAAGTTCTTCTGCTTTTGAGTAGAACTCTTGAAAGCCACACCTTTGTGTTTCTTCTCGATAAGAGGTAGGGAGAGCTCGAAGGTCATTAAAGATCCCATGAGTTCATCAAACTTCAGTGTCTTCAAGTCATGGACTTCTTCTATAGCGGTAATCTTCATCTTGAATCTGGGACTTAGGGCTCTCAGTGTTTTTCTGACCAAATCTTCATCGGTCATAGGCTTGCCAAGTGAATATGATTCATTGGCCAGATCCTTGATGCGCACATTAAACTCCGCAATAGTTTCGTCTAGGGCGGTTTCATCTTCTTCCACGCTCCACTCCTTTTCTGGTTTGATGCTAGTTTGATTTCCATGAGCATCAGCATAGTAAAGTTCCTCTCATCCATTGATGACAGACTTCCAGGTTTTGCTGTCGAGGGACTTCCAGAAGGAACACATCTGAGCTTTCCAGTACCCATAGTTTGTTCCGTCAAGAACTGGTGGTCGATTTACCGAACCTCCTTCCTTTGAGTCCATATTGGCTATTTCAGAAATTTTGCAGGAAAATCACCTAAAAGAAAAGGTGCCTCCTCTGATACCAATTGAAATTTTGAATTGTAGCCGAGTCAAGAAGTCGAACACAAAGTCGTAACTTGTGGATCGACTACTTGCCTAAAACGTAAACCGCAAGTAAAACAGTAAACAGATAATAATAACGACAGCAGAGATGATTACCCAGTTCGGTGACTCCGCACCTACGTCTGGGGGCACTTTGCCAGTGGAAAGGTTTTCACTATCAGGTAGTCAATAGTACAACTTCAAGCACCAACTAGCTATCACACAAGCTATTGTCCTAAGTTACTATAGATCTCACCGTGAACAACCTCGACCAAGGGCCTCTCCCCCTGTCTTTGAGATTCTCTCAATTCCACCCTTCGAGCAAGCCTATGCTCGGTGTCGTTGTCTTCTTTGACGGATTTGTGAATCTTCAATCACAAAAAAAAACCCTAACCGATCCAAACACTTAGTCTTCGTGACTTAATGTTTGATCGGAGCAAAGACCCGTTCTAGCGAATCTTAATCAGCCTCTCAACACGCCGATGATGCACAGTTAAGAGCTCTGAGAAATCTTGTAATTGTTAGAACAAGAACGGATGATCTGCTAATGGGAAGCTAAGGTCTTTTTATAGCAGCTCACATTCCTAATCCTTCTCGGACCAGGAACAGGAAAGTCAGGCAAGTTGTTGCCGCCTTCCACGACAGCTGGAAGTCGTCTTGCCTGTTCTGACTTCCTGAATAAATCAGGCAAGTAGAGTTTCCGCCTATTGCTGACGTGTTACTGCCAGCTGGAAGTCGCCTGACTTTTCGACGTCACTCTCTTGCGCTCCAAGTCTTCGTGGCGTCTTCCTTCTTTCGCTCCAAGCTTCGTTGAAATAGGAAAGTTTCAGATCTTTCCTAATCTGGATCGCAGCAAGTCGCTTCACATGTCATGTAACATGTTGCACGAACTTCTTACTTTTGCGCTAAAAAATCATGCCAACAATTAAACGTAGCAACAAAGATGAACATGCTTCTTAGGCTCGTTCAAGGGAAGAACATGGAGCCCCATGCACAAGTAAACCGAGTCGACCATGGCAATAACAATCGTGGTAACTATGGCGGGAACAACAATGGCCGGGGATATCAAGATCGCCCTTCACAAAACCACCCCCAAGGCTATGGGAGCAATTATAATGAAAGGCCTCACAACAACCCCCCGAGGGGGTATGATAAAGTGTTTCAAGAACGCTCACAACAATGAGCCAATCATCAAGGTAATCGCCCTCCGGTCTATGACAAGGGCCAAACCTCCAATTCTAAGGAAGATGAGTCCTTGAAGAATGTCTTAGCGGTGTTCATGAAAAGTCAAACGAGCATGAATGAGGAGTTAAGGGGAGGAATGCGAAATATAGAAGCACGGTTCGAACAAAATAGCGAACCACGGCCAATGGGGACACTCCCAAGTAACACCGAGGTTCCTAATGACAAGGGGAAAGCTCATGTCAAGGCAATCACTTTGAGAAGCGGAAACACATTGTCGGGGCCGTCTAATCCCAAGGAATATGAGCCACAAGAGGAAGAAAGGGTTGAGGAACCATGTGAGTCTGAGGATGAAGATCTCGATAATGAGGAGGAAGAACTTGATACACCTCAAGAGAGGTGTGAAGATCCTCAAGTGGAATCACAAGACGAGCCCGTGTATATGGAGCCACCTTTACCGGTGGTGAAACCACCATTCCCATAAAGAGTGAAGAAGAAGGCGAAGTACAATGATGCACAATTCGCTAGGTGTCTCGACGTGCTAAGGCAAGTTTCCATTAATATTCCACTCATTGAAGCCTTAGATGAGATGCCTAAGTACCACAAATTCTTCAATGAGATCCTCTCCAATCGGAAAAGACTACAAGAATGCTCCAAGGTAGAGTTAAATGAAGAGTGTAGTGCACTGGTTTTAAACAAATTGCCACCTAAAGAAAAAGATCCAGGAAGTTTCACAATTCCGGTGGGAATTGGGCGTGCAAAGGAAATGATGTCCCTATTTGACTTGGGAGCCGGGATCAACCTCATGCCACTCTCTATTTTTAACTCATTGCATATAGGGAGTATGAAGAAGACGTCGGTCTCGTTGCACTTGGCGAGCCGACAAGTTGTCTACCCCGAAGGGGTAGTGGAGGATGTCTTGGTGAGAGTGGGAAAGTTTGTCCTACCCGCGGACTTTGTGATTCTCGACTTTCCGGTGGATAGGGCTGTGCCGTTGATTTTGGGGCGACAATTTCTAGCTACGGCAGATACAGTAATCCGGGTGAAGCAATGAGTATTAGATATGACAGTTGGCTCAGAGACGATTGTGTTTGATATTCTAAAGGGGATTCGAACCCCTGAAATGGATCCACCAGATCTAGCATCCATATCCGTCATTGAAAAGGAGTTCCAACATGCTATTTCATCATTATGTTTAAGCACTAATAATCTGAGCTTGCCTTCTTTGACCAATTGAATGAAATGCAGAATTCAAGGGAGCATGAGCATGTCTATGCTATTGAGTACGAGAAAATGAAGAGAGGTGCAAAGTTCGTGGAACCAATGTTTCTAGGAGAGAGAAATATTCCACATGTGAAATCATCGTTTGAAGAAGCTCCTAATCTAGAGTTAAAGGTTTTGCCATCACATTTGAAGTATCGGTTTCCGGGCCCAAATTCTACGCTTCCGGTGATTATATCATCTATTATAACTCAGGAGCAAGAAGGGAGGTTGATGAATGTGTTGCGGGATCACAAGCTTGCATTAGGATGGATGATTGCCGATATCCGTGGGATTGATCCAACATATTGCACACATAAAATCATCCTTGAAAAGGAGTGTCAAGGCTCCGTTGAGCATCAACGCCGGTTGAATCCGGCCATGAAAGAAGTTGTCTAGAAGGAGGTGTTGAAATGGCTTGCCGTGGGAGTTATTTTCCCTATATATGACAGTAAGTAGGTGAGTCCCGTTCAATGTGTACCCAAGAAGGGTGGCCTCACCGTGGTCACCAATGCCAAGAATGAGCTCATTCCGCAAAGAACTATCACAGGATGGCGTATTTGAATGGATTACAGGAAATTGAATAGTGCAACTCAAAAGGACCATTTCCCCCCTCCCGTTCATTGATCAGATGCTAGATCGCCTTGCAGGGAACGAGTACTATTGTTTCCTTGACGACTACAGTGGATACAATCAGATTCACATAGCCGTTGAGGACTAAGAGAAGACTACTTTCACTTGCCCCTACGGGACATTTGCATTTCGCAGGATGCCATTTGGACTCTGCAACGCCCCTGCCACATTTCAGCGTTGTATGATGGCAATATTCTCAGACATTACCTCGAAAGGCCTACCCCAATCGGGAGCTACAATTATCGGTGCCTTGGTTAACCGAGCTTTCAACTCGTCGAATGCCACCTTGCACTTACTTGAAAACTCATATTTCACATCTTTCTCAAGCAACTTGCATAGCGGCTTTGCAATTTTAGAAAAATCTTGAATGAAGCGTCTATAGAAACCCGCATGTCCAAGAAAGCTTCGCACCAACTTAACTGAAGTGGGATAAGGGAGAGTCTCGATTACGCTGATTTTAGCTCTATCGACTTCAATACCTTCCTTGGAAACTTTGTGCCCGAGAACAATACCCTCATTGAATATAAAATGACACTTCTCCCAGTTAAGCACTAGGTTGGTC